>CM056512.1:19546129-20146129 GCA_029783415.1 Anisodus acutangulus
TATGAGATTGAAGAAAGCCCTGTACGGATTGAAGCAATCCCCGAGGGCATGGTTTGAGAAGTTCAGTATGTCCATAGTTTAGTTTGGCTACAAAAGGTGTGCTTCTGATCACACACAATTCGTAATGGAGTAAAGAGTGAGAAAGTGAGCCGCTAGAGTATCTCTATTTTTTTTATTAGCTATCTTTACCCTCTGTTAGCGATAGCGAACAAAGATATCCCTGTCGTTACGAAAGTTTATATCTATACTCATATTTGGATGAACAAATCCAATTTTCAATTTCACTTAAAATTAACCGTTGACCCATCCCGATCCACCAATTAAACACAGCCCCATTCCCACCCCAAAATATACCCTTCTATTTCAACAATCTTCTTCTGAATCTGTATTTCACTTTTTCAGGGGCATCAAGGGAGTGAAAATTTCATAAACATGAATGCTAGCACTTGAATGTATTGAATTGCATAAACAGACTCACTTTGTTGGTTTTACACTTGAATTGCATTCCCCTGCTCATTGAGACCAGATATACTCATCCAAGTCTGAAACACAAGCTTCGATGTAATTGTCCTAAAGGAAAATTATCCCACATACACAATCCAGCCAAAATTCATCACATATGATGAACCGCATCCAAAAACTCACTCTTTGTCAGACCAAGTTGAAAATGAGTGAATATTATTTCGAACAATCGGAAACGTCTTGGAAAGTCTATATTTGAGATTTGGAATAATTTGGTGAAGGATACATAATTTTTTTAAGTAAATTTCAGCTGCAAATTCGTTGTTGTTGAAGAAGAAGACTGTTGAAGTAGATGGTATATTTCATTGTGGGGGTCGGGGTTGTGTTTAATTGATGGTTCTTGGTGGGTCAATGGTCAATTTTAAATGAAATTGAAAATTTGGAGCACATTCTTAGAATAGTTGTTCCAATCCGAACGTCTATCTCAACACGAAGAGCTTACCCACTACATCTACATAAGGAATCATTGACATAAAAAAAATAGAAATAAATAAATAACACATAAATTGAGGATTATACGAATCCTAAAACATATATGAAATAAATAAAAATAGACCAAACTACTTATGAATGTAATCATAATTAACATAATTACGCATAAAAGACCCTCAGATGAGCAGGGAAAGACATGTTATTAATGCACACTACAGATTTTGTCCCAAATTTGTCTTTAGCCATTAGCATTAGTACAACCAATTAGGATAAAATTGTAATTTGATGGAATAATAGGGGCGATGAAAAAAGTGGTGGACGGACGGAAAGTAAAGAGAATCCTTGGTGACGTAGTAAGTTTGAGAAATTGCTTGAGTACTCATTCTTTGACTTCAGCGAAATGTAATTTAATACACACATTGCAAATGAACTTTATTAACAAATGGACGGTTCAATTGTTACTTAAGTTGAAAGTGTTCAATTGAAATGAACTAAGAAATAGTTCATAACTTAATCCGTCCACTCTTTTAAAGTGTTAGAAAATGATGTGTTTGTGGTGAAATCTGAATATGCTTCCAGTCGTATACTTTATTTGGTTCAATTTTAAAAGTAAATTATTTGTCCTTTATTAATATTCTCCCGAAATAGAATAAAGCAAAATCAAGAAATAATAAAATAAGTCTCTGACATACAAGAATTAATATTGCGGTCGCTTTAACTTATGTAGTTTTTCATTAGAAAAGTGTTGGTACTTCGAATACTTTTAGGATAGAAATATTCCCAGAACCAATAATATAAATAGTGGGAATAAAAATAAAATATTTTTTTATTTTGACAAACATTTTTTTAATAGCTACCATATAAGCTGGTTTTTCCATATATTCACTAAGTAATAAAAATATTAGAGTTATATAAAACAACATAGTTGAAATAGTAGGATAATATATACCGGAAAATTCTTTTGTTGCTTGAAAGAATTTCTCAAAAAATACAATAAGTTCAGAAATTTTTACCCAATCACTATCTACAATCATATCAGCTGGATTTTGATTATGAGAGTTAAAAAATAAAGTTATAGGTTTTCTATAGTCATAAGCAACAAGTAGTTGCTCGTATAAAGAATTCCACCTAGTGGATACTTCTTGTGGAATTTTTCTATAAGATTGTCCACAATCGTGACAAGTTTTTTTATATTCTTTTCTACGTTGTACTTTATTACTTTTAAAAATAAAGTTTATAGCAAATTATATTTTACTAAGAATGTCTTCAAAAAGTGATAGACCATCCTTTACAATTAAGTTATATATATGGCACGCGCATTTTATATGAAAATGATCTGGAAAAGATGGAGTTAAACTATTTTTTAAAATTGTAATTGCGTAATTGTTAGAAGAAGCGTTATCTAATGTAATAGTCATAATTTTATCGGTAATTCCGTAATAATCGCACACTTGATAAATATTTTCTGCAATAAAAGTACCAGTGTGCCTATCATCTATATATCTATACGCTAAAATATATTTTTGCATAGACCATTTATAATCTATCCAATGACAAGTTCTGATTAAATAATCATGGCCGTTAGTACTACGACCTATATCAGACGTGATGGATACTTTGCCATTAAAATGATATAATGAAAAACGTAAATATTGTTGATATTCATGCGCGAATTTAAATACATCTCTCTTAACAGTTGATCTAGGAAAACCGTTAAAAGCGAGGATTATATATATCTCTAATGTAATGAATAAAACCGGAGATAAAGGAAATGAAAAAGGCAAACCCTCCACAAAGAACTAATTTTGATATTGCTTCCCTATCTCTATGTTTATTGTATTTAGAGCCTACAATTCCCCGTCATAGGGTTAATTTGACCAGATTTGGTCCGGACAAGACGTGATGTGAACCTTGTCCCGATGGAGCGGGCGTTTGCGCACCCGGTTTTGAAGCCTGGTATTGGACATACCTAGCTGAATGAGCACTTACTACGTGTCTAATTAAACCCCCCGTCCCACCGTGACCTTTTCCAGTTTTAAATTTTAAAACATTTTTACAAATTTTACATATGACTACTTGATTCTCTACGTCCCTATCAAAAAATGTCCATGCATCTGATTTTAATGGTCGTTTTGCTGGACCTCGTCTCATACTAGGGGGAATAGGAGGTATTTCAGTTGAAGGTGCACTAGTGGGTGTGTTGTCATCAACATTAGTGGGTATATCATCTAGATCATCGTCTAAATTAAAGTCTTCTTGAGTTCCAGAAAATAGCTCCTGGTCTAAATCTAATGGTACTGTAGGAAAATGTTGAGTATCAACAAAATCATCCTGTGTAGGAATAAGATGGCTAGAAGAAGTACCCTTGCCCTGGTTGCCCCTACTAGAAGAAGCACCCTTACCCTTACCCTTACCCTTACCCTTAAACATACCTTTTAATCTTTCCATTTTAATTATGATAATAAATAAATAAATAATTAATTAAAGACAATAAAATTAAGTGATCTAAACTAAATAAACAGACAATAATAATTTAATGAACGAACGAATGTACCAAACGCCGACGTAACGTCGACGTGTAATCGAGAGGTTGAAAATTGAAACTTTGCTCGATGGAAGATCCTCAAGCTAGTTGCCAACTTCACTACCAATTCCCAAATGAATAAATAAAATTGAATATTTAGCAAACAATGTAGACTTGTAGAGAGAGATATTGAGAAATTAGAGAGATTGTAGGAAGATTTGTGAGAAAGATGAAGAGAAAATGAGTTATTTATAGTTGAAAAATTGGGTTAAAGTGTAAATATAATAACTTATGGGTTAAAAATAAATATTAAGGGGTAGGGGGTTGGGGGAGGGGGGGCTAAAATGGTCGTTGGCCAACGGCCATTTTAGATTATGGTCGTTGGTGCAACGGCCATTTTTGCAAAGGGGCGGGGTCGGGGTCGGGGCGGGGTCGGGGCGGGCTCGGGTCTCGCGGGCCTGGGGCGGGCTCGGGTCTCGCGGGACGAGACATCGTCCCGTCCCGAGTTCGAGTCCCGCCCCCGTAATTTTTTTTTTTGGCTGGCTCGGGTCGGGGTCGGGCTGTCCCGGCCCACTGGCCAGCCCTAATTTATAGTAAGGGTGAGCAAAAAATTCGGAGAACCGAAAAAATCGAACCGAATCAGAATTTAGTGATTCGGTTCGGTTTTTTAATTTTGGATACGAACCGAACTGAAAAAAATGAATTAAATATATAATTATTCTTATTTTTTTATTTTAGGCTACTACTATCTCTTGAATCATAGCCATTGAAGCCAATCTATGAAACTTTTATGGAAGTCGAATGCGGCATGAACTTGATTAACATATCACGGAAGCATTGCCATAAAATGTAGGGAGAGAAAGTAGTTGTAAATTGGTGTAAATTGGTGAAACTTTAAATTGTCATAACTTTGCGCTCGAATGTCCGTTTTACCCATTTTTTTTATTTTGTGTATTTTTTCGAGATGGGGCCGGGCAGCCAATTTCTTAAAAAACGTCAATTTTTTCAATCAATTTGTGTTTTTCCCCAAATCGGTTTCTAATTTTCTTTTTCTTTAGTCAAGATCTCACGATATACAATACATTTCAACTCGAAATTTCGTGGTAATGTAGGGGTGAATGCCAATTTCAGTTTTGGAAATTCAATTTTTTTAAAAAAAAAAAATTCCTCGACCCGGCCCACTAGAAAAAACCGATATAATCCGATACGTTCGGCGATATAAACCGAACATATCAGTTTTTTTTAAAAAAGTTGGATTCGGTTTGTTTAAAAAAATCAATTTTTATTCGGTTCATATTTTTCGGATACAAAATCGATATAAACTGATATACGCCCACCCCTAATTTATGGAGAATGTTTTTAACCCTTGAACTTGAAACGATCGCAACATTTCAGGAAAAAATGTACTGTTTCAGGAAAAGATGTACTCTTTCAGAACGAAAAATAGTTTTTATCTTTTTGGAGAAAGATAAGCTTTTTTTTCTCTTTGCCTATCCCCTTTATTTATTTTTTATAATTTATTTAAGTACCTAATGAATTTTTCCGTTATTATAAAAAAATAAGATTTTTCATGAGTTAATTATATCAATCCGAGTTTTAAATGAGCTAAATAGGATGGATCAAAATGAGTAAGCTAATAAACTGACCCGGCCAAACTGAAGGAGGAGCCACTGAACTCTAATAAAACGACTCAGGGGTTATGTTTTTAAGGGCTAACTTTTCCACCCCTTCAGTCACTATTTTGAAAGTATGTATGTCCTAGAGACAATCATTATTAGGGACAAATGTACTTGAACATATTCGTATTATTAATAAGATTAATATTTATGGCAGTTGTAATTATTGAATTATTATTTGATGGTTTGTAATTATTCATTAATGTGCATCCCTTGAGCTTACGTTGTCATTAATAGAGTGAGATATTGATGATAGAGCGTAACTCTAAAATAGTCTCGACTAATGATCATCGAGAATAGGATATCGATGATATGTTATAAGTCGACATGTGGTCTGCGTCACATTCTTAGAGAATGTAGTAGTCTCACCTGCTACTAGTAATGGTTACTAGTGATGGAAATATGGATACTTATGAAAAGTATTGGTATACCCTGCTGATAAACTATTTGTTATACATGTCTAAAGTGTTATCAGCATGTGGGAGATGAAGGTCCTTTGACTTGAGGTCAATATGCACCGTGTTTACAGAGTAATGTACTTTGACCCTGTCATAAGCTTAAACTCCTTATAGGATAAGATACGGCTTGTGTTGGGTGTATTATAATGTAAATTAAGGTGGTAGTTGAACTAAGAATATGATTCATTCCTCGATTGGATATTCGAGAGAACACTCAACTTCTCAGTGATATTAGGTCGACCAAGTCATTGGTCAATGCAAGAGACATATTTAGAGTATGGTCTAGTTGTCGACTAATATGGATGAGATAAAGTGATCAAGCCATTTGGATAGACACATGGCAAATCCTAAGCTTGATCGAGTGTGTCGTGAATGAAAGAAATTTATCATCTCACATAAAGGTTATGTTCGCTGGATTCATGTAAACGTACTTCACATATTGAGTTCGTCATACGACGCAGTCTAGGAGTTCCGTATAGACCTTAATTGGATTAGTGTCGATATGTGAAGGCCTATAGGGTCACGCTATGTCGATTGTCTCTTCGATCTAAGAGTGTATTGAGAAAGTATTAAATATTCGATTTGGGATCGAAATATTTAAATTGATAATAACTATGGAATAATTTCTATTAGATGAACGATTTGAATTTCCCCCCTCTGCCGGAGGCGGAACCGAGGGAAGGAGTAGACCCGATTATTTAATTAAATCAAAATTAAATTTTGGATTTAATGTGCTGAGTATATATATTAAATGAAAACGGAAACAATTTTATACGTAAGGCGCCGCAGCGCCGACCTGGCAGTAGGCCCAGTCAGAATGGCCCACTGTACCTCAGTTTTTGGGCCAGGCTTGGAGCCAAACCCTAATATGATTTGTGACCTAATTTTAACTATAAATTAGGGGTGAGCACGGGTACAGGGTACCCAGATATCAGATCAGAACCGACACTAAAGGGTAGGTTCCGGGTAGATATAATATAATAACGGGTAGGGTCCGGGTAGTAAAATTAGGAACCGATCAATGTCGAGTCTGGTTCCAGTTCTGGCAAATATTGACAGGGTACCCGGATCCGGAACCGATACCCGGAACCTATAAAATATTAAATATTTTTACTTTTTTGAGAAACATTTGGCCACTTTTAACTTTCTCCAAAATTGTTTGTTGCACGCATGCACATTGATTTCCCCCACCCCAAGACGCAAATATTTCAGTTTTTTACCCCTTTATTCTAGAATGATCTTTGTGTCCTAAGAGAAAACACTCAAAACTCTCTCAATAACAATGGCGTTTTAGCTACACCACCGAGCTTCATCGTCCTCGTTGTTGAAGTTTTCTCTCATGTACTTTCATCGTTGTCGTCGTTGAAGCTTCACATTTGCCTCTTTAGCTCCCTTGGTTGTGTTCACGTCGTTCATAAAATGCATTTGTGTTCATATCTAACTCTTCAATTTCTTTTTAATATCCTATGCTTCTGTTCAATTTCAGGCGATACTCATCTTCAATCTGTATTTTTTTTTATTTAAAATGTAAATCTATTTTAAAAATTTGTGTATATTTTTGTAGATGTGAAGATGAAATTTAGGGATTTAGTAGTATAATAAAGCTTTTCTTTTGTATCGAAGAGCTTATGAACACGAAAATAAGTGTAATTCAGATATTTCCAAATTTATTTTGAAATCAACACGTTCAATTAATTGAGTATCAAATTTGGCTGGCAATTTTAGGTTTTGGTTACAGAATTAGATTTTCTATAATGAATAAGTTTTCTAAAACTTCTTATAAGGGTACTAAAAACACCGATTGCAGGCAAAAAACTACTGGATGAAATTATTTTAGAACTCTTTTTGATTCTCATAGGCTAAAAAACTATTGCTTAATTTGTGTTTTTTTATTTACCGGGTACCCGGGAACCTACCAGGAATTGCAGGGTCCGGGTAGGTTCCGGATAATGATTGCTACGGGTAGGTTTCGGGTAGTAAATTTAGGAATCGACCTTTTACCGGGTAGGGTCCGGGTAGTTAAAAAACGTTAGGGTACCTGAACCCGCTCACCCCTACTATAAATACAACACAACCTCATTGTTATTAAACACACTTAACACTAATTCTCATAAACAATTCTAGACTTAGAGTCTAGGATAAAACTCTCTCAAACCTCCGCCAAGATTTCCTGGCTTTCTTAATAGAGGAATACACCGTACCATTGTGTTTGCAGTTGAAGGAACAGTCCCGTGTAATCCCTAAGTAAAGACTTCAGATAATACAACCTGTAAGTGTTCATGTTTTATGTTACAGGTTTTGATTGTCTTATAACCATATCAGAAGAAATTATTAGGATAAGTAGAACAAAATTTTGAACTTCCGTTGGGCCTACTTATCTGTTTGAACCATACCTAATGATTAGCGTCGCGGCCTCATCGGTCCGAAAAAAAATTATTCAGAATGTTTAACCCATAATTATTATTATACAATATATTTGATAAGTATAATGTTTATGTGTTAAATGATTGTCATTTAAATTACTAGAATAACATCCGCAAACAACTGTCTAGGTAAGCGACACCCAGTATGTGTTTAAACCGCTTAATATCATGCTTTGGCAGGTGGTACCCAATAAGTGCTTAATAGACTTTGCATGATAATTAAGATGTTATATTTGATATAGCATACTATTGTTGATCTTGGTTAAAACCCTGAATTAAAATGTTCCCTAAAATTTTAATACAAGTCTCAATTAAAATGAACGCGTTGTCCGTTATAATTGATTGTAGTGCAAAATCCTTTTCGGCGAGATGAGTATTTATGCCACATCATTTGCTCTAAGTCTACGAGGACTCAGACTCTTTCATAGATGCATATTAAATGTAGAAGTGAGTGATAAACCTTCATAAGTATTTACACCACAGTGTTTGCTCTATAAGGCAAAACTCACTTAGATACATAATTGCAGTCGCATAACGGGGATGACTTGCTAGGCTGTCTTGGCGCCACAGTGTCGGACAAGCCGAGGGACGCAGAACGATTGTTTAGAACATTCGGTCAAACATGAGTTACAAATTGTTTGTAATTGGTTTAGAGACCTACCAGGTTGTGTTGTTGAAGTTATCAGTCACAGCAAACGCGGGGATAGCATGAACCTGGATCATGGCCCATTATGACCATATTTGATATGAGTTTTTATTCTTCCATGGGGTCGAAGTGTATGTTAAAATAGTGGGAGCTAATTAAACTAAATGTCGTGTTAATTAGTTAACCAACGTGTTCAATAGAAATTATATTGGAGTTTAATTTCAAGTCTATTTGTTTCTTCAGTCGTATAAAATGTCGAATCTATCACTGAAAATATTGGTCGAGACAAACAAGTTGACTGGATCAAATTACCCTGACTGATTAAGAAATCTGCGATTGGTGTTAAGACTAGAAAAAATTGAGTATGTGTTAGACACAATGTTCCCTACAGTCCCTGCTGAAGATTCTGTTGAGTATGCCCTGTTTGACAAGGTGGCTTATCAGAAACATCTAGACGATGCTACCTCGGCACAATGTGTAATGTTGTCCTCCATGACCTTGGAGTTACAGAGGCAACATGAAAATATGAGCCCTAACGAAATGCTAAAACACTTGAAGAGTCTATATGACTCACAGTCTAAGACGATGGAGTATGAATTGTTGAGGGACCTTTTCAAGTGTAAGCTCAACGATGGGGGTCAAGTGTCAACACATGTTCTGAAGATGATTGGGTTAATAGAAAGGTTGGCTTCGATTGGAATGAACTGCCTAAAAATGTCTCTGTCAACCTGATCCTGAATTCACTTCTTGGTTCATTTGAGAATTTCATTGGGAACTTCAATATGAATGGGACCAAGGCAAGTCTTCCAGAGCTACACAACATGTAGAAGACCTTTGAATCATCTACCTCTAAAGGTAAAGTTGTGCTCTTGGTTGGCTCTTCTAGCAAATTCAAACCCAAGGGTAAGAACATGCAGAAGAAGAAGGGTAAGACAGTTGTTGCACCTACAATTATAAAACCTAGATGAGGTGTTCAGAAGAAAGCAAAGGTAGCTTCGGATGTGTGCCTCAACTGCAAGAAGAAGGTGCACTGGAAGAAGGATTGCACAGCTCCATGAGAAGGCAAAGCACTAGGTGCTCCTGGCTCTACTGGACAAGGTATGTTTGTCATTAAAATAAACATGTCTATAAGTAACTCTCACTGCTGGGTATTAGATACCGCTTGTGGCTCACACATTTGTAATAATGTGCAGGGTCTGATTGACAGCAGAAAGGTTGGACCTTGGGAGGTAGACATGCACGTTAGAAATGGAGCACGAGTGGATGTTGAACGCGTGAGAACTTATAGACTAGATTTACCTTCAAGCTTTTGTTTAGAACTAAATAATTGTTATTTTGTTCCCTCATTGACGAGGAATATTATTTCTATCCCAGTGTTAGACATTAAGGGGTTTTTCTCATTTATTGCCAATGACAGTTATGTACTGTCTTTTAATGGTTTTGTTTGTGGAAATGCTCCGCTTGTAGATGGTTTGTATGTTCTAAACTGTAGTGGTGAAATTTTCAATGTGCAAAATAAATGAGCTAAGATAAGTAATCCAAGAAACCCCACCTACTTATGGCACTGTAGACTTGGTCACATCAATGAATCAAGGATAGCAAGATTAAGAAAGTTAGACTACCTGCAGCCATTTGACTTGGAGTCTTATGGTAACTGTGCATCTTGCTTAAGAGGAAAGATGACCAACAAGCCACTTTCTGGGAAAGGGGTGCAAGCCAAAGAGTTACTTGAGTTGGTCCATACTGATGTATGTGGGCCAATTTCAACTCAAGCTAATGGAGGCTTCCCTTACTTCATCACTTTTACATACGATTTTACAAGGTTTGGGCATTTGTATCTTATGAAACACAAATCCGAAGTCTTTGAGAAATTCAAAGAGTACAAGTCAGAAGTAGAGAAACAACTTGAAACAAGTATCAAGACCCTTCGATAAGATCGAGGAGGTGAATACTTAAGCAAAGAATTTCTGAATTACTTGAAGCTTCATGGAGTCCAATCATAATGGACACCTCCTGGAATGCCACAGATGAATGGTGTTGCTGAAAGGAGAAATCGAACCCTATTAGATATGGTTAGATCCATGATGAGTTTCTCAGCTCTACCAACATACCTCTGAGGCTATACATTGCAAAGCTCAATTTATATTCTGAATAGGGTTCATTCAAAGTCGGTGGAGAAAACTCCATATGAGATATGGAATGGCAAGAAGCAAGCACTTAAACACATGCGACCCTGGGGGTGCCCTGCACATGCAAAGAAGATGCTTACTGACAAGTTGAAATTTAAAAGTGAGAAATATTATTTTGTGTGGTATCCAAAGGAAACTAAGGGATACTATTTCTATCTTCCTGGAGAACATAAGGTTATTGTTTCCAGAAATGCAACTTTCCTTGAAGAAGAATATGTGTACAAGGAACAGAGCTGCAATGAGATAGAACTTGAAGAAATTCAAGAACCACAAGATAACACAGAAGTTGAACCCTTGTCGAATGACCTAGACAAGGATTCAGTGGGAATATCTGGTGAAAATTGGATACTTAGAGTACGCCATTCAGCTAGTGGGAGTGTTGTGAGAGATGGTCCAGAAATGCAAGGCTCTCATACACAACCAATGAAAGATGATACAATGGTTGTACATCATTCCATTAAGGGAATACATGAAAATGACATTCCTGAAATCTCTCAAGGTGATGGATTGTCCAGCATACATAGACCTTCTCACAATCAGAATGCAACAAACACTAAAACACAGAATAATCAACTACGTAGGACCACTAGGACTCATCGTCCTCCTGAAAGACTTAATCTCCATGTTGAAACACACAATGAGATAAATATTTCTGATGACGATGAACCTACAACCTACAGCGAAGCCATGTTAGACATTGATTCGCAGAGATGGCAAAAAGCCATGAAATCTGAGATGAACTCGATGTACATAAATCAAGTTTGGAACTTAGTTGATTTGCCAACATGGGTTAGACCCATAGGATGCAAATGGGTCTTCAAGAAGAAAATTGATGCATATGGCAAGGTATATACTTATAAGGAAAGATTGGTGGCTAAAGGTTTTAATCAACGGCCTAGGGTCGATTATGATTAAACCTTTTCACATGTTGCAAAAATTAAGTCCATTCGAATTTTGCTTGCAATAGCCGCATACTATGATTATGACATTTGACAAATGGATGTTAAAACTGCTTTCCTCAATGGTAACCTAACTGAGGAGGTATATATGATACAACTTGAGGGTTTTACATCCAAGACTAAGCACAAAGCAGTGTGTAAGCTACAAAAGTCTATTTATGGACTTAAGCAAGCCTCGAGGAGTTGAAATATTTGCTTTGACAAAGCAGTCAAATCGTTTGACTTTGTTAGAAGCAAAGAAGATTCCTGCATTTATAGTAAGCGCAAGGAAGAGAGTATTGTCTTCATTGTTATATATGTAGATGACATATTAATAATGAGAGATAATAAGACTCTCATGAAATCAGTCAAGGAATGGTTATCCAGCACCTTCATGATGAAGGACTTGGGTGAAGCCTGCTACATTCTTGGAATTAGGATCTATAGAGATAGACCTAATAGATTGTTGGGGCTGTCACAATCCACATACATAGACAAAGTGCTAAGACGATTCTCTATAGAAAACTCCAAGAAGGGAAATCTTTCTATGGGTCAAGGCATCAAGTTATCAAAGAAGGATAGTCCTTCTACTATTGCAGAACTTGAACGCATGAAAAGAATCCCATATACTTCAGTTATATGATCTATCATGTATGCCATGACCTGCACGAGGACAGATGTGGCCTATGCACTTAGTATGACTTGCAAATTTCAGCAGAATCTAGGGGAAGAACACTGGAAAGCAGTCAAGAATATTCTTAAGTATCTTAGACGAACTAAAGAATATTTCTTAGTCTATGGTGGACAAGAGAAGCTAGTGTGTACTGGGTACACTGATGCTAGCTTCCAGATAGATCTTGATGACTTCAAATCTCAATCGGGATATGCTTTCATTCTCAATGGCGGAATATTGAGTTTGAAAAGTTTCAAGCAAGCTACAACTGCTGATTCGATAATTGAAGCCGAGTACATTGCTGGATCGGAAGCTGGTAAAGAAGCTGTCACAATATCTGAGTTCCTGAAGGAACTAGGGGTTGTTCCAAGTGCCACTTGTCCAATAACGATCTATTATGACAACACTGGTGCGATTGCGCAAGCTAAGAAACCAAGATCAATAAACAGAAATAAGCATGTACTGAGGAAATACCACATACTCAGAGAGATGGTGGAAACTGAAGAAATAAGATTAGACTATGTTCCCACAGATGATAATCTAGCTGACCCGTTTACTAAACCATTAAGCTTAGTTAAGCATAATGGTCATTTTGAAAACATGGGTATTAGATACATCGGAGATTGGCTTTAGGCCAAGTGGGAGATTGAAAGTATGTATGTCCTAGAGACAATCATTATTAGGGACAAATGTACTTGAACATGTTCATATTGTTAATAAGATTAATATTTTTGGCAGTTGCAATTATTAAATTATTATTTTATTATTTGTAATTATTTATTAATGTGCATTCTTTGAGCTTACATTGTCATTAATAGAGTGAGATATTGATGATAGATCATAACTCTAAAATAGCCTCGACTAATGATCATCGAGAATGGGATATCGATGATATGTTATAAGTCGACATGTGGTCTGCATCACATTCTTAGAGAATGTAGTATGTCTCACCTGCTACTAGTAATGGTTACTAGTGATGGACACATGGATACTTTTGGAAAGTATTGGTATACCCTGCTGATAAACTATTTGTTATACATGTCTAAAGTGTTATCAGCGTATGGGAGATGAAGGTCCTTTGACTTGAGGTCAATATGCACCTTGTTTACAGAGTAATGTACTTTGACCCTGTCTTAAGCTTAAACTCTTTATAGGATAAGATACGGCTTGTGTTTGGTGCATTATAATGTAAATTAAGGTGGTAGTTGAGACAAGAATAGGATTCATTCCTCTATTGGATATTCGAGAGAACACTCAACTTCTCAGTGATATTAGGTCGATCAAGTCATTAGCCAATGCAAGAGACATATTTAGAATATGGTCTAGTTGTCGACTAATATGGATGAGATAAAGTGATCAAGCCATTTGGATAGACACGTGGCAAATCCTAAGCATGATCGAGTGTGTCGCGAATGAAAGAAATTTATCATCTCACATAAAGGTTATGTTTGCTGGATTCATGTAAACGTACTTCACATATTGAGTTCGTCATACGGCGCAGTCTAGGAGTTCTGTATGGACCTTAATTGGATTAGTGTCGTTATGTGAAGGCCTATAGGGTCACACTATGTCGATTGTCTCTTCGATCTAAGGGTATATTGAGAAAGTATTAAATATTCGATTTGGGATCGAGATATTTAAACTGATAATAACTATGAGATAATTTCTATTAGATGAAAATTATTTAATTAAATCAAAATTAGATTTTGGATTTAATGTGCTAAATATATATATTAAATGAAAACAGGAAACAAATTTTTACTTAAGGCGCCGCGGCACCGACCCGGCAGTAGGTCCAGTTAGACTGGCCCACTGCACCTCGGTTTTTAGGCCAGGCTTGGAGCCCAACCCTAATCTGATTTGTGACCTAATTTTATCTATAAATACAGCACAACCTCATGGTTATTAAACACACTTAACACTAATTCTCATAAACAATTCTAGACTTAGAGTAGGATAAAACTCTCTCAAACCTCTGCCAAGATTTCCTAGCTTTCTTGACACAGGAATACACCGTACCATTGTGTTTGCAGTCGAAAGGACAGTCGCGTGTAATCCCTAAGTAAAGACTCCAGATAATACAACCTGTAAGTGTTCATGTTTTATGTTACAAGTTTTGATTGTCTTATAACCATACCAGAAGAAATTGTTGGGGTAAGTAGAACAAAATTTTGAACTTTCGTTGTGCCTACTTATATGTTTGAACCCAACAAATCCCTACATATTTATTGGTATAAAATGTTATCAACATGTTATATTAAGTTAGTTTAATTTGATAATATGAAAATATTGTACCGATACTACTGCAGCATTGTTACACTTAAGAATTGAAGTTGCACAACTATAGTAATAAATAATCTTGAGATCGACTCCAGATGTGTTCAATATGTAGGAAACTATTTTTGTACATTTTCTTATAATTTTTGGAACAGAAAAGGATCAAATATACTTTTGTATTATCGGAAAAGGGCCATATATACCCCTCGTTATACTTTCGGTCTAAATATACTTCTGTCGTTATACTTTCGGTCCAAATATACTCCTCACATTATACACAAATTTGCTCTTAATTTTGACGGAAGGACACGTGACAAGCTCATAATCAAATAACCCGCCCCTAATTTTAAATATCGATTCCCTTTAGAACCCACCCATTTAACCCATCTCCGACCCATTTCAGTTCTTTTTTTTCTTCTTCTACAAGTAAAAGTGAACGGAAGAAGTAGTATTATACTATTATTTACACACAAAAAAAAACTTTTGTTAGTTCATTCTGATAAACATTGTGCATATTTCTCAAATGTAAGGTAGCTTAATCTTTATGTAGTAAAAAGATCTTTTGAGCTAATAAACATTATATATATTTGAATATCTCAAATGTAAGAGCTTAGTCTGTATGTAACAAACAATACACATCTTATATATGCTTCATATATGGGTCCGCGAAATCATAAAAAAATATACACTTTCATGGTATCAAGAGTATATGTCTCCCCTCTGAGTATATTAGAAGAGAATCCAACTTAAAACTTGATTTGAATGTCAATATTTCAAATTACTTGTCTACGGTCCAATTAGTTTATTGTGAACTCACCAAATTATCTTTGAATAAATCTACACAATATATGGTCTATGACTAGAGTTGCAATTTGTAAAGGTGCACTTAGAACGAGTTCTTTTTCTTAATTTGTGCACGCTTGTCTTCTAAACACGTGAATTACTTGTGAACAATTCATAACTTTGCTATAATTATATTCTCTTTAACTAGGCTCTTTCTTTTTCACATCTTACTTTTCTTTTTGTATGTCTCACCATCGTCATTGTAATTGTCAATCGTAAGTGTCTCCGACTCCCCTACACGTCTTCACTTGATATCACATAATCTTTGCCTAATTCCAAAAAAAAAAATCTAACTTATACGCACCGTGGCTGTATAATTCTTTTTTTTTTTTTTAATGTTATCAGATATATTGCAACAAATAGTTAGATGAAAGTTTCGAGTAGTCAATATTGGAGATTTATTGCAGCAAACTTTACTAAGCCTGTCTTCATTGACTTAGCATGCACTGGCCCAAAAGTAGATGAAGCCAAGTGTAGTTCACTGGTTCATTGCATTGTTCAGTAGCAACTGTAGGTGACTAGTGAAAACACCTGAACCCTTTCATTGCATTGTTCAGTTTCGAATGAAATTAAGCGGGTGGAAAACGCTTAATACTAGTGTCATCTCAATGATAGATACCCTAAAATAAATAACGAAAGTAAGCCAACACAAGTGTTTATCATCCATCACTTGATTTACGGAAACAAGACAATTCTCACTCGAATAAGATAGGCTCAGGCAAGAAATCAGATGTTGAAATATATGGGAAGTGTATTATTCTCCAACTACTACTACTACATTTTTCTAATGTTCGTTAACACAAATAAAATACAATCACGGACAAAAATGTTCAGATTTATATCACTAAGCTATAGGCTATATAACATTCCAAACTGTGGAAACACTGCCGAATTTGCGGCATTTCATAGAAACCTTAGTGGAACTATACCATGTCAAATCGTCTTGATAGTAATAACGTTAGTAATATGGATTGACCTTTGTAGAATGGCAATAGCACGTTTGAAGACGTTCTCTTTTTAAAGTGTATACTGTAAATTCCCCTCTTGAGCCTATTATCGTCCATAAAACAAATTGACATTTGTGTAATGGGACGCTCAGCTTTCTGTCCCACCATCCAAAACCGAAAGTGGTTACTTTGTAAGATCTGAAAAATACCTACAAGCAGAGTGCTTGAGCCCATAAAATATATGCACTTGAAGTTGAATTTCATTCCCTACTCAAACACACTCTCATTCCAGGCATCCGCTGGGAAAGATAATAACAAGTGCGTAACTATGGACACAAAAACAAGAGCACCAACCTTGCTACATCACAATACTTCACCTTCATCTTTATTAACCACTCTATGCAGTATCCTAGAAATACCCATCCAAAAGCTGACTGGAAGGTGATACTTGAAGTGACTGATCAATGCTGAACCAATGTCACAAGCAAATCTCTGGAACTCTGGTTTCACCACCATGCGAATTGCCATTGCTGACCACAAATCCGGAGCCAATTTCATTGCACGTACTAGAGAATGAAACCCACTCACCACCCTAACTAGCATACCACGCTCCTGAAAAAGAGAACGAATAATGATTCTCAACTTCGCTATGCATGAAGACCAAAAAGGGTCACTAGGAAATTGAAGTACCAAACCATGAACTAAAGACGCAGACTACGAAGTGGTCAACCAATTAAACAGAAACCAAAAAATCTGTCTGCTAACCATGTAAGAAATTGAATTCCAAGAGATAGGGAACGTGACATCACATGCAACCATTTATAATCAGTAAATCACATAAACAGAATCAGCAACTATGCTTATGACAAAAGAAGAAAAGTAACTTGTCTAGTAGGGTAATATATTTTCTTATAATTAATTAACCAGTAGGATCTCCTGTAATTTGTTCCTACTAGATTGAATATTTGGAGTTCAGTCATGAAGATTGGTTAAATTGCCTTGACGAGCTTAATAGTATCATGATTCATCTGAGATCAGAGTACAATGTAAACAATAGTAAAATGCCCTTTCATTGTTTTGATAATAAGCACAGTCGCTAAAAAAGGAGCATAAATAACAAGATGAAATGTACCTCATATCCAAATAAACGTCTCGCTCGAAGCTTCTCATCAAAGAAGATTGTTTAGAACTTCATCTTGATAGAAAACGTCAGCTGCTTTAATTATGTCCCTGACAAGGAATACACGGACTCTTGAACCCTTGTCTGACAAAATAAATTGGAAAAGGACTTCCGTAGCAGAGACTACGGCCCGTATATCAAATGATCCCAATGGATCCGTATAACTCTTCTGAGTTTCTCCTTCTGTTTCACAAGCCTGCTGAGATATTGCTGCAATCTGCAGAGGAAGATACAATATTTTTTACAATTTGCATAGAAGAGTGTTCTAATCAACAGATGTGAAGAATTAGAAAAGATATCAAGCTTCAAAGGGTTCGGAAACAGCCTCCCTATCTTAGGGGTAAAAACTGCGTACACTCTACCCTCCCTAATCTTAGGGGTAAGGACTGCGTATACTCTACCCTCCCCAGACCCCACATTGTGGATTTCACTTAATATGTTGTTGTATCAAGCTTCAGAGGGTTATCTTTAACAGCAAAATGCACCATACCCCAATGAAATTTCTATTTGGACACATTAGAGAGAATGTTTTTTTACTGTTTATCTAACAAACAAAAAAAAGCTGACAAATTCCACCGAGTACTCGTGACATTATACTATTAAATAAAATTATATTAAAAGGAACACGTAGAAAGATCACACACATCTATTAATTTTTCAAATCCAGCAAGAAAGAACTAGGACAGCCTTCTTTTCACGATTTACTCGAAGGTTCCTGTGCAGGAAGAAATAAGCCTCACTTGTGCCACCTGCAATTCCTCACAAAGGGTTCTTAACCCTCAAAGCACAACCTAGCTACTGTCAGTTATTCTATCTTGAAAAATCTCAAAGGATGCTTTCTTCTTCTCATTTAGCCTCCCTCCTGCTATAGTGACATGCAAACAACAACCAACATACCTAGTCACCTTTACACACTAATTTCAAGCTCCGCCAACTCCCTCAAGTACCCTGGCTAAAGCAGATGAATTCTTCAGAGGAAAACAAAGTACATATTTTCAGATAAAGCTGATACAGAAGCACAAAGTTCCAGGAAAAGGAGACGTAGTCAACTAAACAAATTCTACAAAAGGAAGCCGTTGTCAAAACATATATTGCTACATCCTCTCCTAGAATAACGGATGCTGCCCGGTTGCCTGTTATTTCAAGTTGGATCACATTGTGGTTACCTCTCATTATGAGGATAAATTAGGAATATCTTCAAATCTTCACCCTACTACTTATTTTTTCCTTTTGGAGCATGGAATGTTTTTTACATTTTGTATAACAAGATACTTTGGAGTTTGAGAAGCTCTATCCTGTCTAAGCTTGATTTTGGCTTTGCTTATTCAGGATTTTTCCTGTCGTGAGAATTACTCATTCTTCCTGCAACAAGAGTAACATATCTGAACCTTCCAAACAAAGTACTGACACATGAAGAGTATATCGCTAATAACATAACGGCGGTTAGATGCAGAAAGTTAGGAGCCAAATATAGTTTTCATAAGCAGTTTGGAGACAAGTATAAAGAAATGAGAACTCAACAGCTAGTAAGGTCCTTGAGAGTAGATTAATTAAGCAAAAGGAAAGCTGTGTACATGTTATGAGGAGGATGAGCTCATCAAACATGCAGAAAACATACATTTCAATACTGCGTAGAGAAATAAGTATTAACAACACATAGAAACAGATGACCCACCAGTCTCTCTAGCCGATTCCACCTTATAGAACCATCATTGCGGATGAGAAGCTCTCTCAATATCCTCCTCATATCAGGAGTTGGGTCTACAAAGAGTCTGCCGATAACAAAAGGATATGCACTTTCAACAACTTTGAAATCTGGATCCAATGCTTTTGGTGTTCCTTCAAGAGATCCAAGAGCTCGTATCACCAAAGCATAGTCAGGAGGAAGAGAGAAGTTGAAGTCATACATCACATCATACAATTGATTCATTATGCCCTGAAATCATTTGAAGTGCCACTTAGTACTTCCAAGGTCATGAAACAAGCTAATACATGTATCTCATTGAGGAAGATATCCATGGGGATAAAATAAAATTGCAATTGGTCAACCAAATTTTGGGGAAAGCATCATCCTATAGAACAATGATGGGAGGTTCATCCCTGACATACAACTCAGGAAATCCAGTCAAGCAGCTATAACTGGTAGAGACATAAGAGTATAAAGTAATGATGAGCCGCATAAAAAAATATAACGTTTGGTTTATATCTCACACCAGTTAATATGTGTTTTAACTCATAAACTAGATTGCACTGTTTTCGTCTTTCTCTAGAGGTCTACCGTAATACCTACATGTATAATGGGAGAACGAGCTTAGTAGTTTGTCAAGCTAGTAAAACGAAAAACACCACATTCACAGAGAGAGAGAGAGAGCAGGTTAAGAACCTGGAAATCTTGGGATTGTCTGGTTCCATCGCCAAAGGACACTTGCAAAGCTTCTGAAACAGATTGAATATCTACTCCATCAGGTAGAAATCCCAGTGAAAGAAAGTCATTTGCTAAACCCAGAGAGTCTCGATTAGCGAAGTGGACAAGCTGCATTGCACAGCACTTATCAACTACCAAAAATGAATTACAGATACTTGCTGCTTTTGCTTACAGAACCAATTACATTAGAAATAGCAAACCTCTTGCATGAAAAATAAATAAACAAATAAATAAGTAATTGCAAAGCTCTTATAGTGCAAGTATCTATAGAAACAATGGGACGTGCAATGGGTCAATGAATACTTAGACCATCAATGTTGACATCAAAATATGCAACGCCTTAAAAGAACCAAAGTTTCAAATTTTAGAAATTGTTTATAAACGCATGCCAATGCTTTGTTGCTCTTGTAATGCAGTCATCTATATAACACTGGGACATGCAATAGGTCAAGGAATACTTAGACCATCCATGTAGACATCAAAATATGCAATGCCTTGAAGAACCAAAGCTTCAAATTTTAGAAACTGTTTATAAGTGCATGCCAATACTGGATTTGAAGCTGTCACCTCTTCCTGTAACAGTATTCCAGAAACTCAACAATGAAGTTTGTGTCAATCTATTATTTCATTATTATACTTTATGATAGAGGTATGTCAATGTCTTATCCTGCTAAATAGTTTTAAGTCAGACTCATGTCAGAGGTTTCATAGACTAGACATGAGGTTAAATAAATGCTTACAGTATGTCATGTAAGCATTTATTTTTCAGACTTACTATATTTTCAGATAATTCCACATGTACTTTCAGACTACATTTTTTGTTTACATGTTTTAAATCATTACTATAGTATGTTTTAATATCCATGTTGATTCAGCAGCCATGTGATTCGTTCGGTCACATGCAGTCAGACATCGAGTGTCGTGTTTCGCCCAGACCATGGTTCGAGGCATTACAAAGAGAATAAACTATAAAAGGAAGGGGAAATCCTTAAAAGTTATCAAGAAAGAAACTGTAAAGATTAAATTATTAGAAGATAAAGAGTCTATTGAGACTGAAAATTCCAGGTACGAATACATGGCGATTTAATAAGAAGACGGGAAAGTTATGACGAAGAAGTTTCAGGACGAATCAGATAGTGTCATACGAATTTGATGAATGTGTCACGACTATAAAATGATGTGTAGGTAGAAACACTAAGAAAGGAATGGTAGCAACCTCCTGGTTGTAGAAATTAAGCAACGGTAAGAGCCATTAGATATATAAGGCTTAGAAAAGAAAAGCATAGTCCGTAAGTGAAGATAAAGGTATATAAGCCCAAAAAGGATATTTGTAATCAATAAATAGAATGGATAAATTGAGTTAAGATGGAAAATGATGTAGGTGGAACTTAAAATAAGGCTATCCATGAGACCGGAAGAGCCGTCAGTCAATACAAAATTCTACAATATGGAATGGTCTAAGAGATTGAAGATTTAACTTCACCAGAAGTGATCACAAATCTCAAGAAATAATTCAGATGAAAAATAACAGCACAAAAGGGGCTAGCATAAAGTAAAGCAAGCTAAGAGGATGGGGAACCTGGAAGGAAACCAAGAAAACAAGGAAGTCCTCAGAATTGGTACTGCCAGAGCGGAGGTGGATCTGAAGGTAAGGAGGATAATGGCAGGCAGCTAAAAGTGCCCAAGATCCTATAAGGATATATGACGACGGGATTGCTAAAAAGTATATTATTAAGAGATGTCAGCTAAGAAGTGAAAAAGGAGAAATTTCTCCAAATACAGTGGTTTAAATATAAGTATATATATCTAATGAGTAATACGTTAATAGCCACCGTTTGATGTGTTGGTTGAATAAGAGACCAAGGTACAATCCAAACAGGATATTAAGGCCAAGGTATATAAGAGAAACTCCTAGATGATAGAGGTTGAAATAAATTAATGTATTATGATGCGCATACCCAGAATTGATGGGGAAATGAGGTCAATTATGCTTAAGGATAGTTGGGAAAGCCAAAGAAAGTTTTGGGACCCATAACCCAGGGCCATCAACAACGAGCATGCGTTGGAGGTATGACGTGATATTTTTAGACGACAGTAGTAAAAAAATCGAGATGTGTTTCTCCTACTAATGGTAAAGATGTCTCCCAGGATAAGTCATAACGATACAGAGACCTATGAGTCTTCTTAAAAGAGAGTAATACTTTTTGGGAATAAAGAGGGTAAATAAAGGAAAGCCAAGATGATATAGCAAAATAAGGCTCTCCTTTAGAGAAAAACGGTTCGGATGCTAGAGTTACTAAGCAGAATTTAGAAATAACACCCTTAGTGGTCATAGTGAAAGAATAACAAAATAGGAATTCTGTCCATTATAGTTCAGGAGAGCGAGTCTAACAGGATAAAGCATCAGCCTTCAAGGCAACATAAGAAATGATATATGGGCAGCTTAGCTTATTTAGAGGTCGAGAAAAGAGAAGGTTATCTAAAGAACTTCAGCAGTTATCAAGTTTAAGGGTTCAATTTCAGAGCTCTAATGATAATAAGGTTGTGATGAGAAGGTAATAGCGTCACCCCATAACAAGGGTAAAAGAGTAACAATCTGAGAACATAGAGTTGGTACTATCGAAAAAGAAAGTTACATGGCAAAGGAATTCAATATTCGAGTAAAGGGAGACGGAGTTCTCTGATATCCAGGTCAATTGTGTGCCCCAGATTTAACTGGTTTTCGGAGCAAGGATTGAGCGAAGGCGCAATATCCCCGCTATTAGTTCGATGAAGATATACCGGGGTACTGAAGGCATGTATTGATGTAATACCGTGAAGAGGAGCATTGACGAGTTTTGGCATAATAACCCAAAGGTGTCAGCAGGTAAAGATAGAATATCAAAGCCTATAGGGCCAATACAGAGAATAGAATCCCCGACGAAGGAATAGAAAGAAAGTTCAAAGGTAAGGTTCAATATGATTTTACCCCGCTCTTCTTAGAAATTCTACCTAGATGATTGATGGTCGGCAGATTTATAAGATTAACCCATTTCTCGCCAGAATGAGTTATCCACACAGTTGAGGATCATACAAGTAAAATGTATAAAAGGAGGTCAGGACATCTCAATGTATACTATCTCAGATAGAGGAGCTTAGTTACAGTATCTTCTAAAGATTCCTTCAGAAAGGTTGGGAGCACATGAAAACCCTGTTATAATTTTATGTTGAATAGGTGACCAGGCTGAAAGCACGATATAGACTCGAAAAATGTCGTTCATGATTGAGGCAGGGACCATTTGGTTCAACCAAATCAGGATTGCCTTTTTTAAAAATCCAAATTGACAGTTACTTTAGGAAAATCAGAAAAAAGACAACTAATCCCAACACTTCCCCATTTCCCCCCCTTTATGCTCACACAAGTAAATATAAGTCATCACCTCCACATAAAGATATATACATAGCATATTCACGGAAGGGGAAAAAAGGAGTCCTGCTCAGAAATTCTCTGTTTATTTAATTATTGTTCACATTTCAGTTTCTTCTTTTCTTCTTTATTTGGTATATTATTCTCCTCCTCTTCTGAATGTTTTTTTTTTAAACTTGAATATTGATCTATTTTGCTATATGCAAGTTATTTAAAAAGAATTGAAGTAGAGGCACAAGGACACAACAAAAGGCAGCGAAGAGTACTTTTCTCTTTCGGCCTAAGAGATTAAACAAAAGGAAAAAAAATGGTATCTTTTGATATAATTGTTATTTTTAATTATATAAATTTTATTTTTATTTCGAAAACAAGTTTCTTGTTCTCCGTGTATATTGTCTATATGGTCTTCTCATTAATTTATTCATATTAATTATTGAATAAAAATATCAATACCATTGTTGCTGATGTTAAAAGCTTTATTATTATTTTTAATTAGTTATAAATATGTCAAATTGGATATAATAAGAAAATTATTTTTAGACTTTTGGCCATAGATTCCAAATAATTTTCACTTTATATAGAATTTAGGGAGTTGGAGATGGAGTTGCATTTGTTATTACTTTTTTGAAAAGAATATTTGTGGTGATGTTCATGTTTAAATGTACTTAAATATAATTTCAAAAGTGAAAAGTGAGATGGAAAATATGTTATAAGCTGTTTTTCAAATTTGAGATATAACTTCAAGTTGAATTTTGAATTTTCACGGCCAAACACTGATTTTCAAATAAAGTGAATAATTTTTATGGCTAAACGGGTGACTTCTAATGAATACAAACGAAATTTTATTTAAGAAAAAATCAGATTTAATTTTTAAATTTGAATCCTAATCGTAGTGTTGTATAAAAGCTTAAAATTTCGAAAAAGTTAGATACAATCACTATATCAGACATTATTGCAAATATTGCTACAAAAGATAGGGTTATTTTTTATGTGAAGAAAAACGTGACAATCATATTGGTTAACTATAAGGAGATCTAATAAGTTTTAGTTATATATGTGTGTACGCGCTCGTGCGTATATATAGTGGGCAATATTTAACCAAGTTATCTATTACAAAATCACATGGACAATATTAATGGACAATTGAATAACATAAAGTGTATATCATTTGATGATGCCACGTGGATTGTTAGAAATATATAAAGTATATGATTAACCCAATATCGAAAGCTTCTTATATTTATAATTTGAATTTGAACTGAAATAGAAACTTTTTAAAGTGAATGTAGTTAGTTCTTCACTTAATTGAATATATAAAACATTTGTTTTTGTATAAGGAAAAACTACGATAGTAGTAATAATTTGAAAAAACTTAAACATTAATATAGTTTTGTTTTCAAAGAATACTAATATGAACTGGAACGGGTATATAATTGAAGCTAATATTTGTGAAAGAAAATAGCGATAAAAGATTTCAAAGCGTCTTTTATTCCCTAACTTAAAAGTGTGTCAAAAAATTATTTTAACAATCTTTAATTTATTTTCCACGTGCAGGAATAGTATTATAAATGTCTTATATAAAAAATAATAAATGATTTCAGCAGAAATGTCAATTTAAATATTAAAACAATTAGATTTGATCGTAACTTTATAAATAAGATATGTCTACTACTATAATTTTGCCATGGCCGCGCATCCCGCGGGTGCTAAAATTAATATATATTAAAAAAGATAACGGTGGGTATAAATCATCAAAAAGTAAAACGGAGAATGGGTGGAATTTTTTTGAGATAGTAGATGACTAAATATGATGACCCTTTTCTGTATTATCAATCAACATGTTTCATTTTATGGGCTTTCTGAAATTAAAATGTGTCGTATTTATTTTTTGATGAAATTTGTTTTGCTTCCATCAGTTGCTACTTCAATCCTCGAAAGAGTTTTCTTGATAATAAAATTTCTTAAGAATGTTTGCTAAATCACATGGATGGTGAAATTTTAGGCGGTTTTATAGTACTTAAATAGGGGGAGAATAAATAATATTTTTGACCAGTCTATATCAAGAGATTAAATATCGACGAGTAGTAGAGTTTTTCTTTTTGACTTCTTTATCTTAGATTTGATTTAAATAGGAGCAATGGTTAATTTTATTACAAGTTTTCTATGACTTAGAAAAATATTACGTAGTTAAATTATATTTTTAGTGCACCCGGTCATCATATTTCTTAATTTTCTACTTTAAAATTTGAATACTTTTAACGAATTTTTTACTATACCACTGGTTATCACACCCTTTTTTTACAATTTTAGAAAGGAGGATTGATATTTTGAAGATCATAAGGGTTTTAAAAAAAAAGTGACAAGTTTCGAAAGCAATTTATTAAAACAAAGGAATCGGAATTGTGATGTGTCAAATCATCGTTTAAAGCATTTTTTCTTTTTCAAAATAAGTTTGACTATAAAAAATATTCCTTGGACCGAAGAGAAGAGAAGGTGTTTAACACCCTCATTAACTCATATTGGCTTGAAGGAAAACCCAATTAGATAATATTCGCAAACACGTATCTAATAGTAAAGCACATTCATCATCAACTAATAAGTTAGAGATTTGAGTTAAATTAAATAGTAAGTAGTTAAGTAAGAACACAATAAATCTTCTTGTATTGGATAACAGGAAAAAAAAGATTAACTACATTTTCTTAAATGTGCATTAAATAACATATTAAGCTAATAAAAAAAACATCATATTTAAATTTCTTGACCTAGCTTGATCACTTCGTGCTCTTTATTTTGCATTTTAGCCGTTTCATAAACAATCAATGTTTTCCCAAGTCTTAATTAATTAGGAAAATGAAAAAAAAAAAGAAATTACCAAGGAGGAAGAAGAGAGGAGTACTTGCAGGAAAAAAGAGAGGAGATGTGGAACCAAAATAATAAAGAAAAAGAGAACGTCAAATAAAAGAGCGAATGGAAGAAAAAGTTAATGTGACATGTCAATATATAAAAGGCTTCAAACAAGCATTATATGGCGTGTGATACTCAAAATAAAATTTTCCCACATGTATACTATAATTACAAAATTTAGCTTAAATATCTTTATGCAACAAAATATCAATTTGGATACTATAACGAAATTTACCCATTCAACAAGTTGAAAAATAGAGAGTTGAGAGATTGACAACACTAAAATGTCATGATTTTGTGGAGAACTTTCAGCAAACAGAGGTGAAAGACTGTCTCACAATAAAAGACATTGTATCTCTCGATATGTAGGTGAATTGACCAATTATATTAATGTCATGCATCTTTTAATATATTTTTCTTGTTTTAATTGTTATCTTCATATGATTCCCTGTTATTTTAATCATATGAAGTGGTATCAGAGCGAGGTTGAAGTATTTCCTTTGAAATAGTTAATGTATACATTCAATTATTTATAAAAATAAATATGTTTGTAAAATAAAATTTTATATTAGTGAAAATACCATAAATAAGATACCTAATACTCATTTTTGAATAAACATAAATTTGCATCACTTTGGAGGAGGACAATTTAATCAATTTTAAGTAAAACTATTTCAAATTGAATTCAAAGTTTGAGATGATATATTCCTTGAAATTGCTTGAATATTTTCTATTTCAAAATATACTACTTACAATAAATATGGTCCATGTGCTAAATTATACCCTTTATATGTTGGACAATTTCTCAGAGAAAGAATGTGTGTGCCCCTCAAGCCAAAATAATTATTTGTCCCTATCCTCAGAAAAAATCAAAACTATTTACCTGAGATGTCCCCTCCCCCACCCCTAATTATGATATCATCGTGGTATATAAATATATTGAGATAGTATCATGAAAGATTACTTCAATCCTTCTCTTAGTCCTTCATGATGTCATCATGGTATATTAAATATACTGAGATGGTATCATAAAGGAAAGGGTTTTGAGCGAAGGGGTATGTGAGGGTAAATAGTTTTGAGCTATAGGATACAACGGGTGATTAATTTAGAAGGAGCATGATTGGGGGTATTTCGGTTAGTTTCCCCAATTTCTCCTAATGAGAGTTACTGATTGATATAAATCATTCCATTCTTTATGACATGTTAGGTATATATATGAAAGCATTCTCCCCGACATCACTCAGAATGCGAATATTTAATTTTCGTATTTAAAAGAATTTCTATTTACGGTGGATGATGCTATAAATATAAAGCGATGCATTATATCTACTAGAGATGTTCGTTAAACTCAAAGCAAAACAAAGAAAAAGTGTTAAGGTACATTACGGTGTGAGACATCAGATAAACTACAATTGTACCAAAATTGGAAAAAGATGTGCAAAGAAGATTTTCTAATAACAAAAATTTAAGTTAACCTCCATAAATTTAAATAGTACTATTACAGTAAAAATTAGATATATGTAGAGCACCGTTCTGTCCATATAATCACACATTAGATATATGTTAACCTCCATACATTTAGCTTCTTCTGCTAATATAATCACTCCGTCCTTTTCAGCTCCATTAATCCTTTCAATTTACTTTGTGTCCACTAACCTCAGACATCCGTATTCACATTTCACACGTAGAATTCCAGGTCTTTATTTATATATAGACATGGAATTAAAAACACCAAGTGTAATCTTAATCAAAGAACACACGGAAGCCATTAAAAACTTCACATCTTTCAACTTTAAAGCCACACTTATCATCCCCTCCTACATCTCCTCCTCCATCCCGCCAATCTTCTCTGATTCAACTCGTTTAAATTTCTATTACAACATCAACTCCACCACCACCACCATCACAAAAGACAACAGAATTATCAGTTTTCCCACCAAAAGGACAAAACTTCACGCAAGGGCCTTTCCAGCATCACCATCAGCAGTTAGGACAGGGGATTGATACCTACCCATCAGAACAGTTCAAGGAATCGGGTCTGACTTGACCTATATGCGCGGTGGTGAACGTCATGATGAGCTGGAGCAAGAAAATTTTCAATGAATTTTGACATACCATTTGTCTCTTTCTTCACTTGTGGTGCTTGTGCTGCTGCAATAATGGAATTCGCATCGTGGAAGAACTGTGTGGAAGAGATGAAACCGGGTGAGATTCAGATTCTTCCTGGGTTACCTGAAAGTATGGCTCTGAGTTACTCGGATATAAAGCGAAACCATCATGGACTGGATCACCATGATGGGTGGCGGTCCTTATTAAATGTACAAAATGATCCATCAGGACCACCGGGTAGGATAAAATACTAGCCTCCAAGACCAGGTCAAAAACCTAGATGGTTGAAGGCAGCCAATGCGAAGATGGACACCACAGTTGCTGATTTTGAGCCATACTTCAACAGTTGGATTTCTATCACATTGTGGATGGAACTCAATAATGGAGGCAATAGGACGTGCCGTCCCAATTTTAGCATGGCCAATCAGGGGTGACCAATTCCATGATGCCAAATTGATAGCAAGTTACTTGAAAACAGGACACATGCTTTACTTAGTGATGACCCGAGAGAGATGTTGAAGAAAGACGGCATAGTTCAAGGAATTGACCAGCTGATGAATGATGAAGGGGTTCATAAGCACGCAATGGCATTAAATAGAACACAGAGAAGCAAAAAATAGATACACATGAATAGAGCCAAATATCCCAGGCAATAATTTCATGCATTCAAAGCAGTCCAAAAGGTATCCTTTTCTTTTCCCACGAGAAATTGATGTACAATTTAATTTACCAAGCCTGTGATATCTAATCGCCATGTGCAAAACGATATACCATCCAGATACAACTAGAAATGTCATGAAAATACATCACAATTCCCACAATTTTGCACAAAAGAATAGAAAAGGTGACAGGAACAACTAATCCAGATCCAAAAAAAAAAAAATTTTGCTGCTCTAACCACAAGAGGGAGAGACCTTTAAAAAAAGGGTCTTTACAGCCTATATATTACCTCCATTTGATGTTCTCAAAACTAGAAATTTTGAGAAACTAATGAATGAAAAATATCAATCGATTAACATGGATGTATTTATATATATTTTGAATCAATTTCTGTGAAAGTTGATGGGTGCAAAGATTGACCTATGATGGTGTGCCAGGCTCCAGTTTTGGTACAATAGCAGATGACAGTTTCACATGAGAAACACGAACAACACCTATAAGACGCTCTGGCAACTCATCAGGGTAATTGGCCTAACCCAAAATGAAAATGCATCATACAAAGGGGCACATGCACCACATCTCTCATTATTTCAAACAAATATGAACTACTTGCATTTGGATCCACCTTGTCATTTTAACGGTGGTAACAGATGGGGTTCGGTGGGAGGTCAATTTCATTGATCCACGTTCAAATCTGAATATGACAAGCTAACTTATGATTCGTAAGGAATATCTTAAACAAGTGAGAATGCTTATAGATGACAATAATATACATGAAAGCACACACAAGTAGCACACTATGATATCCCTTTTGGTCTTTCTCCAAAGAGTGATGATGATTTTCTATTCAATTTTTCTTTGGTTGTTACCTTTTGGCAGTATCAACAAGACGGCTTGCTGATTTTGGGGATGGAGGAGCATTCCCTGAAATCCATTATGCACAGTATCCTCTTGATATGGGCAGAAAGAAAGATGGCAAGGACTTCAGGAGGTCCAGGTCAATGATATAATTTGGCAGAACTTTCGGAGGCTCTGTATGTTGCAGAAGAGAAATCCAGAGTAGCGGTTGCAATGCGGTCACAGCTTCAGAAAGAGATAATGCTGAAAGAGAAGGAAAAGAAAGAGATGGAACTCCGGGAGTTGGCCCACAAGGCAAGATCTGAGAGAGAGAGGGAGAGGGAGAGAGAGAGAGAGACAACTTAATTGAGATATGTTACAACTGCATGAAGATCTAGAGTAGTTGAATCATTTTCATGCTACCGCAAATAGTACAAAAGAGAGAGATAGCTTAATTTCAAACTTCTGCAAGCCAACCAGGATGCTGTCAACGCCCCTCAATTTTCAAATTCAAAACGTAATAAAATAAATCCATTTTACCAATGCCCGACAAAGGATCTGTGATGAGGTTACTGAACCATAAATATATACAACAAGCAAATATACACATAATAGCAAATCAAGCATCAATACATAAAAACAAAGAAAAGAAAAAATCAAACAAATTCAAAGAGACCTGAATGGAGACAAAAGAAGAAAAAACTAACCTTTTGCAAGAGAGGGTGGATAGATGGAGAAACAGAGAAAGCCTAAAGAAAGAGGACGAAAATAGGAACTGAACACCACAAAGAAAATACTCGAGAAAGCAGTGGGTCGAAGAGGAAAACAATAGGAAGGTATACTGGAAATGTAGAGTTCCCATAACATCCATCTCTCTTTGAAAATCCTAGTTGAAGAGAGTTGCTGATCATGACACGTACGGAACATGTGTTTGCTATTTGGAGCACGGGGGATGTGAATGGAATTTTGGAAAGGCATCCAGTTTTTTTGTCAACCTGGTCAAATGTACACATAAACACTGCAGAATGTACAATTCAAAGTAGCCTGAAATTACCAAAGTGCTCTTGGTCATACCATTCAACCGGAACTCCTCATTTATAACTACTAAGATCCTAAATATTTCTCTCTTTGTTACTCATAGAAGATGGTCTCTCCTTCTGGATACTCTTAACTTGTCTATTTCTTGTTAAGTGTAAGAACTTCTTCACATGATTCAGGTTCTATTAGAAGTAGAAACACATTTCATATGGTTCCAGGGGACGTGAATTTTTTTAATGACTGAGAAATCCATCGGAGGCGACCCTTTGGGCCAACCAAAGCCTTCAGAATTCGGGGTGATGGGCCCTGCCCTCTACCCTTCTCCATTTAAATACCAGAGTTAGTTCGCTTGTCGCAGGGCTCGAACTTGTGACCTAAGACACAAATCCCTCAACATTTGCCAATTGAGATAACTCTTTCGAGCAAGGGCACCATGACGTGGCAAGAGCCTGAGAATCCAAACCAAATGAACATAGTAATTGATTCCTATACCTAGTTCAGACTTCAGAGCCCTATAAGAGTGCAAGCACTAAAAAAAGTATAGGAGTCCTAGCATCCCTCATTTTCCCCCCAAAAGTGAGGTAGTTAGCAATACAACTAAGATTATTAGAGGCAGTTACCAATTCAGCTAGATTATCACTTCCATTTCTTGGGTTGGTTCTGATTTGGGTTAGTAGAACAATTGCTCCACACCTTGTGACTTCAGCCTTTTTTTTCTTTATTATGGAAGAAACCTAAATCCAAATTAAGCAAAACATCTCCTTTGTCCCATTAACCTTTTTACTTTATTTAATTTATTACTACAATCACAAGTAAAATGTCAAATTCTACATCCTATATATTCTTAGCATGTCAATAGTTTAAGTCAATTCTTTGAACTATAACAGGCCTTTGACTATGCTTGCCTTAATAACCTAAATTGAGTAACAGAAGAAGAAGTTGATTTCCCCTTAGGTGCTGTAAGAAACACATGCAACCCAATGAATGACATTAGGCATACTTTTGACCAGTTTACAGAAAAAGATAACCAGAAATGATAGAAATCTGACCCAACAGACACAAAATCTCCCTAAACGATGCCATATTTGGAAAAAGAAATTCAAGAATCAGATGAACAAGACCAAACACCAGACAATCCGTTTCCTCCACTTTCTTCATCCCCAGTAACTAAAGGAACAAGAAGGCCAACAGCTCAAGGTATCGGCTTTCCATCACCCACTACTAGATTTTTGGAACCCAAAATTTTCGAGTCATTTTATGTACAATGTATTTCACCTGAACTTAATGGGAAGAAGGAGAAGTTCAAGGGAACAGGTCATTATTTGGCCTTTCATGTAGATATGCCAAAGAAACGATACGAAGCACATATTCAAATCCTGACTCAATAGTATATTACCCAATTCGACTTTCAAGAACACAAATTCAACTTTAAAATTCACAAGACAAGTTGAAACTGTCTAAATTTAAAGAAAATATCCAAAAATAAATCGAACAGAACCCACCAAATTTCATTCTCAAGCAAAGGAGAGAATAGGAAGCTCATAACAGCACGCTTTCATCTTCCAGACCATATTCTCTTATGTGGAAGGGTGATGCAAAAGGGAAATTCACAGTCAGAGCACGTTATAAACATTGACTTACCTGCCAGCATCTCCTTTTGGCCATGAAGTGTATCCGGAGGAACATAGCACCTTTAAAGGTGGAATGCTTCAGTTGGTTGGTTGCTCAGGCAGCATGTTTAACGCATGAAAACCTCCAAAAGAGGGAAGTCAACATCTGCAATAGATAGAGGTGGACCCAATTTTTTTTTAATTATGGGTGCTAAACTACTTTTAATCTGAGATTGGGTGCCAAGACAAAATATTTGTAGGCATTACCAGTTTCTCAATATAATTAATAGGTTTTGGCTCCAAAATAAATGGATTGATCCCACCTTTGAAAGAGTGGCTTTGTTCTGTCAATACAGCTTATCGAGTTATCAAGCTGAACTATCTTCGGTAAGGCTTGAATAGTTCGTTTACTCTAAGTCTTATTGGTGCGGTCAGCTATGATATACTCAACTTCTTCTTTAATAGGTTTATCTACAACATCTGGTGGTGCCCTCGTGGGCACGTTCCTCTCCGGGGAGGTTTGGTCTAATCGAAGTCAACCGACTCACATGGAATACGGGTTCTTGAGCATTGAGTGCCAACCTGCACCAGGCTATTGCAAATGTATCTTCTACTTTTTTCCCCTTTTTGTGAGTGTGTGTAACATGGCTATTGCAAATTATATAGAATTTTGGGCTCTTTACACTGGCAGCAGTGATTATCTGCTCCCTATGTATATACCTTTACAGCACTTTCTTGTTGCTGGATTTTCAATTAAATACCTTTAACAATCACAAAACAAAAGAATAGGAAGCTCATATTCATGTCTTGATTAGATAATAGATTACCCTATTGGAATTTCAACAACAACATAACCAGCGTAATCTCATAAATGGGGTATAGGGAGGTAGGATGTACATAGACCTTACCCCTACCTCCTTTATAGGATAGAGAGTTTGTTTCCAATAGACCCTCGGCATGGAATTTCAAGAACCCAAATTCACAAAAAAATAAAATTAAATTAAAGAGTAACTAAAGTTGCCCAGCATTAACCAAAAGTGAAATTGCATTAAAAGGGGACCAAGGGGGTGTAACCCCAGTACAAAATTGAAGCACAAAACATTCAGTCTATAACAAAATATACAAACCAAATTGCCCCATTCAAAAAGACACTAATGTCCCTAAGAGAGACATAGGACCAAAAACAATAATGAAACCTAGTGCTTTTTAAGCCTCATGGGTTGCTTCTGATATGCTAGTCGGTAAATCCAGTACACCTACACATATGAAATCAAATATTCTTACTCTACTGTCGGTGCAGTGATGTGAAAAATATTAACTTAGCAATTGAAAAAAGAATAAGAAAGTACCAAAGCGAAAACATGGGCACCGATAAGTATGACGACTAGAAGAGGTACTGCTTCCAGACGACTCTGTGTTTGATTATGCTCATTCGCCATTTTCCAATTCCAAATGATTTGTGAATCTCTGAATTGTTTTACCAACTAGGTTTGCATGTGTTTCTTGTTTCTCATCGCTCACCCTTCTATTTTTAACTTTTACTACTCAATTTTCTTATTTGTTAATAATTAAATTTTAATTTTTTTTATGCTTAACGAGATGATGTATAATAAGATAAATATTTTTGATTTATTTCAGATGCTAATATTTAAAAGTCTTCTTCCGATAGAGTTAAACTACATCATATAAATTAGAACGAATGAAATATTATGCTAGGAAAATGTAAATTAGCAAAATCCCTCTTTCTCAATGATTGTTATAAAATAAAGACTATATAGTAACACTAGAAACAAATATATAGAAATAGATTAATATATTATTCAATTTTAAACTGAGATCTTACAAAATAGAGTAAACCTCCTATTTATAAGAGAAAAACAAATTTGGTGGCCAAGCAATTATCTTGTTGGCCAAGCAATCAAGCCAACTTGGTGTTCAAGTAATGGACATAATATTTACAACACTCCCTCTTGTATGTCAATTAATAGACAATGTGTCTCGTTAAAACCTTACTAGAAAAAATTCGAGAAGGAAAAAGAGTACACATATCTTGTAATATGCATTGCTAGTTGCCTCATTAAAAAACTTACTAGAAAAATCCAATGGGATAAAATCTTGATTAAGGGAAAAAGTGTACAGCGCGTATTTCACTCCCCCTGATTAAAATATCACATAATTCTTGAAGATGATGCACTCCGATCTTATATATCAACTTATCATATGTTGAGGTTGACAGTGCCTTTGTGATCAGATCTGTCAAATTATCATTTGATAAACTGATAAATCATATACATTTGCATCTACATTCTTTGATATAGTTGCATCATCGTCTATGATATTTGTTGGGACCACACCAAATATATTCATGGCTTGCTACATAAACTGTTGTTAGCTTTGTATAATTTGAATGTCATCTAGAACAACATGATATGATAGTACCCTTCATTGGAAGAGATAACATGTCTATATCGAACTCTAATGTATGTGATACTTTAGGATCAATTTAACTTTCTTATTTCAACTTCTTTCGACAGCTAATCTTCTGCTCCTGAAAACACTTCAAGAGTTTCAAGTCATCAACTTGTACAATAATAGAAAGATTCTGATTATTAAAAAGAGACAAGGGTAAATAAATACATTTGTACGTCCCTTTGTCAATGAATATTGATTTAAGAATCACAAACAAATTTTCCAATAACTTATATATGCTTCAGGCATTTTGAATGCTTCAGAAATTTTCATATAAATTTTGTCGAGTAAACTATATAGACTGAGACAACTTCCATTTAGTATTTAAATTACATGACATCTTCTGATGTCAGGACTGCAGGTCCAATAAATGTACTCTTATCAAGATGCATCTATTTGGTAATTATTTCTACATCAACATGTTTTAAGAGACGTAGAATTCATATCCTCATAATATTATACAATATTGCGCGTATATTGTATCAAATATATCGACGATGAGATATCATTTTGTATTGGTTCGTAATTCGACATAACTTACTGAGACCACATCACTTCGCTATTTTTCAGGTACCTGAACCTCCTATGAGGTCTTACGAAGTGTGTTGTGTCATAGGCTCTTCAAGAGCCCATTGCCTCCTTATTATGATAATTTGTTCCTCTTCTTTTTCAAAGATTATTGCATTTGGAACCGATTGATCTATCATACTCCATGCATGCTATATAATCTGTCCTTCAGGGACATTTAAGAGCATCTTACAGCTGAAATACGAAATAGTTGGGCAGCAAATGCTTCTAGCACTTGACTTGAATTATCTTTTGAATGAGGACATAGTGATGATAATTCACTACATGTTTCTCAGCTGCTTATTCTCTCCCCTTATGTTTAGCAAAACTAACATATATTCCCATCTTATTTGAGAAATTCATCTGTGTGCATCGTGGTAGATTCATTAATCATATACCGCACTATAAAAACTATTAGATGAAAATATTTGGTTCCTAACCATGAACCAATTATGAGGGGAGAATTTATCATAATTTATTGGTCTGAAGCATACAAACGTTGTTGTATACAATATATCATATCTCAAACCAACACATGAAACTTTGTTTTCATAAGCAATGATTTAGCTATATATTGGAGGCATCCAACGCCAAACCAGCTTGAATATAAACCTGCATTATCAAGATGAACTATCTTGATTACATAATCTGAAATATGTGCTTCTAACTCAATTATTTTGAGCAAGGATCAACTTCGTAAATGTCAAAGTGCGGGTTGACAATAAACATATATGTGACAGTCTCATAGATGCATCTATTTACAACATCACGTTGTAGGTGAACGGACCCATATTCACCTTTTATATTTTTCAGAATTTAGGGATTCAATCCAACATTAGCTGGTGTAAATATCACACAAAAGAAATCTTGAAGAATCTTCTAGTTCTTCAATATATTCCGAATACTCAATTAGCACATCATATTTAAATCAGGATAACCAAAATGGTCATGTCAACTCACAAAATTATTTGTACTAGTAAACTTCAAGTTTACCATGACATGTGTTATTTCTTTTTGTAAACTTATGATTTACTATAGCATGAGTTTTTACATCAATAAACTTCTGGTTTATTGTGGCATATGATCATATCATGCTCGGGTAACGTTTTATATACGTAATTCTTACCTGTATTACTTGAAGACATTTAATCTTTCAGTCACTTGTAGTCTCAATATGATAACCATTTTTATTGCTAGTAAACTTCAGGTTTACTACAATTTGTTTTCCGATCGTAACAATTACGATCTAGGATGATTGGCACTATCATATATAACCTCTTCGAGAGATTTTATTTTATTTTTTATAATGAGATATTGTCTAAACAATGCTAGTGTCATAATTCTCGTAAACAAATAATTAACTCTTCTGGAACTCATGATCATTAGTATGTACTTTGAAATATCGCTTAGATACTACTTGTATCATGAACGAAAATTTGATTAGACACTAGGTGGTGTCATTAAAGGAAATAATAATCGAATGGACATTTAAAAATAATTATAGATTCATAAATAACGAAAAGTAAATACTAAGTTCTAAACTTCAGTATTTCAATGTCTCATTCGGGGAGATTAGCCATTAACATCTGAATATTTTGTATCAAAGCGGCAATCACATAGTAATCGCATCATTCAGGAAGAGATACATTAATGTTTATTTCCTTCAGGAAAATCATAACAACTAACCATAATGTATCAATGTACTTATGGTAGAAAACATTCTAATGTGCTTCCTTTTTGGATATTTAATAAATGTATTCACGATGTTTTTACGTACGACGGGTACGTGTTGCAATAACTTTAATATCGCATGTATTTTCGTTGTTATTTTATCTCTCCAGGAGGTAGATTGTGGTATATCTTTATTCACTCCAGGGACTGAAACATGATTATAATAATGTGCTTGATATACAACGTTCATCTATAGCTCATTATTTTGCTCAAGCACAAAAAGACATTACTTCAGAATAATGCCTTACTACTTCAGGAGTAAGTTTCAGATTTACTGCTTCATGAGTAAATTTCAGAATCTTATAGTAAATTTTAGAGTCTTACTATTTTGGGAGTAGATTTCAGATAATATTTACTACTTCAGGAATAAATTCAGAGTCCTACTACTTCAGGAGTAGATTTCACAATATTTACTACTTCAAGAGCAAATTTCAGAGTTCTACTACTTCGAGAGTACAATTTAATGTTTGCTATTTCGGGAGCAAATTTCTGAGTGTACTATTTCAGGAGTAAAACATAGAATATTCAAAGTATTTCTTTTCAGTTTTTCTACCTCTTTTGGAGATGAGTCGTGATATTTTCACAACCATTCACGTTCATATTTTTAGGTTTTACTATATACTGTCACATTCACTCCAGGGAATGGATGTCTATTAGTATAGCTTTATCAGAAGTTCTCATTCTTAAAGAATGAAACACAATCATTTGAATGTGGTTTAAGAATATCAAATCATGATAGCTTAGAACCTCTTTAAGATATTGTTATTTCAGGAGCAAATTAAGACATACATATAATGTAGAGAATTTTCTCTAACATATCTCAGACTTCAAAGCAATTACTATTTTAGGAGCTATGAAGCACCGTGAAATTTAACCACTTCCGGTGATTATAAATCAAAACGAGATAAACTATATAAATATCTTATCTGATAAACATGGAGCATAAAAGGAACTTTGAGAATTAAATGGAAGCAAATGATGGCCGTATATATGTTCGATGCTTTACTTCTTGTACCCGACCATGTCACCTGCATCACTCCTTGCACTCGTGTAATTTCGAGAATTGCACTTGAAATAAAAAATTAAATTCAAAATGGCAGAGTCTCGTAATGATAACGTATTATAAAATAAAGACCATAAAGTAGATACATCAAAGACAAGTATATATAGAGAGTGATATATTATTCAACTTCAAACTATTCTCCTATTTATAAGAGGAAAACAAACTTAGTGGCCAAGCAATTATCTTGTTTGGCCAGGCAACCAAGCCAACTCGGTGTCCAAGTAATTGACATACACCAATTAATATTTACTATCCATTTTATCAAGTTTAATGTTAGCCAGATTAGTCAATATTTATCTCTTTCGATAAAATAACAAGATCTTATTTGTAACAAGTGATTTTGTTGGTTGGTTAATTGATCACATTTTATTCATGAAATGACTTGGATTGGTATTAGTCCGATACGACAAAATCATTCTATTAGATCAAATAAGTACATTCGATCTAATAAGTACTTTGTGCTAGAATTGAGAAATTATATGGCTCAAATCTTTAGTATTCTCTTATTTATTACATGCGTCTACTATTTAGACAGAATACCCTCACTCATTCTTACTAAAATTTTGAAAAAAGCCTAAAAACAGAAGAAAGGTTGGACTATTGTAAATATTAATTGGTGTATGTCCATTACTTGGACACCAAGTTGGCTTGGTTGCTTAGCCACCAAGTTAAATACTTGGCCGCCAAGTTAATTACTTGGCCACTAAATTTGTTTTCCTCTTATAAATAGGAGGTTTACTCTACTTTGTAAGAGATCAGTTTGAAGTTGAATAATATATCAGTCTCTCTATATATATTTGTCTTTAATGTATTTACTTTATAGTGTTTATTTTATAACAATTTTCTATTTATAGCATTTTATATTTTTTTGAAAGGTGAATATTGATTTTGTATATTATTTACTTTTAAGAATAAAATATAAATGTTAATGACCTACCCCTCAAATTATTATTATTTTTAAATATTAATTAACGACATAATATGGTTTTAATTTTGGTCAAACATTTACTTTCTTTATCTATTTGTAATAAAAATATTAAAAGTATGGTATAGGATTATGAGGCTCAATTTTCTTAATTTTTCTAGTGGAATACGAAAATAATAATTTCTAATACCCTCATATGATTAGTTGTTTTATTTCTTGTTTCCTCACTTAACAGTTCTTATGACTGTTTTATTTATTTAATGATAAATAACTTTCTTTTTTATTTCTCATTCGATGTTTTGTAACCGCATTGAAGTTCGATTATATCCGAATTTGCGATGCGTAGGGCCCATTCGGGGAAGTTGTTTTCTACAAAGTATTTTTTCATATCCAGTGCTCGAACCCTAGACCTCTAGCTAAAGAGGGAAAATCTCATCCTCTACACCACATCCCTTGATGGTATGATAAACAATTACTTGTGAGGAAAAAAATGAAAAGGAGGAAAATAGGCTTATAGCATACCAACCTTTAGTATCTAAATTCAATTCCTTTGAACACTAAATTTTGGACAATAAAATATCTGTTTGAGTAGATAAATAATTATACTTGTGTCACTAAATATATATATATATATAATGACTTCGAAAATAATTAATGAAGGATCAAAAGATGAGATCATGTTATTTTAAAGATTCCTTAGGGCTTGTTATGTGCTTTCCTAGAATTTTCAGTCACTTACGACAATAAAAAAATGAGAAGATCGAAAATGGTGCTGATGAAAGGATTATAATCAATATGTATTTAATTATTGGAGCCTTGCAAAAAAAAAACTTGGACATTTAAAGGGTGGCTAGAGGCTTCTCTTAGTTTGAGTTTATATCTCGCTTCAAATTTTATTTATCGTATTGTCCAGATGTTTCAAATAAATTTCAACCACATCTCACTAAGAAAAACTAATAAGAAATTTCAGATTTCGAGTTCAAACTTCAAATGAGTTTAAAAAAGTGATTTCGAAAACTTTCTTTAATTATTCATCAAATCACAAGGTATTCAATATTGGAGGTTCAATTAGGTGAACTAGAGAGAATAGTAGAAAAAATTTAGGTAGTTTGGGGATTTGGCTTCCAAGTATTAATACAGTTTTTGGGGCAAATGGGATAATGACAAAATTGCTTCTTTTTTGTTTTGCCAAAAAAAGGAAAAAAGACTTGAAATGCTTTGATTTGAAAAAAAAAAAAAGATTTAAACTTGCTCGACATTTTTGGAAAGAACGACAAGATTCATACTCACATAAAATGAGTTAATTAGCTTTATTGTGAAAGAATACTAAAACGACATGATACTAATTGAAACATAATCACAAAATTATTCATGAAAATACCAAAAATATAGCTTTTTTCAGTAATTGAAGCAAATAATACACATACTAAAAGAAACAAAAGTAAAAATAGGAAAAGTAGAAATTCCAAATGTATTTATGGAGATCTCATAAATAGACCTTCTTTTGTTGAGTCCGGAACTTAAATGACCCAAAAAAATGAGGCTTTGAATCAAAATAATTCCCCAAAAAAGTGACATCAATACATTTTGCACTGAAAATTTCCACGCAATAGGACTTAACTGTAACGACTCGGTTAAGTCCCATTACGCATGATTTTCCTGCGCAGAAGGGGTAGATCAATTTTCCCCAACACTTTGTATAATTTCAAAGGTTTAAATTCACGTATTTTCATACTTTAACCAAAGATTAGTCATGTCTCAAGACTTCGGAATGTCAATATTTTATATAGAACATGATATTTTTTTCTGCGAACAATAATGTAGGCTCAATACATCAAGGACACCTAAACATTCGGATCATCATTTTAGGGGTTGTAAAGTGCCCGAAGTAAATTTTATTTGGAAACTTGTTATCATTAGGTTTAAGTATTTTATTTTTTAGGGTTTTGATTTAAGCGTTTTATTGTTTAGTCAAGGCATTACTTTATTTCGAATGTGTCGAGATTTTATTCATAATTAATTTAGGACGTCACACGAGTTATTAATAAACGATAATAAAGACTAAGATAATTAATTATCATTAAGAAAATAATAAAAAAAATATAATATTAACTTAAACTGTATAATTTAATTACATATACACAATCTTGAATGGGTCCCACATGTGGTAGGCTTCAGAGTAACTCTAGGCCTAAGGTGATCCCCACCACCTCCACCACCCTCACCATCATCTCCATTCCCATTTCTCCTCTTAATAATAGGATGCTATATGTCATGATCATCCTTCTTCCCTTCCTTGCGCCTTTAAGCATAATGTGTTTCTTCTTGGGATTACGTGAACTATGTACGATCAGAATCTGATCAGGAGATGGATCTACATGCGTATAAGGATGAACCTGAAATAATATATAAGCAATTAGTATGAATTTTAATTTAGATTTAATACATCATCTTTTGATAAAAAATCAAACATGTGTGTCGACGAGCTCCTGAACGGGCTCCTAAGTGGGGTCTGGTGTAGGATCCGAAATTGTATCATAAATGAGATCCTAAATGGCTAAAGCCATAGCCGGAGTCGGAGCTGGAGATGCAGCCGAGCTGGAGCTGAAGTTGGAGTTGGAGATGGAGATAGAGCTGAATCCTAATATGAAATAATTAGTATAAGTATTTTAATTTGTTAAAATAATTATTTTAAACACTTACCTATGAGCTCTGAAAAATGTCAAACTCCATGAATGAGAAATCGTACTCCAGCTTCTTGCCACCCTGTGGATCACGAACTAGCCGCTCACCCAGTGGATCATGAACTGACCATTGCACAGACACTACTACGTCATATGAATCCCAATCTATGTGGTCTGAAAATAGTTGCGCCGACGTATATAGAGGTGTCGACGGTCGGTAAGAAATCGACGGGCGGTCTGAAGTCGACGGGCGATCTAAAGTCGATAGGACGTCTAAAGTCGACAGATGCTGTTGGGCTGGAGCGGGTACAGGAGCATGCTCGTCAAGCTCATCTACTAGACGGAGGCCTCTACCGTCACCACTTCGGCCATGATCCTCTCGTCCACCATCTTCTCTGGACCTACCCCCTCCGCATCCACCCCCATCTACTACCACCACCGCCTCCACGACCACGACTATGACCATCTGGTTTTCGTCTGATACGGGACCTCTGGAACACGCTTATGGATACGTCCAACCTCTCGTGATTGTTGGATACCCAACTTGGCTACCTGAACGGTCTGGACATCAAATCCCACTGTCCCAGGGATAGCCATATGTTGTATGCCCAACCGGCGCATCGTCTGTACGGTCTGTAGCTGCATTTATTTACAAATATTAATAATTGTATAAATTTATAATGTAATAATTAAGATGATTAATTAAGTTTAAGTGAGGTAAACTTACCAACACCTCATACTGTTCCGCGAGTGTTGTATATCATAAGCCATCTGGATCACGTCTCTCGAGGTTATCAATCAAGCTGCGTGTGACTGCTAGTAGCACTCCATAAAAACATTGATCGAAGTCGTATGTTCGACCAACGCTGTCGTCTCCAGTCTTTGAGCCCAACGATCGATATGGGTGTGCATAAAGGCCTGGTGGCAGGAGTGGAGGTCGAACGCTCGTCTCGCATATAATGATTTTACTCTCAAACAATCGGGTCATGTATATTCTGTGCACGCCAAAACTGTCATAAGACGCGGTGGGGCGTGTGATCCTCAATGATCTCCATGTGTATCAATGGACATCACGACATCCACACCGGTTCAGCAGCCCTGCAAAACGCAGACAACTGATCCAAAACTGAACATACGGCCTCTATATAAAAAGCTGTAAAAAAAGACCCCAAATTAGTAAACAATAAAGATAAAAATAGTAAAAAAGAAGAAGATAATAATGTAAAATCAAACAAATTTACCATGTCCTCCGTCATATGATCAAGCTGATCCCTGAACGGAAGAATACTGTGATGCGTATCAACATCTCGAGATATACCTCCCGTCCATCTCCGCTCATAGGACATGTCATCAACAATGAATTCAGGCTAAGGGTGCGCAGCTACGGCCTAAAAAGGCATCATCCTATCCCACACCCATAACTGAAAGGGTCATTAAAAATTATTTTATTAGTCCTCATTTCAAAAAGCTATATTTAAAATAAAATTACACACTTAAATTTATTACCTAGAGGAGCACGTGAAATCCACTGATATCACTCTTATCATTCATAGACGTTCGACATAGTGATCGATACAAGTAAGCCAGAATAACACGGCCTCAACTGTAACCTCCGAATCGTCCAGAAATAGCAAATACTTTAAGCTCACATAGGAACCCGATGTGTTCGGGAATATGATGCCCGAATATGATGAGAAAATATAGATGGTCACAACGATCGACATCCACCTAAGGTGTGTTGTCTGCAATAGAATGTTGTAAATCTATGAGGTGCTAGTGAGCACAGAGGGAAGATATCGACATCCGACTCTGTCCATGGATATCACCTTGTTGAAACACGTATCCAGTGAGCCTAGTCAACCCCTGCCCTAATATCGACGCCTGATAAGGATCCTCATTGTATAACGAGAGCCCATCTACCAATAGTCCATACATGACCTCTACACCATGAAGCGTGATAATGGCCTCACCAGTGCAAAGATGAAAGGTGTGAGTCTCTGGTTGCCATCGCTCAACCATGACCATCATAAGAGCCCGATCATACTGTACCCAACCGGTAGTGACACAACGGTAGATACCGTCCCGATATAGTATCTCAAAGACGCAGGAATGTGGGGGTCGAGCCGCTAAAAGATCCCACGCATGTTCCAGGGATGAAACAACGTACTCATACCTATCTTGCCCGTCCATAATAGCTTGGATCTATGATTATCCTGTAGACTAAGTACTGATGTATCGATGGGGCCTAGATGAAGGTTGTGATCCATAGATGTGTCGTATCTGTATTAATAATTTTTAAATTATTCATTAACATGTAATATTAATTATGTTTCCTTTATCGAAAAATTATACTAACTAACTAATCATTTAATCGGAAAATTATATTAACTATCTAAATTTGTGAATTAGAATAATTATATTGTTCAATCCTAAACTAATGATTAACTATTTCTAATTAATAATTTTTAATTAATTATTATATTAACTACAATTAACTAACTAATATTATATTAATGATATTTTAATCCTAAACTAATGATGTTCAATCCTAAACTAAGGATTAATGATTTCTAATTAATAATTTTTAATTAGTTACTAACTACAATTAACTAACCAATATTATATTAATGATTTTTTATGCGGTAATATCACCAAAAAACAATGCTCTCGTTGCAAGATGGTTAAATACTGGTATGCTAAAAACACTGATAATATCTGTTGATTATACCTTTATGTTTAATACTAGTATTAATATTACAAGTAACTTTACTTGTTTGGTGTTGACAGCAGCTATACATATATACACACAGAGACTCAGCTTCAGGGGTAATTTGATTGGCCGAATAATAACAAATAATTATCCCAGACACTAATACAGTGTTTCTATTGCAACAAAGAACACTGCTTTATTGACTTAAAATAATACAACATAAGCAGTGTAATCCCACGGTGTGTGTTCTGGAGAGGGTAGGATGTACGTAGACCTTATCCCTACCTTTGTGAGGTAGAGATGTTGTTTCCGATAGACCCCCGACTCAAAATAAAAGAAGACATAATAGCAAGATACACAAATGCAACAATAGATAGTGATACACACCATGAAGAATAAACAACTCCGCGATAGCTAAATAGTACAACGAAAAATAAGAAACTATACGATAATTCAATAATATTTCTAAAAAGAGGCTGTATAACTATTACAACATTTGGTTGACGACACAAAACTTGGAGAACTTGATTTATGTATTAAACTCCATTGTTAACTAATGGTGTGATCTAATGATCAATGAGGTGGGTCTCAGATACAAATCGCAATTGCAAGGCCACAAATTGACCTGGACATCACAATTATTTAAAAAAGGAAAAAACTCTCTTATATGGGGTAGAATATGGAATAAGAATACATGTAGTAGCTACAAGGAAATGTTGTTAGTGTTTTATTAGTCACCATATAAAAATCCTTACATTATTATTAACGGCATAATAATTTCTACGTTACTATTAACCACATAACAATCTACTATTTTTTAAATGTTTTTTCTTTCACACTTGACAGTAATCAATTTTGTGCGAGTCTACAATTTGGTTGTATATGCATGATTATAGTTTTCTACTATATTCTTCTGTACTGGTAGTGGTATATAGAGCCCTAACCTTATATAGTAACTTGTTGAGATTGTTGTCAATGCCTTAAGCTAGGTGCAATATAGGCTGTGGGCTTTAAGTGATGCTTCAGCTCAGCGTGTTCCTCATTTTCTCTTGAAGAGAGAGCCACTAAACTACATTTAGATTTTTGTCATTCCCTTCATTTCTTCGTTAGAGTCCCTGCTTTATTTGTGTTCTGCATTTAAAGCCTCAACAAAATTTTAATGTTTTTTTCTCTCTTTAACACAGATCCCCTTCATGTTCCGGTAGTATGTATACGGGAATCTAAAGCCCAGGCCGAGTAACTTTTTTGAATGTTTACACAAATTCTACAATAATATCAATATCTATACTGAAATATAAATCTTGGATTCAATAAAATAACTTTGCTTCTATGGTGACAACAGTGGCCAGTTAATTTTGTCTTATTTCCATAATTTAGCAATCTATCACAACTTGTAATACTTACTTCAATCAATTGGTGTCCATAGCGGTTACTTTTGTTTTTGTGTAAAATTACTATTTGACGATATAAACACAGTATGTGATGATAAATTGGTAGAGATTTTTCTCTAAATATGGAGTTTGAATAGACCAACATAGAAAGTGTAAACTTGATCAATTTGTATAGTTTATTTATGACAGATCGATATTTTGATTAATTTTGTATACTATAGGAGTACAATGATTCCTTTGTATAAGAACAAATGTGATATCCAGAGTTGCAACAACTATAGCATATCAAACTGCTAAGTCACACTGTGAAAGTTTGGGAAAGAGTCGTGGAGATGAAGGTGAGAAGAGACGTGTCTATCTCCGAGAACCAGTTTGGATTCATGCCGGGACGTTCAGCTACATAATTCATTCATCTTATTAGGAGGTTGGTGGAGCAGTATAGGGGGAAGAGAGACTTGCATATGGTTTTTATTGACCTCGAGAAGGCATACGACAAAGTCCCTAGTGAGGTTATATGGAGATGTTTGGAGGTTAGAGGTGTACCTATGGCGTACACTAGGACAATCAAGGATATGTATGATGGAGCCAAGACCAGGGTACGGACAGTAGGAGTAGACTCGGATCACTCCCCAGTGATGATGGGGCTGCACCAGGGATCAGCTCTTAGCCCATTCCTATTTGCCTTGGTGATGGATGGACTGACGCGACAAATCCAAGGGGAGGTGCCATGGTGTATGTTATTCGCAGACGACATAGTCCTGATTAATGAGACTCGCAGCAGAGTGAACGCTAAACTGGAGGTTTGGAGACATACTATGGAGTCTAAAGGGTTCAGGATGAGTAGGACCAAGACAGAATACTTGGAGTGCAAGTTTAGTAACGGGAGCGACCTTGAGACAGGCATGGATGTAAGTCTTGGTACTCAGGTCATTCCAAAGAAAGGAGGTTTCAAGTACCTCGGGTTTATTATCCAAGGGAATGAAGAGATTGATGATGATGTCACACATCGTATTGAGGCAGGGTGGATGAAATGGAGGCTCACATCTAGAGTCTTGTGCGATAAAAAGGTGCCAGCAAAACTTAAAGGCAAGTTCTGTAGGGTGGTGGTTAGACCGACTATGTTGTATGGGGCGGAGTATTGGCCGGTCAAGACTTCGCACACTCAAAAGATGAAAGTTGCGGAGATGAGGATGCTAAGATGAATGTGTGGTCAAGGAGGGATAGAATTAGAAATGATGATTTCCGGGACAGAGTGGGAGTGACCTCGGTGGAGGATAAGATGCGGGAAACGAGGTTGAGATGGTTCGGGCACATGCAAAGGAGAGACACAAATGCCCCAGTGCGGAGGTGTGAGAGGTTGGCTATAGACGGGTACATGAGGGGTAGAGGTAGGCCGAAGAAGTATGGGAAAGAGGTGATTAGACGGGATATGGCGCAGGTGCAACTCACTGAGGACATGACCTTAGATAGGGGGTTATGAAGGACACATATTAGGGTAGAAGGGTAGTAGGTAGTCCAACGTAGTCCTACCTACGCTTACAAACTGGTAGTTGTAGTGTTATTATTGTAGCCTCGCGTAGCCTATCATACTAGTAGGCATAATATTGCTTTATAGTCTATTGTCGTTTGATTTATGTTGCTATGTGTATTTTGTTTGTCTTATTTACATGCATTAGTTATTGCTTCTTTTTCAGAAGTCGCTATCATGACTTAGTCGCTTTGTTTGTCTTACTTTGCTTGTACTTGTGCTTTGTCTTGAGCCGAGGGTCTCTCGAAAACAACCGCTCTACCTATCAAGGTAGAGGTAAGGTCTGCATACGCTCTACCCTCCCCAGACCCCACGTTGTAGGATTTCACTGCGTATGTTGTTGTTGTTGTACTACAGGGGCATATTTTACCTTTTTCCTTTTTGTAATTTACGTAACTTGTGCACTTCACTTCAAAGAAGTGTGTGTTCTACTTCTCATTTCTCTTAAAGCCCGATGGACCTTGTCGCTTTGCGCTTTTCACTTTTAAAACACTGCTCAGGGGTGACCATAATCTTTTTCGTTTTCCTTATATTGTTTGGAGAGACATGTTAGTTAACTACTGGTTGTTTTTGCTCTCTCTCTCTTTCATAGCTCTGAAGCTTGCCAAAGATCTCATTGGAACTCTGGGCACAAACTAAAATGCAAGGATTTTCAGTTATCTGGGAAAGGCAGTTCTTTGCAAGGGAGAAAATCTTCTGCAGTTTCACTGACTCATGCTAGTGGAACCTCTAATATGCTAGACCATTCAAAGAAGGTATACGCCATCTTAGTTAATAATGCAACTATTCCTTTATGTTATAACACCTGACCAAAGTTTGGTTTAATCATTTAGGTACTTTTCCCATATGAGGAATTCTTGGAACTCTTTAATTGGATAGCTCAGGTTTCCCACCTTGTGGTCTACTTAATTGTGGAAACAGATACTCCCTCATTTTAGACTCTAGCAACTAAGAATTGCTTAATATGCCATCTGTTTTATTATCTACATTATAAATATATTCTTTTTTGTTCTTATGCAGTTGCTTTGCTAATGTGGTGCTACAATGTCTGACATATACTAAGCCACTTGTTGGAGAAAGGCCATTTGGAAGAATGTAAATGCGTTCATTAGAACAAGTATATGAACTATTCCTTCTTTTGAAGTAATTGGAGCAGCTTTTTATGTTATGCACTTTTCTTCTCTTCCCTCAGGTAGGCGGAATGGTTGGTGCTTCCTTTGTGAATTTCAACACCATGTAGAACGGGCTAGTCAGAGTCAGCAGCCCTTCTCACCAATCAACATACTTTCACGGTTGCCTAATATTGGTGGTAATCTTGGGTATGGTAAACAGGAGGATGCCCATGAATTTATGAGGTATGTTTCTTTTCATAAAGTAAATTTGATGAGTATCTTAGAGGAATTCTGATGAGTATTTTCCGCTATAGTGTTCAATGTGATATAGTCAGCCGTGGGTTGTGTCCAGAAGCATATTTTACATGAAATAACGAAAATTGCCTTCTTTTGTAGGTTTGCTATTGACATGATGCAGTCTGTGTGCCTCGATGAATTTGGTGGAGAGAAGGCTGTTCCTCCTTACACACAGGAGACAACACTTATTCAGCACATATTTGGTGGTCACCTGCAATCTCAGGTAACTTTAATTTATGATGGAGAAGACGTAGCATGTTATTATCCAAAGTAACATAATAGGACTTGAAACTTTTTCTATACTTTAAATGTTGCATTTAATTATTCACCTAGACTTGTGCACACCTAAACTATTCGTAGTCCTAGTTACCCCTCTAGACTTGGCTATTTAATAGCCTTTACCTCTGGACGATCTCATCCCATGGAACACATGCCACGTGGAATTTTGTCTGCGTGACATTTCTTAAAAATAAAAATATTTCTTACTTTTTCAATTCATTAAGTTATACAGTTGAAATAAACAGTAATTGCATTTACAGAAGAAATAAAAAGAAATACACAGTTGGCGACTAGAACTTTTTTATTTTGTTAAAAATGATGAATTTCCGACCAAGTTTTTTTTTTTTTTGACAAATCGTCCCAAAAAAGAAGAATTACGTAGTTGGAAGAAATAGACAATGCATCTAAAGAAGAGACAAAAAAAATGCAAAGTTGAGGTAAATATGCTTTGTACATTAAGAAGCAGCAAGAGGATTTTTTTTTTATAAGGTAAATGTTTATAAATAAAGGTATGAAGAAGGTACAAATACAGCAGATTAAACTACTGCTAGAAGCAGAAAAAGAACTACATATGTCCTATCTCTTCTAAGAAATCTAAATATTCATCCATGTTTTCCACAACACTCCTTTTACACCAAAAACACAAATTCAAAAGACATCTATTTTTGATCCTCGATTCATGTTGTTTTTCCCTTCAAAGAAAACTCTGTTTGTCCAGCCATATTGTCCATAAGACACACAGGGAAATTGTTCTCCATATTGGCTGCTGACTCTTAGCCATTGTCTGATGTTGCCATGTCTCCAAGTAGACTCTCAACATTTGGTGGCATAACCCAATTAATACCATACCTGTTAAGGAATAGCTCCCAACACTGCCTTGCCACTTTGCACTGAATGAAAAGATAATTGACTGTTTCTAACTCTTCTTCACACATGTAGCTTCTATTACTTAAACTAGTGCCCCTCTTCTGTAAATTATCCTGTGTTAGGCAAGCTTCCTTTGCTGCCATCCACCCAAAGCATGCCACTTTGACAGGTGCTTTTGTTTTCCATGGCCAATCTGGCTCATACACCCTTTGTTGTTTCTGTAGCATGGTGTAACAACTGTTTACAGTGAACTTTCCACCATTGCTTGCTGTCCAAAACATTGAATCTTTCTTGTTGTCCTCCAATTTAACACTATTCAGCATTTGTGTCAATTGAGCAAATTCATCTATTTCCCAATCATTGAGGCCCCTTTGAAGATTAGCTGCCAACCATTATTTGAGTAGAAATCAGCTAGCTTCCCATTCTTATTAGTGGAGCATCCATATAGCAAAATTCTGACTCGAAGCTTTCATTACCCAGCCATCTATCAAACCAGAAAAGTATATTTCTACCATTCGCTAGCTTCTGCTTTACAAGTTGACTGTATTCATTCCACAAACTACTAACAGTGCTCCAGATCCCCCCGCCTGAAGATGATTGGACTGTAGAAGGAGTCCAAAAATCTTTCCCACCATATTTGACATTTATGAGATGTTTCCATAAACTGTTACTCTCATCATTATATCTCCAAAGCCACTTAAATAATAGGCTTTTGCTATGTATCTTTAAATTCCTTATTCCCAGACCTCCTCCTTTTTTCCTCTTCATTACTTCATTTCATTCGAACGTAAAGGTTTTTATTAAAACGGCACCAAGATGGTACAGACTAGAGTACGATATGTAACACCAACTCTTACGCCAACCATATTACATGTTTTCCCCTAGTAAGTAAAGTGAATCCATATACTGATCTATCCTATCTAGAGTAATGCTATGTCATCAACCTTATAAAAAAAACTAAAAGTACTGCTATGACTCCAAAAATATAGATTTTTGATACATTTGTCTTTGCCTCTAGATATTTGCATCCTCTTTTTTTTTTTCTTCCAGATAAAGAAGAGGATGCAGATATCTAGAGACAAATGCATCCTCTTCCCCTTGAAGCATGCTTTATTCCTTTCCGGCCATCGAGTCCATAGTATGCAAATAGGGATAGCCCTCTGCGAATTCCATAACTCTGAAAGACTATTACTCTTCTGTGGTGACACCCATGATGTTAAAGAAAAGTTCCAAATATTGTCTTGAAAAGCTGCAATGTGAACAAATAAACCATTGTAAATGACTACGTGGCAGTTAACAGTTGAAAAATACCCCACCTGGAAGCTGTGTTTTTTTCCTTCACTCCCACACTCCTAAAAGAGAGTGTATCCATGCTCTTTGCCATGTTAGTGTCCGGGGTAAAGGCTATTAAATAGCCAAGTCCAGGGGGTAATTAGGACTACAAATAATTTAGGTGTCCTTCAAATAAATGGTGCTAAATTTAGGGGGATAATTAGGTATTCTGCGAAATATTTTGTATTTTTGGATATTTCAAGCTGCACATGTGTTTTTGCTCTTGTATTATTCTGATCTCGTCTCTTTCCTTCTCTGCCTAAATGAGTTGTTTCTATTTTTAGGTCATATGTACAGAATGCAGTAATGTTTGAAATCAGTTTGAAAATATGATGGATCTGACAGTTGAGATTCACGGGGATGCTGAATGTAAAGAATGGATCTTGGGCCTAACTCAACCCCAAAAGCTAACTTGTAGGGTGAGGATTGTCCAAGTCCATATAAGGAGTCCATATTCCCATCCATTTCCGATGTGAGACTCTAAACACTCTCCCGCACGCCCAGACCTCGTTAACTGAGGTGGACAATATAATTTGGGGCCCAACATGGTGAACAAAGAATTGGAATTTGCATGGATTTGATACCATGTAAATAATGTATCTTGGGCCTAACTCAACCCCAAAAGATAGATTGTAGGGTGATGATTGTCCAAGTCCATATAAGGAGTCCATGTTCCCATTACATTTCCGATGTGGGACTCTTAACATTGAATCTTTGGAGGAATGCTTGGATCAATTGACAGCAAGAGAATGGCTTGACGGAGATACCTTGTATAAATGTGACGGGTGAGGTTCTTCATGCTAATGATGAATTGCATTACAATCTGGAATGCCATTTTTGTTGCCTTTGAGCAATGATGTATAGTTTCATATTTACCTTACCATGTTGATTGATTCTATTCCCAGATTTCTATGTTCATCTGTATCTAATAACATCATGAACTAATATAGACATATGTCACTCCTTTGTCCTGATTCTTTGACTTAGTTATCATTTGGAAATAATTTGACGACAATTATCACATACATCTTAAAAAGTATTTTCGAAAATTGTGTTTTGGGCAGTAACTTTATGTTAGTTTTCAATTGATCCTATGAGTTCTTTTTTCTATTGGATGACACACTTAATTTATCATGTGTGAGAATTATTTAAGGCTCACTAGTTAAGTTGCATTGGTGGACAACCAATACATAAAGTCTAACTGATGAACTTAGCCGACCCCAACTAGTTTAGATTGAGGCATAGTTGATTTGATAGTGCTACCTAGTTGTTAATCAATAACTGTGGTTGTTCTTGCAGATGCAATGACTATGTCAAGGCATGGAAGCGCCTAATGGTCAGGAGGGCACCAAACAATTGCCTTGAAAGGGTTTCAGGTTGGTTTCATTTTGCTATTTATTGTGCTTCAACCATCTAGGGTAAAGTGGAGTATAAACTTTAGCCCTTTAATAACTTTTTTCCCCAAATTTGTAAATGAATGATCCTTGCTCTCTTTCTAGGACCTATCTGTCTTTAGTTAGTGGTCAACGACCTATATCTCCAATGTGAAAAAAATGACGGGACATGCTAGTCCTGCATGAACATGTTATCTAAGACCCAAAATTCTTTAGAGAATTAGAAGAAAGGTTCATGTCCAATTTTCATATCTCCAGAAAATCATCCCCGCATCAATGTGGATGGGATTCTTTTGTCCATATTCCAATACTACAAATAGTGAACTGCTTTTTAACTTATCATTAAAGACAAATTGGCCACCACATTGCTACTATGTAAAAGTACTTCAAAGGAGTTGAAACATTAACGGAAGTCACTCAATCCTTCAAGCGAAAGATATAGAAAAAGAGTGAATACTAACCAGCAACAACCAGATTCTGAATCAAAGAATTGACCACAAGTTTAATGGAAAATCAACTGCATGCTAAACTCTTAACTCCTTTTCCCCCCATTGGCACCCTACTTCTTCCACGGTTCCATCTGCAATTAGAAACTGCCAAATGTAGAACATATGAGAAATGGAAAAAATAAAGAACCTTCCTCCGTCCAGAAAGAATGTAATGGTAGGATAATAAGGGCCAAAATGTCTAATTTTTGGTCTTAATCAAATTTCAATTCTTCAATCTTTTAAGTCAAATTTACATACACAGGAACTACTTATAAAAAAGTTTTATAGAATGCAATTTCTTTTTTCAACTATTAATATTTAGAAAATATTGAAAATATTATAGTAAAAAAAAATTGTTTGACTCCTCCATAGTAATATATCATATTAAATGGGACAAAGGAAGTATGGATGCATAACTCGAGGACATTTATGGTTTGTTTCATAAAGAAGCAAAGACAAATTAGAAGGAATGAACTCTGGGAATGAAAAATAAGAAAATGAGCAGTGCAGTAGGAATCCACCCTCTTTCTTTCGAGAGTAATAAGACTTCCCCCTGGGAATAAAGTGGACAGATTCTAATGAAAGATCCGGGTTTGCAGGTTTTCTGTAGTTCACTTAAATGTGTATTATGCACCAGCAATAAATTGAGGTGTAAATTGTGTACAATATAGAGTTTAACAGCTTGAAATGTGGTTAAATTTAATTGCTTGTCCCTAATGATGGGAACAATGGATTTTCTAAAGTATGCGGATATACCATACTAGAGGCTATAGAAATTCTACATGTCTAGGTGAGGCTTTAGCAATTAGTCAAATCTTTCTTTTGCCTCTTTTTTTGCCTTTTGCTCCCCAATTTTTGCTCTGTTTGTTGATGTTGTAAATTTCCAGCACTTTGTGCTGTTTTATCATCAATAAAATGGCACTTGCCATTCATCCTCCAAAAAAAACGATGTTCTTTTATTGTTAGTGTATATTGCCTTTATTTATAGTGGGTCCTTACTAGTAGAGCATAATTGTTTATTCTTGTACCAGTTAATCATGGGATATGTGAGTGGATATTTCATATTCAGGTCCTTCAGGATTGTTCTGGTGCTGAACAAACTGGAGTGTCACCTCAATTGTGAAAAGAGAAACTGTCAATGTGTATTCTGAAAATTCCAGAAAAAGGAAAACTTCTCAAAAAATAGACTGTCAATATGTATTTCTCAAAAAGGAAAGTTTCAGCCAAAGCTTTATGAAGTCACATCAACATTGAATGTACTTAGGTTCTTAAGTCTACAAGAAAAAAGGGGTCTGATGGAAGTCCAGCTGAAGCAAAGACGTTCTGTACCTTCAGCTGACAATTAACATCTAACATCTAACATCAACTATAATCTCATATCAATATTTTCTTCAGGAGTGTCCAATGTAACGTAATATGTAGATTGTTTTTTGTCCTTGAAAGGAAATGAGTTCACTTTTTGCCACCTAAAATAAAATTAATTCATCAGAGGCAGGCTCTTCATAATAAGATGCGGTATGCTTAAAGGAACATCGATAAAGAAATAATAATTTCATAAGTTAGAGGAAATTGAAATCCAAAAGATATAATAAAAACAATTAGGAGCATACACACATTCTTGTCTCTGCATAGAACCCAACTGGAGAAAAAAAGCAAATTACAAATCCGATAATCTTTTCATAATAATGGCTTAAAATTTTAAAAAGTTATAATGAAAAGATTATTGGATTTGCTTACTTCATCAAGAAAAGATTATTGGATCTGCTTTTTTCTTCAGTTGGGTTCTACTCAGAGACAAGAATGCACCCTAGCTTGTAAAACAAAAGGATAATTTATTCCCTAAGTGTAACATTTCTAATTGCTATTATTATATCTTTTTAGAAATGTGAAATAGAATTTGCATTTCTCTATGGGATGGGTGAATTACAATGACTAAGGGAGTATCTTTCTCTCTATTAACATTCCTCACCCCTAAGTTCCATTTTATTCTTAGAAGCAACTCTGTGAGTTTGTGTTGTAAATTTCAGCTAGTTTTGTTTATTTATGTCCAAATCTCTATGCAGAGTGGTAGGTTTGGCAAATTAAATAAGAGGGTGACTCTCCCTGAAACATTGGATCTCCATTCGTACATGAGCGAAGCAGGAGACGGCAATGATATTTACAAGCTATACGCAGTTATTGTTCATGTGGATATGTTGAATGCATCATTTTTCGGCCATTACATATGCTATATCAAGGATTTCTGTGTTGGTACAGGATCGATGACTGCAAGGTAGAAACATCTCCCTTGCTCTACACCCTCTTGTTTATTGTTGTATGTTGTTCGAACGCACGAAATGCATTGGTTGGTTGCTGATTTTGTCATGTTCGACTTTCATTTATATTGTTCTGTGCTGATAATCTTTACTGTAATCTCTGAAGCGTGGAAATTTACATAAGTTGCTATATCCCGGTGAAATGCTATATTGGCCTTTACGTTTGCTAGTAAATAGATCTGCTTGACAATAAAAATATTACTTCTTCTGCTTGCAAAGCATTTTAGCTATAAGCTAGTTGTGTTCTTTCATTTCTCAGTTATATCTTATTTGTTGGCTCCTTCATTTGCCTTGATGTACTTGTGTCAAATGGGTGTAACATGCTTAGGGTATTTAGGTCATGCACTAAAAATTATTAGAAACTGCTCACTCATATCATACACGTGTCAATTCCCAAGATAATGTACCATAAAGTATAGAATGAAGCTTTAGAAAACTTTATGCTTCTTTTAGTTTTGTGCTTGTGGAGGTTTAAAGTGGGTTAGTAGATGAATCTAATCTGAGAAATATTATATTTTTACTTTTATTCTTTAGGTTAGAATCTACTCCATGATTTTAGCATGTATAAAACTTTCCCTGAGTATATAATGTATATACAAACAAAAAGTAGGCACCTTCCTTCGTTGTGCAACCTTTCAGAAATTCTCCATGTCGTCATGTAGGACGTGACACCATTTTCTCTGTTTAGTTATTGATTCTCAGCTAGTCAGCTTATGTTTGGGTTTGCAACAATGTCAAACTGAGAATATAGACACTGTGGGAGTTATTAGTTACGCGTGAGCCTTAGTAGTAAAAGTCATCACTTAATATTCTACCTCAAGCAGCATGGTCTCAGTACAATCAATTCCTGCGAGACACTTCTTAATTTACTTTTCCTTTTCATTCATTACTTTAAAAAAAATATTCATGTGTCTTATTTCACAAATTTTGTTAGGTGGTTAGTGTTGATTTGGATGAAGTGCTTTCACAGGGAGCATACATGCTGTTATATAGCAGGTAACTTTCTTCAGACCATTATCTAATTGATCCATCATCTGTACATATATCACTTCTATTTAACATGTTGCATTTCCTTTGACAGCAAAATAATCTTGATTTGCGTCTACTTTTGACAGGATCCACCCTCGGCCAACATCCTTATTTCCTCTTGAACTTTTAAAGAAAGAGGACCTGGACACAGTTAAAGTGGAAGACAAGCACCTACTTGTTGAATGTCTCAGTGCAACATCTCCTGCGACAGTTGTTGATTCTGTTTCAACACCAACTGTTAATGGTTCAGAATCTAAGATTATTATTGGGACCAAAGAGGAGCTATTCTCCTTGACCAACACTGAGGAAAGAATGGAGGATCAGGAGGTAGATTTTGGGGCAAGTTCTCATGTCCAGCAGGAGTTGCAGGATGTTAAACCATACAGTGCAGCTATAGGAACTTCTTGCCCTAGAGTGGTATCCAATAGTTCCTTTGGAGCTAGTTCTTCGGATGAAGTTGAGGTTCAGAAATGTGAAACAAAATCCTCTGTTTCTGACCATAAAATATACTGAACCATGTCAAAGAACCACGAATGAATGTCTGTTAAATTCTTCTTTTAATGAGGATTCTGTATCCACAAATGGTGAAATGTTGGATGATGCTTCATCCTCTGCCTCAAAAGTTGGTGACATCTCACACAATGCGAAGTTACAGAAGTCCACTGAAATGCCTGACAAAGCTAACCAGAACGAAAAGATTTCATCTCACGGAATCCACAATGAGGTCCGGAAATCGGATGGAGGAGTATTTCTGGAGCAAAGTTGAAGCCACTGTTTGCCCCTGGCTTTCTTGGGAAACGCTCACTGAACCGATGTGCCAAGAAAGATGTCTCATGGGAAGTTTGCAATAATAGCACCCTTAATGGTCTGACAAACGCCTGTACCAAGCCTGAATTGTCTGGTGAAAACCACATTGATACGGATGACCAAGATACTGATGTGGAAATAAAAAATTCGGTGTCTAGTAATGCGTTAATTGGACAAGCTGCAATTTCTCTTAATGAGACTTAACCATTTGTAAATCTGGGCAATCAAGTCGCCTTGAGAATGAAGATTCTGCTGTCCTTATTGAATGTGATTGGAGAATTGATGTCACAATTAGTGATGGAAAGCCAAAGGTAGTGCAGCAATCAGCTGGCTGGTTTAGATAGTGAATCTCATGAATGAGCTGAACTAGAAGTGTCGAGGAAAAAGTTCTGGATAGCTCCATCAAGAACTTGGAGAAGATTACTAGTGTCTAAATTATGTGTTATGATCGTTTCCCATTTAACACCTATTTAAGTTTTCAAGAGATCTATTCTTCACCAATGCGGCACGGCATAGCATTGTTGCAGAGCTTCTTCAGATGTTAACAATAAACTGGAAAAAATCATGGTCCGGGAACCACACATGTTGTTCATCCATTTAGGGGCTGATATGAGGTACTAGTTCTAATCTATGGATGTTTTGGCGATCTAACTTCAATAGAGATAGAGAATAACCGAGTAGCATATTTTTACTTGATATTATTGGTACTCCCGTCGCCACAATAGAACAAGCTGGGATTTTTTCTCCATGTTTTCAATAATTGAAGGAATCTTGGATAAACTTGTATCCTTTTGGCTGGGTTCATCTATCGAGAAGGAATTGTCCACAATACATTTATGGGATGGATAGAAGTGCCATAACTTTGAGAAAGTTCCATTGATTGGATGCTATTGGTGCCTAAACATCTGTTGTAAATGCTAATTCTTTTGTTCTTATAGTTCAACACTGGGTGCTGTAGTTTAGAATGATAATTCTTGTTTACTTCTCATTTAGCAGCAATTTTAGAAGATTGTGGGGGTGGGATGTGGTTAAGGGGGTGAAAGTGGAGTAGACAGGTAGTTTAGAAGTTGTTTGTCAGGTCTGCCATCTTTCACATAAGTTTTAGGTTCAAATTTTGTGAAACTTACTCATGTAGTCGTTTCTTCTCTTAGATTGAGAAAACACTGTTTGATTGAATCATTTATACTAGTCCACCATTTGGCGATCGAATGTGTATTTTCGGATCTCAGTTTTCAGTTTGATGTGGTGATGAGGAGAGGCCTCGTGTGTGTGTGAACCTTTTTCCTTCCTTTTTCGGGGGGGGGGGGGGGGCGATTGGATGGGTTCAAGGAGGTTACTGAGCAAGTGTGCATTATTATGTGCCAACCTTATTGCGTAATTATTGGAATTTGAAAGTGCTGCAAAATGGGTCGTAGAATAAATCTTTGATCTACTGTATCTTCTGTTTACTTAGTTCACTACAGCACAATCTTTTCGAATTTCACCAAGATTTCCAGTTTTGACCCCGAACCTTCCAAGCTTTGTCATGGCAGCAACGAAGATCCTTTCAAAAGCTGTCTTGTTTGATGCAAACAGATTCACTACCCTCCTTGATCCCCTTTTAGTAAACAGTGTCTGGTCTGAAGTGAACAGCCCTTTCCCTCTTTGAAGGTTCTTGTAATACGTGTTATCGAACACTTGAGGGGTGTCTGGATCCAATGGGATGACTACTCCCGGAAGTGCATTTTGTGGGCACCTTTCTTGGAGTTCCTTAGCATAGGCTGCATCAATTGTTGGATCAACCTTGTGTTTGCTGTTAAAGTTGTATATCCTGCTTGAGAACTGGTTGCAATGTGAAAATCCTAGTGTATGTGCTCCTGCATAAGTGAGTGATTATTGCTTGATGGGCACTTTAGGCTACATTTATAAGTGCAAAGTGAAGTAGTATCCCAATTCATCTCCTTAAAATATTGATAATTTTATAGTATCTTTTACCAATGAAAAAAGAAAACAATTATAAATACATGAAGAAATTGGAAGAGTGGTAATGAACCTGAGAGGGCAACCAAATGTCTGATAGAGAGACCACGAGAGGCAAACATAGGAAGGAGATTCTTCAAGTGAAAGTCAGAGTGAGGTAAATTGTTGGGTACACTATTTTGTGAAGACATTCTGCCGTCCCTCCTTCCTAATTCAACAGCATACTGTGGTCCTCCTGCCTACACATCCAATACTTAGAACATCACAAATTCTTAATCCTCATCACCAAAACAAGTGATGTTAACAATTATTTGATAATAATATTCATAAAAGATTTAACTTGAATACCGAAAAAAGTACGATCGCAATTTTAAAGTATTAGCTAGAGTAGACTATTCGTCTTCAAGTATTGTCACATTTAAAGGTACAGACGAACGTGCCTGTCTCATATTATACATGGTTGAACTTTGATTCAAATTGAAGGGGTGTTTGTTCTTAATTGTAAATGGTGTTCGGTTACCATATTAAGCCAATGTAGTGCACTAAGCTCCCGCTATGTGCAGGGTCCGGAGAAGGGTTGGACCACAGGGGTCTATCGTACGCAGCCTTGTCCTGCATTTCTGCAAGAGGCTGTTTTCATGGCTCAAATCCGTGACCTCCTATTCGGTTACCATATTGGGCAATCATATTTTGAAACTAACTGATATCTTTCAATGAAGTAACTATGTTGAAATAAATAAGAAGTAAATTAACCGATCAAATACACAAAAACTTGAACAAGAAAAAAAAGGCATGTCAATATAGAGAAGTTAGAAAGATCAATTGTTTTTTTTTACCAATTCAACGACATCTCTAGCGGCCATGGCCAAGATATCAGCACATGAGACTTTGTTCTTGCAAGCAGAGACATTATCAACTGCAGCTTTGGCTTTAATAACAGTGTCATATCCATCTCCGGCGAGGGATATATTGTTTGGATGATCCTTTTCTGCTGTGTTATTTCCCGAGGACCTCAGTATGATGGAAGCATCACAACCCTAACATTGTCATGTACACCGTTAATTCAGATTACATTGAATATTGAGTGTATTTTCTATTCCCTAATGAACTCAGAGTGTTCTTTATGAGTAGCTTTTATCAAGTCTGGACGATCATATAATTGTGATTATGATAATTAACATCAAACAGACCATCTACAGAGGACTATCCAACAATGAATGGACTACTACCCATCGCCTACACCTTTCACTTTTCCAAATATATGTACAATGTATGCATGAATTGTGAAAATCTACCTACGGCAAGTGAAAGAACCTTTTAGCCTTAAAAAAAATGAAATGTGAAATAGAACACAGTGACATGACTACTAAATTACGCATAAGATGAATTTAACTTATATACATTGAAATTAAATTTTGCATTCTACGTGCATTTTAACTTGTTACGACAAATTATTTTACTTTAGTTTCATATTACCAAGTAAGGCTAGCTTATTATAGTGAATTAACTGTTGGTGTATGTTATATTAACTTGATGGTGTAAAAAAGTTATATAATGTCGGTGCACATAAGTTATAGTACTATATCAACTATGCATTTAAGTTATATATACCGTTAGTATAAGGAATTTCATCAACTATACCTACCACAGCAACAAAAAAACAGTTATATATAAAATGGATCAACTTAATTAGAGAGATAGAAGATGCAATAAAAAGAAGACCTGAATAAAGCAATCATGGAAGAAGAGTCTAAGAGTTGCAGCTGCTGTAACAATGGTTTGTCTGTACTTCTCTTCAACTGCTGATCGGACGATGGACTCCACATTTGGGCACGAATCCCGATAAAAGTTACGTTGGAGCTGAGCATTAACACAACTTGTATTGAAAATGATAGAGAGAAGAAGAAGCACTAAGTGAAGAAACTGCCTACTAGTCATAATTTCTGCTACTTCTCTGTCTACTTCCTATAATATTTCTTGTAATTTATATGGAAAGGTTTATGGGACTTTATAGTAGTCGTAGTTAATTTCACTTGACTTGAAGTGATCAATTTGAATTGACTACATGAATTCCTCCATATATATTTATTCAACTTGTATTTGGGTTGGTCGAGAAAATATTTTTCTATTACCAGTTACAATTTAAATAAAAAAAATGACCTTACATACAAAGATCTAATGTATTTTTATTTAATTAACAATCTTCTCTTTATTGATTTCATGTGATAAGGATCATATAACTAAAAAACATTTGACTATGTTTCATTCCACTACTCAATTTGTATTTTAAGATAAATTAGGAGCATTCTAAATGTAAAAGTTCTCTAAACTTGTATTTATTCCGACATTGCATACAGATCTTTAATCAATTAAAAGTATTTCTTCGAAGAAGCAAATATGAAATGGGACTGTTATAAAGACAACGGAAAAAAACATAGTATAAACAATATCCAATTTGACACCAAAAAAAGAGAAAAGAGAAAAGAAACTACTAAATGGCAAAAAAAATATATTATTGCTAAAAAATATAAATGATAACAAAAAATTAATATATTATTGCTAAAAAACATAAATGACAACAAAAAAATAACTTGTTGCGAAACTTTTCGCATCGAGATTATTGCAACGACATGCAACAATTTTTATTATTGCGAAAAATATTTTTGATAATAACATCAAATATATGACAACAAAAATATGGTGTTGACAAATACCTTTATTGTAGTGAAATGACAGCTTTCATCGCATCTTTGTCTAACACTTATTTAGCAAATGATTTTGACATCTTTTTTTTTTATTTGGGGAATCTTAGATAAGATTGAGAAGTACTAATAATTAGAAAGAAATTCATATTAGAAAAGGACATAAGAAAGGGCAGTCCGGTGCATTAAGCTCTTGCTATGCGCGGGGTTCGGAGAAGGGCCGGATCACAATGATCTATTTTACGCAGTCTTAACTCACATTTCTGACGATTTTTTGTCCATTAATTTGGTGTATTACTTTGTACACACATACAATTTTTCTTAGCCTTTATTTTATCTTTTTAATTGATAAAGCTCGGAATATTACTAAAAGGAAAGAAATTATCTAGGTCTAGACTTCCACAAATATTTCTCTCTGTTTTTTCATTGTTAAAATTAAAATGTTTTCATGCTTCATTTATTTTTCATTTCAAATTTGCTGTTATTTCTTATGTTTTTAAAAGGATTACTTTTATTGAAAAAATACTTTATGAAATGAAAATTAACTTATACTTTCAGAGAAAGTTTTTCTTAGTATTTCATGGTATCGTCCTTTGTATCAAGGGAAAGATGCCTAGGGATATTGGATCGCCGGATGTTATTCGGCATCTGTTAAAATTTGATTCATTAAATTTTAATAATTGTTATATGACACATCAAACTAACTAATCTGATCTTGTCAGATCATAGTTATTCTTTAATGTGATTTTTTAATCCAATGAGGTACGATTGATGGCATGGGCTTGAACAATTTTCTCAATTAAAAATATGCTTTATTATTAATGAATTCTATTCACAACTTTGTTAGAAACTATTTCTCTATTATAATCTAAAACTGTTACTATAAACCACATTCATTCTGTCTACGAATAATCGACCTCTAAAATGTGTTATTCAATATAATATAGTCTACCTCCTTAAAATATTAACAATAAAAATTTACAATATTTATTTTGCCTATTGTTTTTCAATATTTCACTGTCAACAAAGTAACTGGAATTCAGGAGGATGTGGAATGGAGGAGGATAAAAAGAATTAAATAGGTTAACTTTTATATATTGATAGTACAAAAAGAAATTTTAATGAATAAAGTTATTTAAAAATAACTACAAGAAATCATTCATAAAAAGTGAAATCATCAGTAACCTTTTATATATATATATTGTCTGCTAAAAACATATTAAAATATATTTATAATATAAAAAATCAATAAAACCAAAAAGATTTTCTCGCGGCACAACAATTCTGTTAGAGTAATTATGAGAATATCCCATAATTACCTCTCATTATTATAATTGATAGTGTAATATATTGTAATTAGTATCTTATAATTTAGGCAAGGTAGATTAGTCTTCCATTAATCAAGCATATGATGATTGTATATATATTGTATCTTTGGGAGAAGATTAATCAAGGAATCATTTCCTACATGGTATCAAAAGTCAACGATCGTTTGCCCTAAACCTTATTCTTTCTCTTACACGGTTTCTTGTATATTCCTATTCATATTTTTCGGCCACCTTAGTTTAGGCTTTCATACACCCTAAAACCTAAACAATCCCTAAAACTAAAACACTAACCTAACCGAATTCTACCCCCCTCTCCGGCTAAACCCATACTCCAATTCCAAAAATCCTAACCAAAATCTAGGGTTCTTCCATCCACTTCAATCAAAACACCACATACTTCCCTTCTTTTTTTGATTTCGTGTGGAACCTATGGCCGAAAAACAAATCTTTCATTTCGCTCTTGCCGTTAATAACGTTAAGAACTCTATCTCCATAACTCTTGAAATGGAGAAATGGAAGTATACCTCATGGGCAGAACCATTCAAAATTCACTGATGTGCTTATGAGGTGATTGACCATATCCTTCCGTCTGAGTCACCGTCGGATCCACTACGGTGGACAAAAAATTATGGTCTCGGTTAGATGCTATAGTCTTTCAATGGATTTATGACACAATTTCAAATGATCTTCTCCATATCATCTTGGAACCCAATTCTACGGCTCAACATACATGGGAACGGTTGCAAAACATATTTCAAGATAACAAAATTTCTAGGGCAATTTATCTTGAACACCAATTTACGAATGTTAAATTGGATGACTTTTCCAACATCTCAGCCTATTGTCAAGAATTAAAGGTACTTGCGGACCAACTATCTATCGTTGGTTCGCCAGTGACAAATCAAAGGTTAGTCCTTCAGTTGATTGCGCTGAATGAACAATATGATGGTGTTGGTACATTCATTCAGCAAAACAATTTGTTGCCTCCTTTTTATGAAGCTCGTTCGAGGTTAATTCTCGAGGAAACGAGGAAAGCAAAACATGCATCATCGGGCACAACCACCACCGGAACCGCTCTCGTCTCCACCAACTCATCTTCCATAGATTTGGAGCCCCAAAATTCTGGTGTGGGGGGCCACGATAATCGTTCTAATAATGGTAAAAACGGGGTTCAAACCCTAATAATAAAGAAAAAAATAATGGTGGAAAAGGGCGGGGGAGGGGCGGTGGCGACAACCAGTGGGGGCAGTACCCACCGTGGGCTACCCCTCCATGACCATATTTGACCTTTTCATGGGCCCGACCTCCTCCCTTTTCAAATCGCCAACCCGGTATTCTCGGATCTCGTCCACAACATGCGTTTGCGGCTCAGGCATCATCTCCTGTCGGTTATGCCCCCACGGACATTGAACATGCCATGAATAACATGCATCTAAGTGTTCCCGATGAGTCATGGTACATGGACACAGGGACTACGTCGCACATGACGACATCTCAAGGTAATATCTCGCCTTATTGTAATATGAACAATAATAAAAATATTATTATCGGCAGTGGGTAGAAAATTCCAATTCATGGTATTGGTCAGGTAACACTACCCTCTCCACACCCACCTTTACACTTGAAAAACGTCTTACATGTGCCAAATCTAATTAAAAACCTTATCTCTGTTAGACGTTTTACAATTGACAATAATGTTTCTGTAAATTTTGATCAATTTAACTTTTCTGTGAAGGACTTTCAGACACTATCAATTATAATAATGAGAGGTAATTATGGGATATTCTCATATTTACTCTAACAGTCCCCCGCAGTCTTAGCTGGAGGTTCTCGGATATTGAGACTGTCCCTAAAATCATCAAAAAGTACGTGCGGAAGACCTTTTGTGAAGATGTCAGCTATCTGATAACGGGACGGTACATGGAGAACACGGACTTGACCACAAGCAACTTTTTCTCGGGCAAATAAGATATCCATTTCGATGTGTTTCGTGCGTTGATGCTGAACATGATTGCCAGATAAGTAGATCGCACTCACATTGTCACAATAGACCATTGTTGCCTTTGCAATCAGACAATGGAGCTCCAGTAGTAGATTACGGAGCTAATATGATTCAGCAACAACATTTGCCACCCCTCAGTATTCCGCCTCTGCACTGGACCGAGACAGTGTGAACTATCGTTTGAAGGACCATGAAATGAGATTGTCACCTAAGAACACACAATAGACGGAAGTGGAACGATGTGTGTCTGGGCAGCCACCCCAATCCGCATCAGTGCAGGCAGAAAGACTCGAGATAGAGGATTTATACAGATGAAGTCCGAAATGAAGAGTACCCTTAACATACCACAGAATTCTCTTGAGAGCCCCCATATGTTCATCTTTTGGATCAAGCATTTGTAAAAAAACTTGCTGGACTGCATAGGAAATATGAGGCCTCGTAAAAGTTAGATACTGCAATGCACTTGCAAGGTTGCGGTAATGTGTAGGGTCGTTGTATGGAGTACTTGCAGCGTTACTCAACGTTGCCTTAGTGTTAACTGGAGAATGTGATGGTTTGCAGGAAGACATTCCTGCTTTGTCAATTATCTCCTCGGCATATTTCTTTTGACTGAGAAACAAACCACCTGCATAGTGAGTGACAAAAATGCTAATAAAATAATTCAACTGACCCAAGTCATTCATTGCAAATTCTGCTGCAAGAAGGGACATAATGGATTGGCGAAGCGAAATAGATGATGTTGTGAGAATAATATCATCGACATACAAAAGGATATATGCCACACCCGTCCCTTTTTGATAAATGAGCAATGATTGATCAGACTTGTTATGAGAGATCCCAATTTGGAAACAAATCCGACAAACCTGTTATACCATGCCCGATGAGCTTGTTTCAAACCATATAAGGATTTCTTCAGTAGACAAACATGATCTGGATGAGAATAATCTCGGAAATCCAGTGACTGATGCATGTATACTGTCTCATGTAGGTTGCCATGTAAGAATGCATTTTTAACATCTAACTGGTAAATGGTCCAAGATTTGGAAAGAGCTAAGCTGAGAATATCCGGATAGTTGCTGGCTTAACTACCGGACTGAATGTTTCACCGTAATCTACCCCAACCTGCTGAGACTTGCCATCACCAACAAGACGAGCTTTGTATCTCGCAAAAGAACCATCAAAAATTTTCTTATGATAAAAAACCTACATAGACCGAATGATGTACACATTAGACGGACATGGTACCAATTCCCACGAATTATTTGTAATAAGAGCATTAAATACGTTTAACATGACAGCTTTTCAATTTGGGTCGGATAAGACAGCTTTGGGATTTTTTGGTAAATGTGATGGTTGAACAAAGGATAGTAGGTTAAAATGACATTTGGATCGAAAAATCCCATGCATGGCATGGGTTTCAATGGTCCGAGGTTGGTCTGTCACTGGGTGGGTAGTTTGGTTCTCGGGTACATTGGACCGAGGGGAAGGATGATGGCCCAAGTTACCAGGTGTATCCATTGCGGTATGTGGCTGGGCTCGGGGAATGATTTGGGCTACGAGTGTGGTTGTGGAATGACCTACGTGGGTCGGACCTCCACGAAAACGGGATTGGTCCTAGACCAATGGTAACAAAATAGTGGTCGCCGGTCCAGCCCCATTTGGTAGTTGGGCCGAAAGGGGTGGGGCAATTTGTTGGGTTGGTTCCACATGTGTTTGGGTATAAAGATGGTGCCTTAAAATCGGATGTAGTCCATTATCCAAAAAATCATATGAAGGTGAGGATGCCACATGAGACTTAGCAAACGGGAATTTAAACTCATCAAAAATCACATGAGGGCATGCAATTATTTTCCCATTCGTCAAATCATAACATTTATATCCCTATGATTTTGTGGGTGTTCCAAAAACACATAATTAGTAGACCGAGCCTGCAACTTGTTAATGGAAGTAGATGGAAACAAAGTATAACACAAACATCCAAACACCCTTAAATGTGTAAAAGATTGGAGATGATGTTATAACATTTGTGTAGGAGACACAATGGATAACAATTTACTAGGAAGAATATTTAAAAGGTAGGTAGTCATTTGAAGTGCATGGTGCCAAAACTTTGGTGGTGTGAAAGAATGCACAAGAAGAGAGCGAATTATATTATTAATCGTTCGAATTTTGCTTTCGGCTTTCCCATTTTGTGGTGAAGTATGTGGACACGAAAGACTCAAAGACATCCCATTTTGGTGACAAAAATAATTAAAATGAGCATTTATGAATCCCCCATTGTCACATTGATTTTTTTAATGCTTTTGCCAAATTGAGTTTTGATAAAAACACTAAATTGTTTAAAAATAGTGGATGTTTGTGATTTATGTCCCAATGGAAAAGTCCACAAAAAATTCGAATAATCATCTAGAATGAGCATATAGTATTTATGACCCGCAGAACTCAAAACGGGTGATGTCCACAAATCACAATGCACAATATCAATGACATATAAGTATGAGAATTAGAAGAGGCCAAAGGAATCTTAACATGTTTACCAAACACGCAACATTGGCAAACAAAAGAGTCCAAATGTTTATTACACAAAACCAAATTATTCTTTCTAAAATTACTACAAACTTGTGCTCCTGGGTGTCCCAATCGATTGTGCCATAGAGTAGGAGAAATGACAACAAAGGTTAATGGTTTTTTCATGCTATTTTTGGAAACATAGGTGATGAGATATAAGTCCCCGTGCTATTGCATCTCATAAGTGGCATCCCCCTGGCTAGGAGGGTATTCAACAAGTTCTTCCAAATCTCCTCAACATAAGTGCAACGATTGATAGTTGAAACCTCTTTTTCAAGTCCCAGGGGGGCTAGTTGCTTGGTTCCGACCATTTCCGCTGAAGAAAAAGCCATTCATGACAAAAGAAAAGTCAAAACAAAAGGTAGGCGGTCAGACCTAGGGCATGTAGCATGTAATATATTGTAATTATTGTAATTGTAATTAGTATCTTATAATTTAGGTAAGGTAGATTAGTCTTCCATTAATCAAGCATAGGATGATTGTATATATATTGTATCTTTGGGAGAAGATTAATCAAGGAATCATTTTCTACAAATTCTTTAATACCTACTTAGCTGCAAAAATAAATCATTACATCCGTCCCAATTTATGTGATGTACTTTCATTTAACACGTACTTTAAGAAATAAAGGAACTTTTGAATTTTATGGTCTAAAAGAAGTCAAAAATATTTATTTGGTTATAGATCATCTCGTGTTGCGTAAAATGTAAAGTTTAAAGTTAAATTGTAGCCAAATAAAAAAAATATGTCATTCTTTTTTTGATAGATTAAAAAAAAGTAAGTAATTCTTTTTAGAACGGAGGGAGTAATAAAAAAAGGAAAAAAAAGTCCCGACACGTTGAAATGGTGAGAGGCACACATGCATGTACTTAGTTCACTGCCTTTTTTGTCTCTATTATCTCATTATTTCATTATCATGGCCTTGTTTGGTTGACACAAGTATATAAATATCAATCAATAATGTGAGAATCTCTAACAGTGACCTTAATGTGCTGCATGTGACCATCATAACACACAAATCAAGCATACCAACAGGGATCTTAGCTACCATTCATCAATATTTTTAAGGGAATGACAGCAAATTTAGCATTCACTAGCTGGTTTGTGCGATTACACCTTGAGACGTTGACACTCCTAAGTCCTAACACGTTTTTTCTTTACTAGATTAAAATTGTTAACAAATGAATTATTTATGAGTAAATATGACTTTGCTTTGCCTTCAGTAGCACCAAAAATATATTCTCCCTCCCTCCCATAATAGTTGTCACAATTCGTTTTTTGGAAGTTAACTGACTAATTTAGATTAATTTAATATTTTAAAATTAAACTTTAGATATTTTAAAATTAAAATAAAAAGTAGTATAAGGCTATAAGCTGCAATTTCTACATCATAAAATATTGATCAACGTTCATATAGTCTGATTTTTGAAAATGGAAACATGACAAGTATTTTAAGATGGAGGGAGTATCAAATCTTTATCTTTGTAACCGTTTAGCTCTTTCGTCATATTTTCAATTAAATGAAACAAAATGTCATACCACCAAAAGTAGTGAAATAAATATGATCACTCCACTCTTAACTAGAGGTCTCGGGTTCGAATCCTAGGAATGAAAAAAAAAGACAAGGAATGCTCGCCCTTTTAATGGTCTTACACGGTGCAAATCCGTAGTCGGAGCCCCAAAGTGGGTACCGAACACCAGCGGGAAACCAAAAAGAATGTCATAATTTTTACTGCTGCATGCAAGCTCAAGGCATTTGCAGGCAGGGTTTCACGATGCTGATTTTAAAATATTTGTAGAGTGTATGACATGATATACAGAAGTTTAATAAGAATAAGGGAGCCAAAACACACAGAATCCTACGATGTTACTAATAGTCTGTTGAATTATGTTCATTTCTCAATTCAAAGAACCACGAGTTACTCATCTTATATTATCAAGTTAAAGGTGTGTTAAACACAATGATAACCTACGGAATTAACAATTTAACAACAATTGACATTAGGGAATGAAACGAAAATCCAGATACGGTAGCACTGCTGAAGTGTGGAAGTTGAAACAATTAACTGATCTTTTATTTTCTTATTAATAACTAATCTTGAGCTAGCAAATGCACAAACTGGTTACAAAGAGTACGTACCCTCCATCTAAATCAAGCTCACATCAAATAATCTAAACACATTTGTCGGTTGAGCTAGCAAGAAAATTAGACAATAGAGAAATAACATAGTCAAATTCAGCAACTACTTTGAAAATCAAGTTCATGTCGACTAATCCACAAAGTTCACTCGAAAATCTTCGTGGTACACGAATTCCTTCTATGATCTGGCTAGATTTTACCTCTTCTCTCCACACAGGCATCTACCAGCTTGCAGAGCAAAATAGGTCAAAATTATGTCAGCACCAGCTCGTCGAAGGCACATCAATGATTCCATCATAACCCTTTCTTCATCAATCATTTTCAGAACCCCACCTGCTTTAATCATCGAGTATTCACCCGAAACCTGTGCAGAAAGAAACTCAAGAACTGTAGAAGATGATAGCGCAGAAATGAAGGCAAACGCTTGTATTCAAGGATATTGGCAATAAATGATGCTCTGCTACCAGAAACTATTAAAGGAGACAATGATAGGGCATTATATAAAGAGCTTGGCATTTATCATGTTACAAGTTTCATTTTTTGTTTAATAAACTCCCAATTGGCATGACAATTATGCTTTTGGTGTGTGAATTAGTCCACTGCCGATGATTGTCAATACAATCAAGGAGATCTCAAATCTGTCACACAGCAGCATCGAAAACCTTGGGTGAACTTGTTCTTATTAATGCAACTCATCTTAATGACAATGCTGAATGTGAAGTAACTCTTCTCAAGTACAAACGCGAAACCATATGCTCTAAAATTACATAGCAACCTCAAATATTGTTTTAGCTCATTTAAAGCCTTCAATAGCCTACAGCTTCATCATCAACAGGGGTGGCTCAAAGGGGAGGCTAGTGAAACCTTTGCTTTAGGCTCCCAAAAGTTTGAGGACCCAATTTTCTTAATTAATTGTCAATTTTATGATTTAATCTTCACTTAGACAATATTGTAGTTTGTAGAAAAATAAAGTAAAAAATATTTATAAAAAAATAGAAAGAAAAACTGCCTACTTTTATAGTAGAAATATTTTAGAACTTTGAATTAGAGTATGCATATCTTCATATAGTACATAAAATTTATACAACATACAACTAATTGTATTGCAAACACATGGTTAATTTCTTATTAGCTTGAATTAATCCTTACTAATATAAATAATAGCAATAATATTATTATGTGAAATTAAAGACTTTATGTTATTAAGGACACTACACTATAAACAAGTAGTATGAAAAAAAACATAGGCCTCTTATTAAAAATTAAGAATTTTATCAAGCCCCTTGATCATCAGTTCATAATGTTACAGCTCCGACAGAGCAACAATTAGACCATGTGCTTTGACAAGTATGAGCAAGATTGAACATCTATTCTGTTCAATAGAATTATTGAATGATGACAAACAAGCTAATTGAACAGCTGAGTACCTGATAGGCAGCAATGGGCAAAGTAGATTTATCCCGAAGAAGCCTAATAATATCCAAATAAGGCAAACCTGGTTTAACCTGATATGACAAAAGCAACTTTAGAAGAATAGTACATTTCCAAATTTCTGTAGAACAACAAAAGGATACTAACAAGAAGAATATCAGCTCCTTCAGATTCATCGGCTTGCAGCTCAACTAGTGCTTCTCTGTAATTTGCGGGGTTCATCTGATAACTGCATATGAAAACCAAGTTCACGCACAAATAAGCTCAGTTTAATATAAAATGATATATGTTATAAAAGGAAAAATAGTTTCAGTTTGTTGTCCAATACGTTTTCTTGTCTCCAAAACGTGGATTTGAATCCAAAGCCTCTCTGAAAGGTCCATAAAATGAGCTTGCATACCTGCAATACGATTTAAGCTAATAAGTCGAGAAAGAGATGGAGCTCGATTGCAAAGAAGACATAAAAGGGAAAATCAAAATAAACCAAAAAAATCGGAGCTCTATATTCTAATTAGTTATTAGACCACTAGTGCCCGGAACCATCAGAGTGACTGATTATCAAGTTCTCTTGCGTGAAAGGAACCAAATCTTAAGTTGCCATTACTTTGCCGTATAGGACATGATAGATACATGTTGAAACCCTTCAGCATCAAGAGCTGTTCGAATTGCTCCAACACGACCATCCATCATGTCACTTGGACTGACGACATCTGCTCCTGCTCGAGCCTAAGGTAAAAGAAGAGGAAAATAACAAGATTAGAAAATGCATTTTAGTCAAACGTTTCAACAAAAAGCATGCTAACATCAAAAGTGCATAGGAAAAAACAAACTGACATCTGATGCATATATGTTTTAGTTTTTGAAAAGCATATTATGATCAACGAGAAGCCAAGTTCAAGTGCTACCATCATCAATTGGAAAGATTGCTGAACTCAACCATATTATAGAATATTTTATTCAATGTGGTATGTTGTTTTTTACTGCTTTTATGTTAAGTTACTTCTGGCAGTGTTTTTTCGCAGCTAGTTCCTTCTTTTCTGTTGTTTGAGCTCCTATTGGGCTTCTATGCTGATATATCGAACTTGCAAGTTGTGGTTCAGATTCTTATGTATGCAGACAAACAAGTATACATTAGAGCAGCAATTGAGAACCCTAGAAGTGCTATTACCACCTGGTTTGACTGACAGTGAAATGGCTTAGTTTGCAAGTTAAAATGGTCTAGTTAGAGAAGGTTCGAGAGTAGCATTCAGACAAACACTCTCCTGTGAAGTTACTAACATGACACTGTTTCAAAAATAATTCCAGAGTAACATCAACTGCTACATGTAGTGCCGCTTAAAATAGAACTAAAAGGGTGTAGTTGGTCAACTTTTCCATGTTCGGATGGTCAAAATTTTTGGAGAACATTTTCTCTAGGAAAATAAGTTCCTTAAAAGAGAAAAATGACTTCCCTAGTGGAAGTAGGAAAAACAAGTTCTACAAGTAGCATTCCACATTGATTGTCTCCTTTCCACCCTCCAACACACCTTATCTTCACCCTCAACCCTATAGCCCCCATTCCCACCACCTCACACCCCTACTCCCACCTCCCATAGTATTTGTTTAGATTATATATAAATGTTTTTAGGATAATATTTTTTTGCAATTCCCTTCATACCGAACACACCTTGCATGATGTGTTTTTTCCCAATTTTCTCTCTGACAATCCCCCCCCCCCCTCCCGAAACAGGCTGCAGTCTCATTGCTTTCAACCTGTTACACCCACTCTGGCTGCTTTTCCTGCATGACCAGCATTATTCCATCAATGTTTCTGTATCCCCACTTGGAATGTATTAACCTTTTTGAGATTGCAAACTTCTATACTTGGTAGTTATAATGACTAAAATCAAGTTGTCTTAAAAAGAATAAAAGTGGGTAAAAGAAAGGAAAAGGAAAACCAAAACTAAAAGAAAGAGATGGTGGCCATCAATAATACTTGTTCTTCAACTAGATATATCTCCATCAATCTCTGAATCCAGCAAAATGACACGGGGAGTAGTTTTCTCAGTAAGGTCAAACTACTTGCAGAAGAAAAACATCGCTTCCCAGGTCAATAACTCAGCCAGAATAATAGAAATTATTCTCGAAGAACACAAAAAATGGTGCAGCTCAATCAAGGTAAAAACTGAAATGATGTATACATGCAAGTGTAGAAGCAGCAGCGGAAGCTTGTCTATAGTGAAGAAACATTATCATATGAAATAGAAGATAACCTGGGCAACTGCCTGCTTGCACAACTGATGCACAGTCTCGTCATTCATGATAACTCCTGCAAGCCATAACAGTTGACAAGATAGTTCATAATCCATGCCTTAACCAAAGTTAAAGTATTGTACAACTCAACATCAAATCTGTACATCTGTGGTCGTTCATTTTTAAGAAACCACATGAAGGAAAATACTTGTGTGCTTCTTTGTCTTTATACTTTTTGTCTTCCCTCAAAGTCAAATAAAACAGAAATTAGTCCAATTCTATTCCTTACATGGAAAAGGAAATATCATTGATGCAGAAAAGGAGATATACAATTAACAGCACGGGAGATAAGTACAGACGTCTCCAACAAAATTTTGACAATCGTCCATAACTGAGGCCATGCTAAAGCTATCAACTGTTGAAAGCTCTTTCCAAACACGTACTAACTGCAGTATCGGAACCTCGAACGAGAGTAGGGAGTTACCAATAAGCCAAACCAAACTGACTGATAAGAACTTGTCCTTTGACTTGGTTCAATTTACTTGCAAATAAATAAAGAACAGGCCATGATTAGTTTGGTTTGGTACTAGAAAGAAGAATCAAACTAAACCGACTATATATCAATATACAAATTTTTAGAGACTCTTTAAGAACTTTATATAGTTCTATCAATAAAAAAGATTGTCTTAACATATTCATGATGTTTGCTAAGTTTTCTATTTATATATATTGAAGTTATTTAGGGAGTGATTTGTCTATATTGTTTTAATCATTAAGATTAGTTAAGTTTGGAAGAATTCATGATGTTTGCTAAGTTTTCTATTTATATATATTGAAGTTATTTAGGGAGTGATTTGTCTATATTGTTTTAATCATTAAGATTAGTTAAGTTTGGCAGCATAGAAGGATGTAAAATTGCTTTATTATTTTTGAAAATGGATAATTATCATGTCTCAAGGTGAACATCTCACATATGGGTGTTTCAATAGATGATAAGTTCATCTATCTACTTGATTATTGCTAAACATATACTGACATTTGAGAGGTTTTGCATTTTATGAGACTAAAAAGCTCGGAAAAAGGGGAAAACAACAAAAACCATTTGTTTAGTTTGGTTTATATATTTAGCAAACCGGCATAGTTGGTTTGGTTTTCTTTTAGGTTAAAACCGAATTTAAACAGAACTGCGGATACCCCTAATTGAGAGTTTTGTAACTCAGGATTCAATTGAATCGAAAGTGACAAGAGATAAGAGCCTGAAGAGTAGGGAAACTGAACTACTCTTGAAAGCTTTACTCAAGAACCCTAATTGGAGCTCAAATGAACAAGAATAGAAAGAGGGAAATTGTATTTCAATATCTGAATCAATGAATGAATTACAATTGTGAAATTATAGACTATATAGGCTAATACAATTCTTGGCAGGAAAAGCAGTTAAAACTAACTATTGGACAGCCTGGCCATGTACAGGTCATGTGCCTCTAACTGATCCTAACAACCTGCCAACTCAGCACTACAATTACTAACTAATCAATACGAATTAAGCAAAATGATTTCTGGATCATAACAACACTTCCCCCTTGAAATGATCCTTGTCCTCAAGGATCAAACTGGGAACTGAGGAAATTGATGAGTGAAAGAGCTGAATCTTCCCAAGTGCTGTCTTCACCATTGAATCAGTAGATGAGGGACAGCTTTTCCATGTTTTTGAATCAACCTTCTTTCCAGAATTGCTTCAGGCGGTAAAAGAACAGGACCAACAGTGGAGTGGATCACTGGTAGGGTGACTGAAGCTGGTTGAGAACCAATCTTCTTCTTAAGCTGAGACATGTGGAAAGTGGGGTGGATCTTAGCATCAGTAGGAAGAGCCAAGGTATAAGCCACAGGATCAACCTTAGTAGTAATCTGAAATGGACCAAAGAACTTAGCTGATAATTTCTGACAAGTATGAGATCTCATGACACTTGTCTATAAGGTTGAAGCTTGATGTAAACCCAATCTCCGACATCATAAGTCCTCTCAGTTCTTCCCTTGTCTGCCTGAGTCTTCATTCTGTTTTGAGCCTTCATCAAATGAAACTTTAGAGCTCTCAGTGTTGCTTCTCTAGCTTGCAAGCTTCTGTCCACTACATCTAGCTGAGAATCAAATGGAAGATATGGTAACAATGGGGGAGGCTTCTGACCATAGACAGACTCATAAGGGGGGTCATGTTGATAGAGGAGTGATGGGTAGTGTTGTACCACCATTCAGCAAGTGGTAACCATTTAGGCCACTCCTTAGGTTTTTCACAAGTCATGCATCTCAAATAGCACTCCAAACATCTATTGACAACTTCAGTCTGCCCATCAGTTTGAGGATGGTAAGCAATTGAAGTTAGTAATGAGACCTTCGGCAATGTGAACAACTCCTTCCAAAACCTACTGGTGAATACTGCATCTCTATCAGATACAATGGTTTTAGGCATACCATGTAATCTGAACACTTCACTCATGAACACCTGAGCAACTTCTAAAGCAGTGTATGGATGTTTGAGGGTCATGAAGTGAGTAGCTTTGCTGAGCCTGTCCACCACCACAACGATAACATCTTTACCAGCAACCTTAGGCAACCCTTCAATGAAATCCATAGAGATATCTTGCCAAATGGGCAAAGGTTGTAATAACACTGGATATGCCACATTCTCAGTCTTGCATTTTTGACACACATCACAACTTCTGATGTAGGCATACACTTGTTGTTTCATCTTCTTCCAATAAAAATCCTGTCTCAACCTCTTTAGAGTGGCAAAAATGCCAGAGTGACAAAAATGCCAGAGTGACCTCCCATAGGGTTATCATGATAGAATGCAATTAATTTCTCTCTCAACCTTGTATCAGATCCCACCACCATCTTACCCTTCCTGCTCAATATATCAGCATGGTATTAATAATGTGGTTGGTGACTGGTATTTGACTGCAAAGTCTGAGTCAACCTCTGCAGTACTGGATCTTGAGTCCAAGATGCCTTAACTTCTTCCAACAAATCAGCTTGCACACTTGAAATACTACAAAGTTGAATAGAGTCCTCCTTCCTGGATAGGGCATCAGCAACCACATTCTTCTTGCCCTTTTTGTAGTCTATAGTGTAGTCATAGCCCAACAGTTTAACCAACCATTTCTGTTGGCTAGGAGTTGTGATCCTTTGCTCTAAGAGATATTTAAGACGATGATGATCAGTCTTAATGGTGAATTGTCTGCCCAAAAGATATGGCCTCCATCTTTGAACAGCTGTAACCAAAGCTAAGAGCTCTCTTTCATAGACAGATAGAGCCTTAATTTTATCAGATAATCCCTTGCTAAAGAAGGCAATAAGTCTGTTGTTCTGAACTAGAACAGCACCAATACCATCACCAGAAGCATCTGTCTCAATAATGAATTCTTTTGAAAAATCAGGAAGGGACAATACAGGTGCAGCAGTGATGGCCTTCTTGAGTTCTTCAAAAGCTATAACAGCTGCTGTATTCCATTTGAAGTTACTCTTCTTCAAGAGGTTGTTTAAAAGCTATAACCTCTGATGAACCTCCTATAGTAACCAGTCAATCCAAGGAACCCTCTCAACTCTTTAAGGCTAGTAGTAGGTTGAGGTCAATTTGACACGGCATCCACCTTGTGGTTATCCATAGCTACCCCTTCTTGAGAGATTATATGATCTAAGTAGTCAATTTGCAACACCCCAAATGCACACTTGCTCTTCTTAACAAAGAGCACATGTGACCTCAACAGTTTGAAAGCCTCCTGTAGATGAGTTAAATGATCTGCCCATGTTTGGCTATATATGAGGATATCATCAAAGAATACTAAGATGAATTTCCTGAGATAAGCATGAAAATTCTGGTTCACAAGGCTTTGAAAAGTAGGAGCATTAAGTAAGGCCAAATGGCATCACTAAGAACTCATAGTAGCCATGGTGAGTTCTAAAAGCAGTCTTAGGTATGTCATTTTCACACATTCTGATTTGGTGATAGCCTGACCTTAAATCCAGTTTAGAGACGTACTTAGCACCATGCAATTCATCTAACAGTTCCTCAATTACAGGTATAGGAAACTTATCTTTAATGGTGCACTTGTTCAACTCTCTATAATCCACATTCTCCATGAGCCATCCTTCTTCATCATCACAATAGGTGATGAATAAGGAAATGTCTGATAACTCCAACATCCATCACCTCATCCACCAACTTTTCAATTTCATCTTGCTGAACTGTTGGATACCTATAAGGCCTGATGTTTATAGGAGAAGTTCCTTCCTTCAAATTATCTTGTGATCATGAATTCTGGGAGGTGGTAATTCAGTAGGGACTTCAAATAAGTCACCACTCTTCCAAGATTTTCTGCAACCCCTCATCCTTCTCACTGTTCTCCTGAGTACCATCCATACACATCAACTCCCCTGTACCCACTTGATCTTGTTCCTCTTGAAACATCCCCACAGAGATCATGCATAATTCAGCTGGTTTGGCTAGTAGTTTCTCCATCTTGTCTGCTTGCACCAGTTTTGCTGCTGGTGGTTTCATTCCTCTTAATGCCACCTTATGGCCCATAATAGTGAACTCCATTCTTAACTGCCTGAAGTTCCACATAATATCCCCCAAGGTTGCCAACCACTGAATCCCAAGCACCATGTTACATCCTCCTATAGGCAAGACCAGCATATCAGAGTCAAAAGAAACCCCCTGCATCTTCCACATCAGCCCCTTACATACATAATTGCTATAAACTTTCTTTCCATCCGCAACTGAGACAGGGAAAGGTGCAATGGTAGTCAAAATAAACCCTAATTTCTTGGTAGTATTTAGGTCCAAAACATTATGAGTGCTGCCAGTGTCAATCAAAACATGAATTGCCTTTCCTTTGACAGTGATAGTAACTCTCATAGTCCTGAAATCATGGATTCCATTCATTGCATGTACTGATACATAAGGTAATATGGATCCCTCATAATCAGTTTCCAACCCTTCTCCAATCATAGAAAAACATTGAGCAGTATCTATGGTCATTTCCTCCAATTCAGTAATTTCCTCATCTTTATCCACCTCCATAGAGAACAACTGCCTTCTGTTCTTACAAACATGGCCAAAAGTATATTTCTCATCACAATTAAAGCATAAACCTTTACTCCTCTCATCCATCTCAGCAGGGGTGAGACGTGTGGCCATTCTGTGGGGTGGTTTGGATCCAACAGCAGTACTAGTTTGAGGTTTGTAAGGGTTTGAACTTGGTTTATAAGCTTAGTTCTGATTTTGAGAGAAAGAAGAACCAGTATGAAAAGAAGGATTTGGCATTTGAGAATTTTATGGTATTCTTTGGATTGGGAAGCATCCCAGTGAATAACTGTTTTTGTACTGCAATTGTTTGTTCTTGAATCTTTGCTAAACTAACAGCCTTGGCCAGAGTTCTTGGACCCAACATCTTAACAGTCAACCCAATTTCAGGCTTTAAGCCCCTCACAAAACAACTAACAACATACCCTTCTGATAATTCAACTCTAGTCAACAGTTCATCAAATATATCTACATATTCCTGAACAGAATTTACCTGTTTTAAGTCCTTGAGATCTCCCATGGGGTCATCAAATAACTCCTCCCCAAATCTGGCATATAAGCATCCCACATACTCCCCCCCCCCCCCCCCCCATCTTGGCCATTCTCTAGTCAATCTGTTCTTCATATAGGATTGATCCCATTGCAAAGCTTTGCCCTCCAATCTACATGAAGCCATTTTCACCTTAGCACTTTCCCTCTATTTCTTCTACACATTTGTACAACCAATCTTTCAACCCTTGACCATCAAATTTTGGAAATTCTAGTTGATATTTTCGATTGACATTTCATATCTATCTGTCTATAATGGCCACCTTCTGGGATCCTGTCATTTTCATGACTATTGTTCTGTGTAATTGCAGCTGGACCATTTTCTGGAGCTACAAACATTACCCAACAACATACGTTTGATCTCATCCATAGCTTGCACAACTCTATCATCAACTACTGCCCTTATTTCTGCAACTGAATTCACGACTCCTTCCATGGAGTTTTTGAGAGAATCCACTTCTTTTCGTAACTCATGTATTCGTGTGTTGTGATCACCCATTTGCACAGGTCGGAAGATCAGATTGCTCTGATACCAATGATGTAACTCAGGATTCAATTGAATCGAAAGTGACAAGAGATAGAGCCTGAAGAGTAGGGAAACTGAACTACTCTTGAAAGCTTTACTCAAGAACCCTAATTGGAGCTCAAATGAACAAGAATAGAAAGAGGAAAATTGTATTTCAATATCTAAATGAATGAATGAATTACAATTGTGAAATGATAGACTATATAGGATAATACAATTCTTGGAGGGAAAAGCAGTTAAAACTATCTATTGGACAGCCTGGCCATGTGCAGGTCATGTGCCTCTAACTGATCCTAACAACCTGCCAACTCAGCACTACAATTACTAACTAATCAATACGAATTAAGCTAAATGATTTCTGGATCATAACAGAGAGTGGTATATACCCAAAAACATTTTCTTTTTTTGAAAAAACAATAAGGTGCTGTGGGAATCCTACAACAGCTAAACAAAGATTTCTGTTCTGCAAACAGGATTTAAGGCATACACAATTTTTCCAAATAAAGGCTTTTGATCTCCATATCTTTATGTAAAGAAAAAGATATAGAATGAGAAAACAAGTAAAATATTTATCTACCATAGGCTCTTAAGAAACCCAATACAAGATATTTGCTCCTTACCTTCACAGCTAATGTTGTCAGTAAAATTATTAGCTATGATAGATGCAGCTCTAATTCCTTCTTGATAAAAAATAAGTTGCATTTGGATTTCGGATTGCAATCAGGGGGGCATCCAAGATTGAGATAAGTGTCATCATGAATTAAATTAGTTTCACGAAGCGATCAGTTATTATCTTAGAAATGGGAGTCACAAAAATAAGATGTATGAAGTTTTCATGTTTGATGGACTGAAAAGTCATATAAAGTAAATGATTTCAACAAGAAAGTACTCCCTCCGAATCAAAAAGAGTGTCCACTTAGCCTTTATTTTTTGGTTAAAAAAGAGTGTCCACTTACCAAATCAAGAAAGAATTGACCTTATTTTTCCAGATTTGCCACTATTTTAATTGAGGGCATTTTAGTCAAATTACCTATTTTTGTCTAGAAGTTAGTATTTTCTTAAGGGGTGTGCAAATGGCTAAGTGGACACTCTTTTTGATCCGGAGGGAGTATGCTTTTTTGTTAAAGAGGAATTTTGCTACTGATGGTCTATGCTTTATAGTAACCCAGAGTGGTGAAAGAAAAGACCATTATCCAAATATTCCAGTTCAAAAGACACCTTCCTCCTTCATCCAATAACTCAAGAAGCTAAACACCAAAGTACGACAATGCTATCACCATAGCCAAGAAAGAGAACTTTCCTTATTGCATCAGCATTAATTCAAAGTTAACTAAGATAATAAACATAAGCTACAATAGTAGGAGGTTATATGAGAAAGAATTTACAGAATGGACTCCATGGGTTCATGAGTATTATATCTGTTAGAACTGTTATTTCTAATTTTATGTAATTCAACAATGAAAGGTTTTCCTTTTAGGCTGGTATGAAAGGAAAATTATGCCTTACCATCTTCTCTGACGATGCCATCATGCCCATCAGATGAATATGGATCCAAAGCAACATCAGTGTAGATAACCTATCGACAACACATCAAACATCAGAAGAAGCGCCAGAGTTTTCCCACAGAAAAATGTAGCTGCTTAAGCAGATAAAAAGAAACCGGGCAATATGAATCTACATACAAGATCAGGGTATTTGTCTTTCAGAAAACGTATTGCTCGAGGCACTATTCCATTTTCATTGTAAGCTTCATCTCCTGTAGAGGTCTGAAGTTACAAGAAACAAGTTATATAATCTGAACTCAGATGGTACATGAAAAGTTATGCTCGTAGAAGAGGACCTTTAAAGCATCTGGAACTTTTGGGAAGAGCACAATGCTGTTCACGCCAACATCCCTGGCCTTTGCGACCTGCATATGAAAAAGTTAACTCTAATTGCTTCAAAAAATGCACAGAAGTATTATGAAGGTGCTGTTATCGTAATCGAATCTCTAAATTGGTACTATATGCATCTTTAACCAAGCCATATTTGTTAAGTACAGAAAATCATGTGTAGCAGACTTGCATTGAAACCCAACATTGACAAGATTTATACAGGTATGAAGGTGCTGTTATCGTAATCGAATCTCTAAATTGGTACTATATGTATCTTTAACCAAGCCATATTTGTTAAGTACAGAAAATCATGTGTAGCAGACTTGCATTGAAACCCAACATTGACAAGATTTATACAGGCTCTCTAAAAGCATATGACAGTAAGTGTCGAATGGTCATATTCTGGAAGCTGGTTAAATTCTAGAAATGTTCCAGTTCCATTCGTATTTACTTCTCAATCAGAGGCGGCAACTGCAGATGAGCAATTAATTGCAGCCTACAACAAACCCATCTATAAGCCTATCCATTTATCACCCACTGGATTTTAACCTGCCTTTTTCTTTACCCTTTTAGTACCTCAATTCTTATTTAGCAGACCCCAGTTTTTAGATTTTCGGTAACTAATTTTATCTTCCAAGTACTTCGTTTAATTTAGCAGACCCCAGTTTTTAGATTTACGGTAACTAATTTTATCTTCCAAGTACTTCGTTTAATTTTTGTTCTAGCTGTTAGAATATGAATAGGAATATGATTTGTCTATAGTATCCTCAATGGAAAATGATTGGGATGTAGTGTCTATAAATAAGGTTCAATGTACTAATGTAGAACACAATTCAATAAATTTCTCACATGATATCAGAGCTTTAGTGAAAAAATAATTGTTGTGCAAACTTCCAACATTTTCCACGAAAGAAAATCAGTCACCGTGCAATTTTTTTCCGGTTACAACATAGTTGTCCGCGTCAAAATTACTTTCCGGTAGTGTTGAGAAAATTCCAACACCACCACGAGGTAAATCAGTCCCTTCTAACCAAAACCCAGTCAACGACTCCAGCAGAAAACCCATCACGCGCCGCTGACAGCAATTCCGACGAGGCTATTGACCCACGTGTTGGCGCGTGCACCACCATCCAGCTTTCCGGCGATTATCTTTTACTTGTGCGTCTCAACTCCTCAAACCGAGTCTACCCATCGAGGTTCCGCCAGATTTTGTCGACTATCCCAATTTCCGTCCAGTTTGCGAAAAAAAAAATCCTGTCAGATTTCAGGTTGCAAGTCAAATCTCACAAGATGTCTTTCAAGTGTGATATTTTTAGCGCCAAAAACACGAGAATCGAAACTTCAAAACCCTTAATAAAGAGATTAGAAATTCAAACATCGCAGTCCACAAAAAATCAACGGAGAGGCCGTTTTGGAAGATCTCGACCTAGGTGTAGTTATTATAATAGGCTTGGACACATTCATAAAGTATACTATTCTCCGCATGATTGATCACCCAAGAATGCTCATGTTGCTTAAACTGCCACTACAGGTAATCAACGACGAGTTTATTTATCTGAAGAGGAATATAATGAGTACCTTCAGTATCGAGCAATTAAGCAGACATCTCCACAAGTAGCCTCAATCGCACAATCTAATACCCTTGGATTGTGGGTTGTGAACTCCAACGCTTCTAATCATATTCCTGATGATAAATCACTTTTGTCAAATATTGTTTATCCACATTCTCTTCCCGTTGTTACTTCAGCCAATGGGGTTCAAACAAAAGCTAAAGGAGTTAGACAAGCTAATCCCCTTTCCTCTACCACTTTAACTTCTGTTCTTTATGTCCATGGTTGTCCTTTTAATCTTGCATCGGTCAGTCGTTTGACTCGTGCCCTAAATTGTACCATAATATTTCTTGATGATTCTTTTGTTATGCAGGACGCAGTACGAGACAGACGATTGACATAGGATATAAATCGCAAGGCCTTTACTACCTTACCTCTCCTAATTCTCCTATAGCATGTCCAATTACAGAACCTCCAAATTTAATTCACAAATGTTTGGGACATCCAAGTTTGTTTAAGCTACAATAAATGGAGCCTAGTTTGTCTAGCCTGTCCACATTAGATTGTGAGTCTTGTCAACTTGGAAAGCACACTCGCACTATCTTTTCACGCAGTGTTGAGAGAATGAGAGTCGTGTAGAGTTTATCTTTTCCTTAGTCCATTCTGATATTTGGGGTCCTAGTAGAGTCAGTTCACCTTTAGGATTTCATTATTTTATTAGTTTTATTGATGATTATTCAAGATGCACTTGGATTTTCTTAATGAAAGATCGTTCCAAGTTATTCTCTATATTCAAGAGTTTTTGTGCTGAAATACAAAATCAATTTGGTGTTTCAATTCGTACTTTTCATAGTGATAATGCCTTAAATACTTATCCTCCAAGTTTCAGCAGTTTATGACTCACCAAGAAATTATTTTATCAGACATCTTGTCCCTACACCCCTCAGTAGAACGGGGTAGTAAAAATGAAGAATTGACATCTCATTAAGACTGCTCGCACTCTTCTCATTGAATCCCATGTTCCGCTGTGTGTTTGGGGCGATGAAATCCTCGCGTCTTGCTATTTAATTAACTGAATGCCCTCATCTTCCATTCAGAATCAGATTCCTTTTTCCTTCTTGTATCCTCAGTCATCCATATACTCTCTTCCCCTCGTGTCTTTGGGAGGACATGTTTTGTTCGTCACTTGCCCCCGAGAAAGATAAATTAGCCCCACACATGCTCTCAAATGTGTCTTTCTTTGGTTATTCTCAGGTTCAATAAGCGTATTGTTTCTACTCACCCGATCTTCGTCGGTACTTTACGTCAGCTGATGTCACATTCTTTGAATCTCGATTGTACTTTAGATCATCTTCTAATCATCTTGACATATCTGAGGTCTTACCTATACCGATTTTTGAGGAATCTACGGTTACATCTATATCTCCATCCACAATGCCACCAATCTTACACATACCGACTTTCGAGATATCTCCAGTTACGTCTACATATCCATCCACAGTGCCACCACTCTTGACGTATCATCATCATTCACGTCCAGCATCAGGCCCAAATGATTCATGTCATACACCGGACCCTGCCCTTACTACAGACGTGTCTCCTCTTGATCAACCAATTAGACTTCGAAAAGGTATACGGTCCACTCATAACACTAACCCACATTATACATTTTTAAGTTATCATCGTCTGCCATCACCATATTATTCATTTGTATCCTTGTCCTCTGTCTCCATCCTAAGTCTACAGGTGAAGCACTTTCTCATCTAGGATGTCGACAGGATTTGATTGACAAGATGTCTGCTTTATATGCAAGTGGTACTTGAGAGCTTGTTCCTCTTCCTTCAAGTAAATCTACTATTGGTTGTCGTTGGATTTATGCAGTAAAAGTTTGTCCAGACGGCCAAGCTGGTCGGCTTAGCCTTGTTGCCAAGGGGTACACTCAGATATTTGGGCTTGATTATAGTGATATTTTCCGTAGCTCGGTGGCTAAGACTCATATAGACTATTTGCTCTTTAGAAGGTTGACAACGGTCTTTGTAAAGATTACAAGGTTATTCCGTGTGAGTATCTTATAACCTGACATAAGCTTTTGGTGATAGATTTAGAGATCAAGATGGAGAAGAAGAGGAGGGTTATGGATGACAGGCTAAGAATCAAATGGGGGAGTTTGACTATGGTTAGTGCAAAGGAAATGGGGGGAGAGGTTGATGGCCTTTGGGGCTTGGGGGAGTAGTGGGAATGCAATCGGTATGGAGGACACAGATTAGGGTAGAAGGGTAGTAGGTAGTCGAGCGTAGTCCTACTTATGCTTACAAAATGATAGTGTAGTGTTATTAATGTAGGCTGGATTAGCCTATCACACTTATAGATGCATTATTGCTCTATAGTACCCTGTAGTTTGATTCCTGCTGCTATGTGTTCTTTAGTGTAATTTATTTGTCTTATTTAGTTGTGTTAGCTACTGCTTCCTGTTGTTAGTATGCGCTATCATTGCGTATTTGATTTTACTATCGGCATGTTCATAATGCTTTAATTTCTTGTCTGACCGTTTCTCACACTTTGTTTTGCTTTTCTTATTTTGCCTGATTATGCTTTGTCTTGAGCCGAGGGTCTCCCGAAAACAGCCGCTCTACATACCAAGGTGGAGGTAAAGTCTGTGTACATTCTACCCTCCTCAGACCCCACGTTGTGGGATTTCACTAGGTATGTTGTTGTTGTATGTAGAACATGACGGCCAATTGAATCCGGGAGATAGCTAGAGAAGTGCTACGGGTCTCGCGGGGTAGCCGTGGTGGCATCGAGGGGACTGGTGGTGGAATGGTAAAGTTAAAGAGAAAGTGGAAGCAAAGAAAGCGGCGTATGCGAAATTGGTATAAAGCAAGGATGAGATGGAAAAGTGAACGAATAGGGAATTGTATAAGATGGCGGGGAAGGAGGCAAAGCTAGCGGTTACGGCAGCGAAAATGACGACTTTTGAAAGCATGTATGTGAAATTAGAGGGAAAAAACGGGGATAAGAAGTTGTATAGACTAGCCAAGGCGAGGGAGAGAAGGGCCCGTGACTTGGACCACGTGAGGTGCATCAAGAACGAAAAAGGCAAAGTAATAGTAAAGGACACACATATTAGACGGAGGTAGTATTCTTACATCCATAAAACTCTTGAACGAAAAAGGAGATAAAGACATTGTGCTGGGAGATCTGGAGCAATCCGGAGGGTATCGGGATTTTGAATATTGTAGAAGCATTAAGGTTGAGGAGGTTAAGGGTGCTGATGGCAATTGGGCGAGGTAGGTGCGGTTACCCCCTCCCCCGCACCCGTATCCGCCAGAAAATTGTATACCCGTCACCTAGCCGCGAGTACATTTTCAACATACATACCCGTCTAGACGGGTATATTCCTAAATTCACACCGCTCCACCACCCAAGTGGATATCCTCAAAATTTATTATTATTAGGCTTATGGGCTGCTAAAATTATGTGCCAAATTATTTGGGCTTTAGATAAATATAAAGTTGTACAAATAAAATTATAGTTGGCGGATATAAAGCGGGCGGGTCGATTTGGGGCGAGCGGGTGGATGCGGGGCGGGGCGGTTGGGTATGAGGCAGATATAACTGCAAATCCACCTACTCATACCCGCCTACTACCCACCAAAGTTATACCCATATCCGCCTACTACCCGCCAAAGTTATACCCATATCCGCCCAACTGGGGCGGGTGCAATACGAAATCCGCAAAATTATATCCATCTGTCATCTCTAGATGAGATCCCAGTTGAATTTTGGAAGAGCGCAGGCAAGACAAGTTTGAAGTGGCTGACTGAGTTGTTTAATGTCATTTTTAAGATGGTGAGAATGCCCGAAGATTGGAGGTGGAGTACAATGATTCCTTTGTATAAGAACAAAGGTGACATCTAGAGTTGCAACAACTATAGGGGTATCAAACTACTAAGTCATACTATGAAAGTTTGAAAAAGGGTCATGGAGATGAGGGTGAGAAGAGGCGTTTCTATTTTCGAGAACCAATTTGTATTCATGCCGGGACGTTCGACTACAGAAGTCATTCGTCTTATTATGGTGGAGCAGTATAGGGAGAGGTCGAGAAGGCATATGACAAAGTCCCTAATGAGGTTCTATGCAGATATTTGGAGGTTTGAGGTGTACATGTGGCATACACTAGGACGATCAAGGATATGTATGATGAAGCCAAGACAAGAGTACAGACAGTAGAAGGAGACTCGGAGCACTTTCCAGTATTGATGGGGCTGCACCAAGGATCAACTCTTAGCCCATTCTTAATTGCCTTGGTGATGGATGGACTGATGCGATAAATCCAAGGGGAGGTGCCACGGTATATGTTATTCGCTGACGACATAGTCCTGATTCACGAGACTCGCAGCGGAGTGAACGCTAAGCTGGAGGTATGGAGACAGACTCAGGAGTCTAAAGGGTTCAGGCTGAGTAAGACCAAGACAGAATACTTGGAGTGCAAGTTCAGTAACGGGAGTGAAAATGATACGGGCGTGGAAGTGAGGCTTGGTACTTGGGTCATTCCAAAGAAAGGAAGCTTCAAGTACCTCGGGTCTATTATGCAAGGGAATGGAGAGATTGATGACGATGTCACACATCGTATTGAGGCAGGGTGAATGAAATGGAGGCTCGCATCTGGAGTCTTGTGCGATAAAAAGGTGCCACCAAAACTTAAAGGCAAGTTCTATAGGGTGGTGGTTAGACCGACTATGTTGTATGGGGCGGAGTGTTGGCCAGTCAAGACTCCGTACATCCAAAAGATGAAAGTTGTGGAGATGAAGATGCTGAGATGGATGTGTGGGCATACAAGGAGGGATAGGATTAAAAATGAGGATATCTGGAATAGAGTGGGAGTGGCCTCGGTGGAGGATAAGATGCGGGAAGTGAGGTTGAGATGGTTTGGGTATGTGCAGAGGAGAAACAGAAATGCCCCAGTGCGGAGGTGTGAGAGGTTGGCTATGGACGGGTTCAGGAGGGGTAGAGGTAGGCTGAAGAAGTATTGGAGAGAGGTGATTAGACGAGATATGACGCATGTGTAACTTATTGAGGACATAATCTTACATAGGGGGTTGTGGAGGACACGGATTAGGGTAGTAGGTAGTTGGACCAAACCTGGTAGTTGTAGTGTTATTATTGTAGGCCTGCTTAGCCTATCATACTAGTAGGCGCAGTATTGCTTTATAGCCCATATTAATTTGATTTCTGTTGCTATGTGTTCTTTAGTGTATTTTGTTTATCTTATTTACATGTGTTAGTTATTGCTTCCTTTTTCAGAATGCGCTATCATGGCTTATTCGCTTTTATTACCATCATTTTCATACTGCTTTAAATTTCTTGTCCGGGTTTGACCGTTTCTCTTTCTTTGCTTGTGCTTATGCTTTGTCTTGAGCCAAGGGTCTTTCGGAAGCAACCGCTCTACCTACCAAGGTAGAGGTAAGGTCTGTGTACACTCTAAGACATACTTTTTTCCTTGCCAATGAGCCTCTCTTGAAGAGGTGACACTAGATATGTGATATTTCATTTTATCGTAATATTTTTACAATTTCTTTGTCCATATATTTGTTATTCGTACTTATTATTATTAGGTTTGGTCTAAACATATATATATTTGTATTTTTGCACCATTGCGCCTTTTTTCATTAAAGCCCACACTTTATTTGCGCTTAAAGCCCCAACTGACCTTAGAGCTTTTTTACGCTTTTCACTTTTGATAACATTGTGCAAGTATGCCTTAGACATTCTTGAGGAGAGAGGAGTGATGGGACGTAGACCCATTGACACTCCATGGATCCGAATGCTAAACTCCCACCAGGACAGGGGGAGTCACTCAATGATCCTGGAAGATATGGGCAGTTAGTTGGTACGTTGAATTATCTCACAGTGACAAGACCTGACATTTCTTTTCATGTGATCGTTGTAAGTCAGTTTATGGATTCTTCCTATGATAGTCATTGAGACGTAGTTGTCCGCATTCTGCGATAGATAAAGTCAGCTCCAGATAAAAGACTACTTTTCTAAGATCAAGGCCATAAGCAGATCACTGGATATACATATGCTGATTGGGCAGGATCACCTTTTGATAGACATTCTACATCCGGATATTGTATTTTAGTAGGAGGTAATTTGGTGTCCTGAAAGAGTAAGAAACAGAGTGTGGTTGCTCGATCTAGTGCAGAATCAGAATATTGAGCATTGGTTGTAGCAATTTGTGAGCTAGTTTGGATCAAACAGTTGCTCAGAGAACTAAAATTTGGAGAAATCAATCAGATGAAACTTGTGTGTGATAACAAAGTGGCCCTTCATATCGTACCAAATCCGGTATTTCATGAGAGGACTACGCACATTGAGACTGACTGTCACTTTGTTAAAGAAAAGATACTCTCTGGGAGATATTGTAACAAAATATTAGCTTGCAGATATTTTCACCAAGTCTATCACTGGTCCTCGTATTAGTTACATCTGTAACAAGCTCGGTACATATAGACTTATATGCACCAGCTTGAGGGGGGAGTGTTAGAATAGGAATAGGATTTGTATATAGTATCCTACATAGAAGAGGATTGAGATGTAGTGTCTATAAATAGGGCTCAATGTAATAATGTAGATACACAATTCAATATTATTTTTCTCCCATAATTTCTCACACTATCAAATGTAGGTTTCCTTGAATATTGTTCATGAGGTTTGTCAACAACATGGACGATAAGATATGTATAGTAACTTATCAAAAAAATAAGAATTGTATAGTACCAGTTATTGCCAAAAGTACTTCTTAATCTCCAAGGTGATTCCCTCCGTTAGAAGAGTCATCTACATTCTTAATCTATTAGCAATTTTGAAGTATATACATGGTAGTGCATCTGACCCCCCAATTTACTTGGGATTGAGATGTAGTTATTATAGTTGTTATTGATGAGTTTCCTTGATTCTCTGTTTATTACTCTTTTCCCTTTTCCTGATATCTGCACTTAATCCTGAACCTAGGACCTGCAAAGGTTTCCTTTCTACTAAAACAGTACTTTATCCTCTTCCAGTGAATAAATCAGTCTTTCATTCTTTACAAAAGAAAGTAGATGTCTTTAATCCTTCCCAACCTCGCAAAGTGAAAATGAATATTCAGACCTGAATACCAATTTAAACATTGTTCAGGTGGCTGAAATCGAATTCTTGCATATATCTAAAATACTGAATAGCGTCCTAATCAAAGTAGGGACCATTATTACACACAGCAAGTGACTGAGAAGAATCTGACAGCAGAATTCTTGACAGTGTTATTTTGATTACTTTAGCCAAACAAGAGCACGGTCTATATATTTCACATAGCCATTTCATCAAGTATATGAATAGGAACAGAATCTAGACAAGCATGTTCATTGATAATCCGGACAAGAGTGAGTGATGCCCATAAAAATCATAATCTTTATTTAACCAAGGCTATGCAGCCTCAGTTCCTTACAGATCAGGTGATTTATCAGCCCAACTCAAAAAATAAAACTTAATTTTGTTATAACCGAGAAACCCGCCCGAGCCCCTGGTGCACGATTCAAAACTTGGTGAATAATGGGCCCATCCCTCTACCTTCTCCAAAAATAGAACTTAAAAATTGAAAAAATAAAAACCTACAACAAACTACAAAAGATAGCATTTTGTTAATCTAATGCTATGGTAAATTTTTTTATCATTAATACCAGCAATATTGTAATGATAGTGGTCTTAGTCATAATAACATAGACAACGGAAAGTAAATCACCATCAAGATTTAGCAATACCATAGCAACATGACCAATGCAGCACATCATCATCAAATTAGACACACTACGAACCAATACAAAGCATGGCCACAAGGTCAATCATATCAAAATTAATCGAGGATAGAGCTACTTATGACCCAAACGGTAGTTAGGCATCCTTAGACAAAAGATGATTTTTCAGGAGTGGTCATCGTGTGTCACCACCTCCCACCTATTCTAAACATTAGATATTCCATACAGCACATTTGCTTGCTATGTATGTGATCTAATGCATCAAGGTACTTCATTTTTCACCAGCTAAAATTTGGAAGAGGGAGCAGGATTATATGACAAGATCAATTAGGGAGAGAATAATTGAATTAAGGAATCAAAATTGAAAAGCCATTATGGAGGATGAAGATTCCTAGGAATAGCCCACCAACCTCTTCAACAAGACCATGCCTCCATCCAAGCCTATAACATCCAGGCATTGCTCCAATAGGTGTGTCCTCTTCACCTGCAACCGCAATTTGTGAAAAATAGATTGACAGAGGTTATAAACAGAGAAGGAAGTAACTCACAGAAGTACTCACCCTCATGAATAAATAGTGGATATACAAGATTTGCAGGGCTTATATTTGTTTCCTGGAATGCAGCTCTTACTGCTGGCGACCTACGATTACGGCGTGGTCGCCTATTAATTGGCTGTACAGCAAAATCTGATCATTAGCTACAGGCACCATAGCAAATCGATCGTATCAACTTCCGATGCAGTATTGAGTCTATATTAAAGCATTATCACCAAAAAATCACAATACAGTCCGACAATTCAACCAAGATGCTATCATTTATACAAACTAAACAAGTTAACACTATTAATAACGAAATAATAAATGTGGTAGCCACTTTCAGCCTACTAGAAGAGTAGATGTTGAAGGATTTTTTCTAGAAGTTGAAGGATAAAGCATTAATTACACCATCTTCAGAGTCAAGTATTCATAGGGATGTATCACAAAGATCGCTGACCACCTTGTGTTAATGGAATTAAGACCTCTAATGTTTCTAGAATTACCCGAAACACCCTACAGATAAATCTCATGTTTAATGCAAGTATCAAATTGAACATTCTGCATCCTCTGTCCAAATAAGAAATAGTCAAAGATGTTCAAAGAAGTTGTTGATAGACCTATCAGTAAACTTCAAAGTTTGATAGACCGGTGTAATTTTCTCAAAGTATGGTCACTAAGGCTTTCTGTAGCCGCAACTCTTGAAAATGTTATAAAAAATCTTGAAAAGGTTACATAAAGCCTCAAAAATGTATTAACACCCATCAGCATCAGTTTCCCAGTCTTCCAGTACAGTACTATCCTTCATGAAACTTTTGTCATATCATTTCAATTCAGTAGATGAATTGGTTTTTTAAATCCTAAGGCAATTATCATTAATCGAGATGCCTATACCCAATTGTGACTAAGTTATAACAGCATATTTGTTCTCCACACCTTCTGCTATTCTCACAGTTGGTAAACTTACTTGTCATTCAGAAACAATGTATCTTACATGTAATTACACCATATTCAGCCAACTTACATCAGGCTAGTTCAATTAAAAACAAATCAAACACTCCGGACACATGAAATATCTAATTCAGGTAGCAAATTGATGCGGAAATTAGAACATGACTTTCAGCCGCTTAGAGAATTTGCCACCATAACCAAAACCAAAAACCTTCTGATCAATCAAAACATTCCTCCAAACCTAATGAAAAAGATGGATATCTAGAACACTTTCTCACCATTTCCGATATGGAAATCGACAAAATTACAAATAATGAAAAGTCTCAAACTAACCAGTGAAGACACAATAGGGGTACCAGCAGGTGCAGCGGGCTTTGATGGAACCGGAGGAGCTTCAGGCACTTTTCCGGCAACTATAGCAGCCTCACACTCCTCATCAGTCAAGCCCATCTTTCTCAAGGGCCCTGAACCAGACTCATTATCACGCCCTTCGTTGCTAGACTTTATGGTAAACACCCTTCTCTGATTCAACCTAATAGAAGAAGACCGTGTACACAACACAGCTCCAATATTACAAGGCGAATTCAACATTGCCATGGAAGCCATTATTCCTCAGATAAGCAGCACTACAATATGATGGAAAGTGCATAAATTACAATTCGAAATCCCATAACATGAAGATCCACAAAGATAACATTATACAAATGGAAACTTGAGCTTTACAAAACATAATTTTGCTACAAATATGATTTCTTAGAACTTTCAAATGCATCATTTTATTGCGCAGCAAATCCACAACAGCAAGAACCCAGAAAACAACATATCACAAGATTGAAACTTGAACATCCCAAAACGTAATTGAGCATAAGATGTGATTTTCTCAAAAATTTGGCCAAAACCCATAAAATTTCTATTGATTCTATTAATAAAACCAATAACCCAAAAAAGTTTCATTACAAGACTAGAAATTTTATTATTTGTAAGAACAATGGAGATAAATATACGATTTCTTGAATTATTTGGAGAAAACCCAAAAAAAAAAACAAAGAAACTTTCAAATTCATATATCCAACTTAAGCAAATCCAATAACAGCAACCCCCTACACACACACACACACACACACACACACACACAAAAAAGACAGCATTACAAGAATTAATTTTGAGAATTCCAAACCATAATTAAGAATTTGGCAAATCAAGAGTAAATTCAAAATGCATGAATGAACAAGATTAAAACCCAAAGAGCTTATATCACAAGAATTGATAATTAGAGGCATTGGAAAGCAAAATTGAGCCAAAGATGTGATTTTTCTCAAGTAATTTTGCAAAGAGGGGCAAATTTTTACCTCTGGAGAGAAAGGGAGAACCAGAGTTTCAAGAATCTTATCTGGAGATCAATAAGTTGATGGATTTCCATGTACATAATAATCTATTCTAATCGTCCACTCAAATGTTGTTTGCTCCTTGTTGGGTCCCTGTCTGGTTAAATACTGTTGTTACCAACCCTGTGGTACTTTATTACCGTTATATTTGCAAAGTAAATCTTGAATTTTGGAATTACGAGTATAACTTTAAATTCTTTTCTTCAATCTTTGCGAAGGGAAAGTCCGAAGGCTTCGAAACCCCCACCTGCCCCTTGGCCAGGTGATATGTAAATGGAGGATATGCTTGACAATCTGTAGTGAGAGAATCAACGTAAACACTAACCCAAAGAATAGCTCTGCAATATTTCAGCAAAGACTGTCACCACACGGATTCGAACTTGCGACGTTGGAGTGGTTGTACCCAATTACATTGTCACTTACCAATTCGCCTGTGCCACTTGGGCTTCTTTTCTTCAATCTTGATTTGGTGTAAATTTCAAAATTATTTACCAAAATTGTAAAATTATCACTTTTTTTTTACTTCTCGTTACACGTGGAAAGTGAGAATAAGGGAGAGAGATGCTAAATCTGAAAGTTTCACCAAGTAAGTGTGTATTTTTATGTATAATTATATTATTTTTAGTATACATACATTTTTATACACATATATACATAATATATCTGTTTTTATATATAAGTGTATAATATTGTATAAAAGTATTTTTGGACCAAAGCTAAAAGTTTTGCAATGTAAGTCATGAGATATTTTTGTAATGTAAGTATTAAATTGTACTTTTCTGGAATTTCTCCTTTTTTCAATCTTGATTTGGCGTAAATTTCAAAATTATTTACCAAAATTGTAAAATTTCTAATTCTTGTTACACGTGAAAAGTGAGAATGAGGGAGAGGCATGCTAAATGTGAAAGTTTTACCGGGTAAGTTAGTCCTCAATTTTTGTAAAATTATCACTTCATCCATTGACTAACCAACGATTTTTTTTTCAAAAGATTTTAATCCTAAAAACTGAATCTTTGGAAATTTTATGTCCTGGAGAGTTGAAAGCATTTTACAATAAAATCATTTCAAAGTCGTTGAACAATTTAAGGATTTTAATAAAAGTACTTATCAATAAGTGGCCTTTAAAATAAGGTAGTGTAGTTAAGACAAAATTGTTTATTTGTTTTAAATGACTTTTGTGGATATATCTACAATCTTTGCTTTTGCCAATACATTTCTAGTTTTTAAAATACTTTTTGAGTCCTTCGAAAGTTAGTTATTAAGCACACATTGGCCAACTCATCCTCTTTCATTCTCCCTCTTCTTGTAATTTAGAATCAGAATAAGGAACCTTGGAGCCACATATTAGATGTCGGCTCCTATGCCACTAGTTATGCCCAGCTTAGTCCCATAGACGAAGCTAGAATACAGTAAGGAGTTCATGCAAACTCCCTTTATCAAAAACTTATACTATATATACAAAGTTAAAATTATATTTTTATGTATATATAGTAGATATTAAATATCGTAGACTTCATCTGCTTACTTCTTTAGATTTTGAATTCCCTTTATGAAAATCCTGATTGGTCCCCCTCCCCTGGCACGGTGGAGGTTCCGTAGCACGTCATGGTTTTAGTCAGGTAGCTTACTTATATCCTTGCAATTCATTCTTAGAGAAACCTGAACTTATTGCTTAAAATGTCAAATATTTACAAGTGAAAAAATGAAACGTGAACCACAAAATGTACAAGAACAAGCAAAAGGAGAAAAACAAAATGCTAGAACCACCCATCCAGATGAAATTGTACAGTAAGGAAACCATTCATCTTCCCCAAATCTGGAATTTGGGTGTCTAAATTTATTTTTATTATTTCGTTTTAGTTGGTGTTTAAATTGTTCTGAACTAAGATGGTGCTGTTGTTAGCTCAGATGAAGCTGCTGATGCCTTGCAGACTGGGCACCAATTCTTGAGCTTTAACCATTGTTGTACACATTCCATATGATAACCATGCTTGCACTCCAACTTGCCAATTTCATCTCCAACCATATACTCCTCCTGCAAAACAAAAAGTAACTGTGCTTGGTCACAAAAAATATGCGGTCATCTAGATATATCCAGTGGCAGAGCTTGGAATTCTAGTAAGGGGATCCAAGAAATGCTAAAACGCAACATTTACCACTTGTCGAGGGAATTCAACAATGCATAGCTATACAAAAAGGAGTATTGTAACCCTATTTACACAGTATAATTTTTCAACAACGGGGATTCAATTGAACACCCTTGCCAATAGGTAGCTTCGCCACTGGATATTGCATCCAAAAAGCTTAAGAAACAATGTCAAGGATGGCATTAGGCCACACAAAAAAATGAAGAGGGACTTCAGTAGATAAAAAAACAGGCACAGGTACCTGACAAATACTGCATTTGATCTCATCTTCATCCCCATCACCTCCAAATGACCCTGGTTCCGAGTGCATGCCTTGATAAATGCTTCTTTGAAGGCACTTTGATAATGCCTCCTCCGGCAGAGCTGTGCTAACAATGCCCATCCTCTCCTCAAGAGCTAGTAAGTCCTGTTAACAAGCAACAAATCATGACATATAAGCTGTAGAATCATACTATACTGGGAGGAACTATACTTTGTGAAATGCTATTCTTTTGCCTCCGAGGAATACTCTAACTTGAGAAGCTTTCAGCTAAAAAATGACTTTCCTAGATTGTAGATATAAGAATGAATACTTTTCAATATATGCACTCATAAAGTATCAATAATGAAAAACAGACCTCATAGGACATGCTATCTATATCCAGTCTCAAGTCTCTATGCTGGTCATAGAAGTTAAGGCCACTAAGCAACAAGTTTGTCTCCAATGAAAGCAGCTGCTGTAGACAGAAAACAATAGTTTCATTCACTAATCCAGATAGGACATTATCAGGCGGTCAGAAATAACTCGAAATATCTCATAAATTTACCATTTTCCAAAAAAAAAAAGAAACTCAAAAATACCTCATACGTTAACTCTTCATCTTGTTCGATTCTCTCAAGTGCCAATAGTACCTGTAAAGTGAAGTAGTAAGCAAATCAAATCTCTTAAATAAAAATCATGTAAGTTTAGGGAAACAGAATAATCTAGTTGGGAAATACCTCAGCAACTCCATCCATGTTATATCGTTGTAAGGCTTGGCGGTTCATTAATCGGTTGATGCCTAGTTCCGCAGAAGTGAAGGGTACTATACTGGATAAATCATCAATATCATTTTCAGGAAAACTATAAGCACTAGAATCACTTGAAGAGCCATCTGTGAACAATTGACTTGAGGACTGCAGATTGAAATCTCGCGTTTCAGGCCGACGTAGATTTTGGACTAAAGCAGAGGACTCAGTTTGCAATGAGTCCTGTACACGACCCCTAAACCTAGAATTCACATTCGTTGACCTTCGAGTCTGAACTGACACAGCATGATTAATTGTACTGTAATCCAAATTTCTGCAACCTCTTGACTCAGAGATGGAGATTCCACGAGTAGGACGACTGCCATGCCTTTCTCTTAGTGATGCCTCCGTCATTTTCATCCCTTTAACAGATGAACTGTTTTCACCTTCTGTGTTTCTCCATTTTACCATGTCCCTTCTACTAAATTTTGATTCTGACGTTGAACAATTATGTGGGAGGACATCCGATGTGGAATTACATTTTAGATGTGTCAACCCAAATCCAGCCCCACTGCTACAGGGCCGTTTTTCAGAACCAATGGCTTTAGACTTGTGACTAACTATTTTACGAGGTCCACTGCTGGATGTTCCACTAGATCCTGCTTCTGTCGATCTAGCTTTGCTAGATCCAGTATCTCTTGCTGCTGAACTAATTTTGAGTTGATACTCTGGCGATGACTGAATTTGTTCTGCAACTTCCGGCACACCATCCAAAGAGATAATTTCTGATTGATCATTTCCAACTTGAGAAAAAGATTTTATGTGAGATTCCTCGCGTGCTTTTCTTTCATTAGTCAGCACTGAAGATGTCCTAGATGAACTCCCAACCACATCCTTCCTATTTGAAGAATTAAAAGTAGGCCTATATGATCTAGATTTCTCTTTAGTTCCAACACAGCTGCTCTTCGAGTGGTTGATCCGGCCACTGCATCCGAACCGCGAGCAGAGATGAACATTTTCACCCCTGTTATCAGCAGTATCCCTTAAACCTCTTCTGGGCACGACAAGCCCATTTATAGCTCTTTTGCCAGAATATACATCCATTAGTTACACTAACCACCAAATTCTGTCAAACCATATACTAATATTTAGAATCAACAAGGCCATATAATTAAGAAGTTAAATGATAAAAAATGACTTATTTCCTTTAGTAGGTCAAGTCAGAACTTAAAAAGCTGTTTCCAAACATACTACGACAATCTCCAAAGTTTCAAGAACAATGAAGGTTAAAACTTCTGCACAGTCGATAAACTCATATTCATTTTACATGTGGTTTCCTGTAGATTTTCAACAATTCATTGACAGCTAAAACTACTTGTACCTCATATAAACCATTTAAACTGAAACGAGAAATCCACTAAAGTTCATTGACTTCCCGTTGCAAGAATTATAGTACTGATTTTCTGATAGATATTAAGAACCATCATCAAAGTTAGCAAATTTTAACTATATATGTTGCATATAAACCCCAAGACAAATTATTCATCCTTCAAAGTGTCATCGATTTCTAGAAGATAAACAAGGCAGTAACTGTTGAGCACATGTTGCCCAACTATTGAACAAAAACATAGAATCCCCCCAAAAAACTGATGATAACACAAAACAATTTCATTTTAATAACTGTGGTGTCTGGGCACACCTCGACGGGTACGTACCGAGTCATAACACTAAACAATCAAGAGTTCAAAAAGTACAGAAAATTACCATGAGAGTTAATCAGAAAATTCAAAGGACAAAAAAACAAACAACTGTTGGATATGTAAAGCAGTACGGGAAGTAAATAAATATTACAACTGTTTGAAAGGATAAACAAGTAGCCAATATTCAGAACTGCCACAAGTTTGTAGAGCGTTGGATCTTGATAACCTGAAATCAAGAAACATTAAATCTGAATTGTTACAATTGTGACTGAGTCGAGAGATGGCTCTCTGTCTTTAAGACAAGATTGCCCCGTATATATGTTTTTACGTTAACGGGCAATAGTCTCCCAAGATGAAACAACAACTAATCAACACTACAAAACAAATAGGTTGATTCTGACAAGAAAACAAACACGAAACGACTTGCTGAAGAACGGAAAAGGAAGGAAGAGTTTTATGTTTTTGTCCCAACGTTTCTGCTCACGTTTTGGACTGAATTTCTGTGTTTTACTCTTCTATTCGTCTGTGTGCAGTATATAGTGTTGTAGTCTCTACAATTGTGCCAAAAGACACCAATATATAGAATGAGGGGAGGGACTCCTCAACTGCCAAGTAATGGCAGTTTATGGCCAAGTAATGGTTGTTTATGGCCATTAGTGAGGGAGTTAATCAGCCATTACATGGCTGATTTAATGTGCAACATAAAGGAGTTGTTAGGGAGGAGTTAAGGTGCAGATTAATGGAGTTTTAACGCTCCAAAAATCAACCCAAACGGTAGGCAAAAACTTTCTGTCGTTTCCAATTTCATCTTTCCAGAAACTCCAGGGACCAAACTGTAAATAGTAAATAATTTGGGGGTCTATCAGAAGAAGCCCAAGGCCCACGTCCCACGACCCGAGACCCTAGCCCGGACCGGACGGGATGGGTGGGCGGCGGCGCGTGGACTTAGCCTTGAACCCGAGCACATCTAGTTCATCCCTCCTTTAAACACATGGGTTACCCCTTGGGGTCCCAAACCCTTAGCCAATTTTGAGACTTATAAAGACAACAATTCTTCCTTTTCCCACCGATGTGATAGATTTGTCCCACGCCATATTTTCATGCCTCAAACACCTTACTTCGTGGACCAATATCTCTTTCATTTCTCAATGAAATTTGACGATTCTTGGCCCTACGGTCATCTACTCACTTAGTACATTATGCACGTATGAAGAGACAAAGCCTCCAACATACGGAACCCTAATGTTTAAGTCATTAAATACGGGTGGACGCACCTCCCCACCAAAGGCGACGCACCTCCCCACCAAAGGAAAATTTCCAACAATCCCCTCTTGAAAGAGATTTTGACGCACACACATGGTGCCTACTTTCAGCAATCTTTCAGCGAAAGAATATTGCATCAGGAGAGGTAGCTTCTACTTTGAACCTTCCCTAGTTGAATACCACCGGATTTACTGCACGATAAACGTGATGTCTTGAACCGTCAGTGTTTAGTGTAAGCCAAGACAATGATACCAACATAATAACTCTCCTTATTCGTTTTCTTCTTATTGTTTTGTCCGTTGTGGCCATGGGCACACTTGGATTCTTAAGTGCGTTCATTTGAGGCAGCTTGTCCTCGCACTTAAATAGGTGATCTCCTATAAGGTATCATGTTATACCCCACTTCACAAGTGTTAGGAATCATTAAAAGTTTCCCCAACCTTAACCTCAACCGTTTGAGGATCGTTAAAGGTTTGGAAGCTTAACATTTACCCACCATGCAGGTAGCACTTTAATGTCTATCGCGGGAACAACTTTGGATTCATGTTTTCCTACAGAAATCATCATCCGAAGTGCTCTTGCTTCCACCGAAGCACTCAACTGAACCTTTTTACAGCTTAGTTTTTCCATTGAACCAAATTCTTGGGATCTCCAGTCAGTATGGTTGGGTTACCACCGCAAAGGTTAGTATTGTTTGGGTTTTAAGCCCATTCCCCTAGACAGGCAGAACTCTTGATCTTCGGGCAGTCCCTTAGTTAAAAGGGTCCGCTATATCCTTTGATTAGTAATCAAGGAAGTGACACCCATGATGATCAACTGTCATACGGTCTTATGTCTCGGACGGATCCTGACAGATATGTCCAGACGCCGTCATCCGTGTCCTTCCTAAAGCCGACCGGCTAGCCACAGTGTATAACTGCTGAAGGCACGGGTTTCTCCCAATAAGGGACGTCCTCTAAGGAGTCGTGAAGTTACTCAACTTCTTTCATGTTTTGTATAAAGCGATAAACTCCGATTCCATCATGAATCGGCCGATGCAAGTTTGCTTAAAGGATTTTCCAAGACCCACCATACACATTTACTTGTGGCTTTGGTGTTCTTCACATCTGATGTCCAGTTTGCATCACTATGTTCTCCCAGAACCGCTGGACATCTAGAATACCATAATCCATAGATAAGCGAATATTTCAGATATCGTCATATCCAACTTAACGCCTTCTATCGATTATTTCTAGAATCACGAGTGAATCTTAATTCAACTGATCTGCTTTGTAGGCCTATACCAGGTGGGTTGTAGTGTGTACAATACATTGAACTGCATGTGACCTGCACATATCGGTCCTTGTCTATGAGTGCACTATGATTCCAATCAGTTCTATGATTCATATCCATTGGTGACATCAACGAGACTGTCAATTATCTCACAACTGAATTTGGAGTTAGACCAGTCCGTTAAATGTCTTAGAAATTCAATTCCTAAGATGTCATCTGTGATACCATATCTTTTGTTTCAATATAACTTCCACTCTTAGACGGTTGGTTTTCCAACTGTTGGCTTTCTAACTTCAGAGTCAATGTTTCTGTGGTTAGATTCATTGTTTCTGTTTTATCTGAAACTTCCAGGACCAAAATGTAAACATTTCAGGGACCAAAATGAAAGTTCAGGAAGAAGCCCAACAGTCCAGCAAACTAACTATGATTCTCCCCTTCCAACTCTCCGGTTAGGAAGGTTGTTTCAACATCCATGCCACGCAAGACTGCAATGGCCGTGGATGTTAAGCTATTCACATGGAAGCACATGTACAAGTAGCCGAGACCTTATACTCGTCAGTAGATCCATCTACTTTGTACACACTTTTGAGTATTCTTTTTCACAACCCAAAGGTTCTTTTCCCGGAGGAATATCAACTATTACACAAGTATGGTTCTATATGATGGAATCTATTTCTCTTTAGCTTATTTCCAAAGCAGCGCTTTTAGAGATGACAATTCTTTGTTAATTGTCCATGGTTCATTCTCAACCATATAAGCTAGAAGGCCTGGAACAAGTCTTTGTCCCCTCTTTGCTCCGTCTCGGTTCAACATCTAGAATCCTTGAGTTCTGTAGATCTGGACTATTAAGTTCCGGATAGTCAGTAACTTTCGAGTCCTGTAGGTAAGGAATGTCTAGTTCCGGACAGTCAGGCACTCGCGGGTTCTAGTTAACCTTGAGCAATTACTTCTTTTTCCTTTTCAAGGAAAGTTATCTTCAAAGAATTCAGCATTCTTTGACACCAAGAGGCGATAAGCACTACTGTTATTTGTAGATCCAGTGGATATACAATTTACAGTCTTAGGTCCCACTTGACTTGTTTCGGTATTCCAACCTCTACCAAGCCACCCCACATCACAACATTTGTATGTGAGATCATTTCCATGTCTCACACGAAGGTTTATCCTTATCCTTAAGCGTATTTCTATTGAGAATCGCATTAGCGTTAAGGATTGCCTTGCCCCACATATTTTGGGTGTACGGCTTTGCGCTTGGCTAACACCGTTAGACTGAAGTGAGTAATGAGCAGTCGTTTGATCAACGATGCTTCACATTCTCCCCCTCTATTACTACGAATTCCTCAATTCGTAGGCTTAGTTGATTTTCAACTTCTGCTTTGTAGCGCTTATTCGCTTAACTTCATCTTTGCCTTTCAACAAACAAAGGATGCAATACATTGTACCATCATCAATGAAGGTCACAACGTACTTGTCTCCCTCCTCTATTTTGTATAAACTTCAAATCACCCAAGTAGGTGTGACTAAGTTCTAGAGGAGCGGTGTTTCTTTCGCTATTCCTTTGACGGAATGGAAAGATGATTATGCTTTTTCGTCTACCTCACATTCATTTTGAGGGTTTATGTCGACAGAAGACAACAATCTCAACTTCGTTAGCTTTTGAATGACTTTCTATTTAACGCGTCTTAATCTATGATGGCATAGATGCACAGATTACAAATATATCATTCATTTAGCTACAGACATATTGTACCATTCTTAGTTATTATAGACCTGTTGGACTAGTCTCAAACCATCTTGACCAACAGCGTCCCTTAAACCAAGTTTGGAATATGTATCACCTCCTTTTAGAGTGATCCCATTCCCTGAAGTCCTATTGAGGACAACCTCTCCAACCCCTTCTACTTTAGAGGTGACGTTGTTTCACATGAACAACCTCTTACCCGTGGTTAGGGCGTAACCGGATCATATGTGATCTGGATACTCTGGCCCACTCCAGTTGCTTTGGCAAACTGAGTGTCCAATTTCTTTTATGCCTTTCTTTTGGCCTTCAGATCATTTAAGACTTAAAACTCTGGCTCACCTCACTAGGTGTTCATTACTCTTCTGTGAAGTGAATTCTGGCCCCACTCCAGTCGCCCGTAGGCTTTGTATGACTGAGTGTCCAATATCATCCTATCAAAGGAATTTCGGCCCCACTCCAGTCGCCCGTAGGCTTTGTATGAATGAGTGTCTAATATCATCCTATGAAGGATCTTCTGTCAAATAGTGTGACATGCTCAACGTCTTTAGCTTTTAGTCTTCTTCCCTTATGATTGGTGTCCAGACAATTCTTGGCGCTTACTTAAGAGTGGTAACAGTTTTCGCACAGTCAGTGGATCTTTCTCCCTCGTATGTGCGAACATACTTTACACACTCTTAATAATTACACTTAAAAAAACGAATCTTTTTAAGTCTTTTACAAAATCCAATCTTTAAACGGGAAGGAAGATGAGATTAAACTTCTGATTTTAAAGCGTAAGGAATATAAATTATTTCGTGAAAACATTTTCATATTCCTCCTTACTTTAAGCCCGTTTTAATCAGACATCATTTAACCTTATTTTTTACAAGGAAGAAAAATTACTTATCCACATTTCGGATTCTAGCCCACTTCAGTCACTTCATCGGACTGAGTGTCCATTTCCTCCTTACCATAATTCGGATCTTTTGTCTAGGACAGATATAGGCCTTCTACTACAAGATAGAGCCACATCTTCAGCCTTCTCCTCTTGTCCCAATTGACATCCTCAGCCTCTCGTGGGCGCTTGTTCCCACCACTCTCAGGAGCAGTGACACCATGAACACGTTGACCTTCAACAGCATAATCACAAGTCTCTTCTACCAGAAAACCACAACCATATCCAGATTTGGTCACACAACTTTCGACCGACATCTTTCGAACACTAATAGAATATTGTCTTAAATTGTTGGATATGTAAAGTAGTACGGAAAGTAAATAAATATTACAAGTGTTCGAAAGGATAAACAAGTAGTCAATATTCAGAATTGCCGCAAGTTTGTTGAGCGTTGGATCTTGATAACCTGAAATCAAGAAACACTAAATCTGGATTGTTACAACTGTGGCTGAGTCGAGAGATGGCTCTCTGTCTTTAAGACAAGATTGCCCCGTATATATGCTTTTACGTTAACGGGCAATAGTCTCCCAAAATGAAACAGCAACTAATCAACATTACAAAGTAAATAGGTTAATTCTGTAAAACAAACACGAAACGACTTGCTGAAGAACGGAAAAGGAAGAGTTTTCTGTTTTTGTCCCAACGTTTCTGCTCACGTTTTGGACTGAATTTCTGTGTTATACTCTTTTGTTCGTTTGTGTGTAGTATAGTATATAGTGTTGTAGTCTCTACAATTGTGCCAAAAGACACCAATATATTGCATAAGGGGAGGGAGTTAATCAGCCAAGTAACGGTTGATTTAATGTGCAACATAAAGGAGTTGTTAGGGAGTAACTTTCTACCTTCCGTCGTTCCTAATTTCATCTTTTCAGAAACTCTAGGGACCAAACTGTAAATATTAAACAATCTGGGGATCTATTAGAAAAAGCCCAAGGCCCACGACCCGAGACTCGAGACCTGAGTCCGAACCGGACGTGACGGGCGGCGGCGCGCGTGTGGACTTAGCCTTGAACCCGAGCACATCTAGGTCCTCCATCCTTTAAACACATGGGTTACCCCTTGGGGTCCCAAACCCTTAGCCAATTTTGAGACTTATAAAGAGAACAATTCTCCCTTTTTCCACCGATGTGGTAGATTTGTCCCACACCATATTTTCATGCCTCAAACACCTTACTTCGTGGACCAATATATCTTTCATTTCTCAATGAAATTTGACGATTCTTGGCCCTACGGTCATCTACTCACTTAGTAGATTATGCACGTATGAAGAGACAAAACCTCCAACATACGAAGCCCTAGTGTTTAAGTCATTAAATACGGGTGAACGCACCTCCCCACCAAAGGCGACGCACCTCCCCACCAAAGGTAAATTTCCAACAACAACAAGGATGAAAACCCATATCAGGAAAAAAGATTGAATTAGAGTTGACTAAGATTATTCAAGTCTCAATATACTTCTCAACGCCATATCAAGAAAAATGAATTAAACAGTTGACTTAATAATCAGTCGACCAAAACAAAATTGAAACTTAAATCCATATCAAGAAATTTGTAATACATATTTGGCAATCATCACTAATCAGTCAAAACAATTACTTAACATAAAATTTGAGATATTCTTGATTGTTCCATTACCTTCTTCTTGGTTACCCAAAAGGGAAAAGTGTAGTTCAAATAATAAAATGGTGGAAGCAAATTGAAAGGGAGACTTATAGTGAGAGATGTTAGCCGTTGGATCAATCTATTGGTTGAGGAAAGTCAAAGATCGACGGCTGTTAATTCAATGATACCGGCCATACGTCATGTTCCAGTATAAGTAAAGGTTGGTTGGTTACAACTTACAACTTACAAAGATAAAGGGATGATAATTCGGCGTTTGTTAAAAAAAAATTAGTCTAGTACAAGTTTAAGATCATTTATATTAAAATTGCAGTATTTATACCACATAAATGATTTAGTTGTCTTTTTCCTAAAATCTTTTCAGAAAATTAAGGTTAAAATTTTAAAAAATTATTGACATTTTATATGATATAAAATAGTACATAGATTTATGCATAAGTCAATGCAAGTATTATTTGATACGGCTAATCAAATGTTGCGTTAATTATGCAATTTTTTTTTACAAGGATAAAGGGATAATAATTCCGAGTTTGTTAAATTGTCTATTCTAGATTCATGCATAGGTTAATGTAAGTATTATTTAATGATGCTAATCCAACACTTTATTAGTTATGCAGTGATTTTTTATGCGGTTAACCAAATACTGTATTATCTTCTGCCGAATTTTATTTGAGATGGTATCATCAATCAAATGACTATTTAGTACATTTTTAATAAAACCTTAAGGACACATTTGGTTTATAAGTATTTGGGAAATAATCCGTGTATAAAGAGTATATTTTATTATACTTTGTCTGATTATTATTTCAAATTCGATATTGTTAATTATTTTATACAAAGAATTATTACATTATTGAATGAGGCATAATAAAACAATAATTAGCTATACATTAATACATGGATAAAGTATTCAAATGATAAAATTACTCTTCTTCCATAACCTTTTCTTTATACTTCGGGCATTTCCAAAATTGTAATTGTAAACAAGACTTTATCCAATTAAAAATCAAATACAACAACAACATACTCAGTGAAATCCCACAATGTGGGATTTGGGGAGGGTAGAATGTACACAGACCTTACCTCTATATTGGTAGGTATAGCGGTTGTTTCCGAGAGACCCTCGATCAAGAATTATCCAATTTAAAATTAAATATATATTTTAAATTATACAATATGTATCATATTTCTTATTACCATAAACCAAATATCCACCAAAGAAATGTATACAAGAATTATTAAATCATATATTACAATTCTTATCTGCCAATCAAACGACCCCTAAGACTATAAGCTAGCTAGAATTCAACTTCTCAAATTAGTGGTAACACAATACATAAATAAAAACTCATCATTATCTCGATTTAGACTGCTCTGCTGACAACTTAATACTTAGGCTCACGCGACCTCATCACTTATATCATAAAGTACAGGTAGATGAGTGGTGTGAATATATAGATTAAATAAATGATATAACATAAATCATAATTTTAGCCACGTACAATCGTATTTTAAATCATGCTCAATTATGAGATTACATTTCCTAATTGAAAATATATAGCAGTGCTTGAAAATACAGATGATCAAAACGTTAAATTGTAAGCTCAAAACTTTTAAAAAATCACAGTGTAAGAAGTTTTACTATCCATTTTATTAAACATAAATGAAACGGACAAAAAAAGAAGGAAAATTGATTAGCCGATGCCAAAAATTTAACTTCCCGGTTATTTGTGATTTTTAAACGATTCATAAATAGTTCTGTTAACACTCAAAATTTAAGTATTTAGTTGAATCAAGTAATAGCCGAAGGGGGAAACCTCAAAATGAGCAGCCAACAGAATTCTAAGTCGATAACCGAACTGACTCGTAGCATAATCTATTAGTCCTAGCCCTCGGCTAGAAAAGCTTCACCGGCTATTACGGTAGCCTGGCCGAGTCATAATTTCGAGGAACGACTGAGACCCACACATATTTGGACGCCTCGAAGACCAAGTCAAATAATCTTCTAGACCCCAAGAAACGGTAACAACCAGCAACAACTAAAAGGAAGTGTCATTAATCGTGCAAGAGGAAAACAAGGAGTAAAAATCGACACCACCTCCTCATAGTTGGCTAGTGAATTTAGTGGGTAATTTAATGGCTAACATAGGGGATCACATTTTATTTTTCTTGTACTATAAATATAGGATCATTTGTACAAAATAAACACACAACCAAACAATCAAACAATTGATTCTATGTATCTTCATTTTATCTTTATCGCCTTTACTGCACTCTAGCTGTATTTATGTTTCTTACCACTTAGTTTACTCAATCACCGTCCTAACGTTTTGTGGAGTAGTTGGGGAACCCATTGTTGGAAGTTAGAGTTCTGCTTCCAGTCGAAATTGCTTAGTTAAGGAATCAACTTGTCATCCGATTTAGTCAGCCAATTGACGGCAGACATTTCGGACTAGAACAAATTTGGCACGCCCAGTGGGACCATAGGTGACTCCATAGCGAAGTTTGATTCTCCAGGTCAGGGTCACGCTTAGCGTATGCGCCTAAGATCTGGTAAGAAAATAAGCCCAGAGTCCAGTCCACATCCTAAACAAAATCCTCCCAGAAGGAATAACGAGACACCATTTTCCTCGGGTATGCCTAGATCGGTTGATACCCCTCCACTTTCTCCATCAACCCAAGTTGTGGGTGAACTTAGCCAACCTGAAGGTCCAACTGTCATGACCACATAATTCATTAGACATCAGATTGACTTAGGCATCCACAACATTATGTACCAGGTTTCCAAACAATTGGCTGACATTATTAAGCCAATGGTGCATAATGAGGTTCAGCAAGCGAGGGAACTGAAAGCCAATCGACTGCATCTAGGAGAACGTTCGGCTAGTTCTGCCATCCCTCTGATGAGTGGCGTTATGCAACATGCAACTATGACTCCAGGTGATGTTCCTCAGCCGAATATGTATCAGTCAGTACCTACTCATGCACAGCATATAGCACACCTAGGAGCACAAGCCCAGTCACTCGGTAACCAGTCTACTGTATGGTTGCCACCAAATGCTGGGGGCAAACTGTGCTACTCGACCAAGCGAGTCTGCAGTATGGGTAGATCAATATGGCTCGGAGACCAGTTCAGGCATCCGGACACCTTGGGTTGCCCCCCGTTATGTCGTACGCTCCTGCAAACGGCCCTACGGTACAGGCAACCAATGTTGGCCAGCCGAATTGGTAGCCGGTGGCCCCTAGCTATGACCCTGCTCGGCTATCTAGTGATGTTGTCTACAACGGGACGCCATTCAAGCAGTCACAACCGGTACCCAGTCCATATCATCCAGGAAGCGCAAACTTTCCAAGAACGGTTGATGTCCGGGGAAAGTAGACATGGAACACTGTTCCACCTTATCCTTAGGCTCCGTCGGCTGTTCCAGGAGCTGAGGTTGCAGCCTTTGGTGACTATGCCTAACAACAGCAATGGGGATATACACCACCTATTGGTAATGGCCAGCAGAATACGTACAACTTTCAAAACCCTGCTCAATAAGGTACAGAATTGAGGCCTCTAGTTTAGAACGCCTACCAGCCGGTTCCAGCTAAGAATCGGCAGGGGACTTCATAGTTGATGAACTCTAAAACTATCGCGAATACCATGAAGAGGTACTTTGGCATCCAACTGAAACCCTTAGACAAGCCTGTTTATAGAAAACCCTACCTCGATTGGATAGATCGGATAACACTATTGCCAATAGGCTTTAAAATGCCTGATTTCGCCACTTTCTCGGGTGATGACGACAAATCTAACATTGAGCACATCGGCAGATTTACCGCCAAATGTGGCGAGATTGGCTAGAACGAGTATCACAAGCTACAGTTGTTCCCCGTTTCTCTAACCAGAACAGTATTTGTCTGGTACTCATCATTGACCCCCGACTCCATACAGAGTTGGGCTGACATGGAGCGTTGTTTCCATGATAGATTTTATTGGCCCCAATCTCAAGTCACGGCAATCCATCTGATGAATCTCAAGCAATAGGTCGATGAGTCGGCTACTGATTATATCGAGAGATTCAGAAGGAATGTCAGGAAATACATTGTACACTTTCCCGAATTGGAATGCTCCCACATGATAATTAACAACATGCATCCTCAACTAAAAGAGAAATTAGTGGGACAATCCTGCTCTGACTTAAGCCAGTTAACCGAGAAGGCTAGCCAAATAGAGCAGTATATCCAGGAGAAGGAGAAAAAAAGAGCTAACCGAAACCGAGGCTCCCATTCGGTATCCATTATTGAGGCAGATGAGTCTGACTTAGAGTCAACCGATTACACGACAAACACAATGGTAGCCGATATTGTCAGGGGTAAGGTTTATTCTTACCCAGCCTTGAAACCAACGAAAGGCAAAGAGACGAGTTCAACTGATGACAGGGTCGATTACTCGTTTGACATTACAAAGACAGATCAGATCTTTGATCATCTTCTTAAAGATAAACAGATTCAGATGTTTGATGGCCATAGGATTCTGCCTGCTGAAGAGCTCAAGGATAAGAAATACTGTAAATGGCGCAACTCATATAGCCACACTACTTCTAATTGTATGGTCTTCAGGAAGGCAATTCAAAAGGGCATCAATAAGGGGAGGTTCAAGCTAGCCGATAAAAGCATAGCTGAAATATCTGTTGATACTGATCCCTTTCCCGCAGTACCGATATCTATGGTGTCATTTGCTAAGCCAGATCAATCAAATGATGTCAAGGGGAAACAGCCGATGAAAAATATATGGGTCCCAAAGAAGCCCACTGGTAAGGAGAAGGCCACAAGGACCTTTGTGTTTGATCGACTAGGCATCTTATGTGACATCTATGAGGGCACGGACAAGCAGCCAGCTGGAAGCAGTTTTCGTGGCCGCCCTTATAAACCAGAGTATATTGCTCGGGACCTCACAAATAGTACCCAAAATTCAAAAGGGACCCAACCAACCACAAACGCAGGCTTGGGGGGCAAGCATGGCTACCAGTCGATGAGAAGTCGAGTGTGCCCTAGATAGATGAGGAATCACTCCCCATATCTAAACAGAGGGTGGTTGAGTTCAACGTAAAAGAAGGCGTTTATTCCTTGCGTATCACAGTGAGGGATGAAGGTCGGCTGAAACTCTAGAGGATGATTAAGCCAACCGTCAATATAGAGGATGGGAAGTGGTTCATCAATCAGGCTTCTAGAAAGAAAGAGTCACCACCGAGTGTCGTATCCAGGACTCAGAAAAGAATGATGCATTGTGCCAAAGTCTTGTGCCAGATAAAGCAAACGTTGCACATGATATCCAGTGCTAAGGCGGCCGATAAACAGGAAATTCCTGAGTCTGCCATAGCTGAGGCTATCGAGCGGGCATTCGGCTCAATCTCTTCAGAGATAATGATGCATGAAGAAAAAACTTTGGACCAACCAACGCTGAATATACATCCTGATGACAACCCGACAGAGGAACCGCGATGGGAGACAACTATCATGAAGGAATCCCTAGCTAGATGGTTCCACAGATTGCGCAAAGGATCCAAGCATTAGAACCTCAGCCGGTTCCTATATGTCTCCAGGAGATGGAAAATATTAACTTCTTGTGAACTGAATTGGATGAGGTGGGAGACTCCATCCTTGATTTATTTAAGCATGATTCGGTCGATGATATTTGGGCAGCTATTGAAATGGTCAGCCTGATTCCATGTGAGTTCTGGGTCGTCCGCTCTACGCTGGATAGCCTAAAAGGTGATGTGTGTGTGGAAGACATTGAATGGGCGACTATAGCCGATACTACAACTAGGGACTCTTTGAGCACTATATTTGGTGCACCTACAGAATAGATGGTTAAACACCGCAAATCCCTCTATGTTAAGGCTTACATTAACGGCAAAGTTATCAGCCGAGTGTTCATCGACAATGGGGATGTACTGAATGTGATGCCGCTGCTTACTTTGAAAAAACTCAACAAAACCAGAAAGGATCTTATCCCAACCAACATGAAAATGGCTAGTTTTATGGGAGAGGCCTCTGAAGCTTTGGAGATCTTAGTAGCAGAAATCACCGTAGGTCCTAAAACGGTCAGATCTGCCTTTTCTGTAATAGATGGTAAGCCGCCCTACGCCATTCTGTTGGGCAGAGACTGGATTCACACCAGTCATTGCCCTCCTTCTACCATGCATCAAAAGCTCATTTTTTAGGAATGGCGTAGGGCAATGGCTCATTGGTACATAAGAAAGGTATTGAGATAGATCATAACAAAGCCCGGGCAATAATGGAATCTGCACCACCTAGAAGGTTCATATCTAATTCAGTTAGCAAAATGAAAGCTTTCTCACCTCTGCTTAGGCTTAAAGGGTCAAAAGAGCTAGTATTGGGACCAGAACAGCAAGAGGCATTTGACCAAATTAAAAAGGCCTTAGCAACTCCTCTTGTGCTGGTGCCTTCCATGCCAGGGAAACCGTTGAAGTTGTACATCTCGGCCGCAGATTTGTCTATCGGCTGCTTGTTAGCACAAGATGCCGATGATGGAACCGAAATGGCAGTTTATTACCTTAGTCAAATGCTCAATGAGGCTGAAACTAGATATACCCATATAATGAAGCTTTGTTTGTCCTTATTCTATGCTTGTACAAAACTTGAACACTATTTAATACCATATGTGGTTCACGTTTTGTGCAAAATTGACATCGTTCGGTACTTATTGAATAGACCTATTTTACAAGGACGACTAATGAAATGGGCAATCAAGCTCACTGTGTTTTCTCTCAAGTATAGGCCACTCAGGGCTGTCAAAGGTCATGTGTTAGCCAATTTCTTGGCAGACCACCCTTATGTAGATGCGAAGGACCCATGCGCCCCCTGTACTGCGTGTATGGACGTCGACCCTTGGACGCTAAGTTTTGATGGGTCAAGTACCTAGAAAGGTGTCAAAGTCGGAATAATGATAACAAATCCTAGAGATAAAACGTGGAGGTTCTCTTATCGGCTAGATTCTAAATTGACAAATAACCAAGCTGAATACGATGCTCTCATCATGGGACTCAAACTCCTAGTCTCTATAAAGGCGAAGTGCATCAAGATTCATGGAGACTCTCAGCTGGTTATGAAGCAGCTGGCTAGGGAATATGACTACAAAGATCCAAATTTATTAGCCCGTTACAGAATGACTAGCAGGTTACTTAGTGGGTTAGTATCATCTACGTTAAGTTATGTTCCCATGGGCATGAATATTGAGGCTAATGACTTAGCACAAGAAGCTTCTGGCTTTAGGAAGTCTCTACTTACTCTAGAGTATGATGAGCTGCTAGCCGAAGTGCTAGCCATGGACCAGATCGACTCGTGGAAGCATGTGTTAATTGGTTACTTAAAAGATCCTTCCACTTGCAAGGACTTTAAGGTTAAGAGGAGAACCTTGAAGTATGTGCTCATTGATGATGATCTTTACAAAATGAGCATATGTGGAGTGTTACTCAAGTGCATTGATAAGACAGAGGCCTTAAAAGTCATGAGAGAAATTCATGAAGAAATTTGTGGATCACACAAAGTCGGGCCAACGATGAAGTGGTTGATTTATTGCCATGGCTATTATTGGCCTACCATCACAACCGAGTGCTTTCAGTACGCAAAAGGGTGTGAAGAGTGTCAGAAACATGGACCAATCCAACGGGTACCAGCCGAGTTGTTGCACCCTATCGTGAAGCCCTGGCCTTTCAAAGGATAGGCTATGGACCTCATCGGCAAGATTCACCGCAATCAGCTAAAGGACATAATTTCATTATTGTGGCTACCGATTACTTTACTGAATGGGTAGAGGCACAACCGATAAAGAGGGTTCATCAAATAGATGTCATTCAGTTTATCCAACATCAGATCATATATAGATATGGTATTATTGAGAAGATTACAATCGATCAAGGGACGATGTTCACTGGTTCTAAGGTAGCAGCCTTTGCTGAGAAATTTGGGATCAAGGTGATCACATCCTCTCCTTATTATGCACTGGGAAATGGACAAGCCGAGGCAACTAATAAGCTTATTGTGGACATAATCAGTAAAAATATGGAGGATAGACCGGCAGTATGCCATCTCACTTTGAATGAAACTATTTGGGCAATCAAAAACTCTAAGTCTACAGCTACTGGGACAACATCTTATCGGCTAACCTATTTCCAAGATGCAGTGTTGCCCTTGGAGGTTAATATTAAGTCATTACAGATGGCCAAACAGAATTCTTTAAGCTTAGAAGAATATCAGTAGACCATGCTAATGGAGTTAGATCAGCTAGATGAAGATCGACTGATGGCTCTAGAAATAATCGAAGCCGGTAAACGAAAAATAGCCAAAGCATACAACAAACATGTTAAGCCTAAGAGGTTCGCCAAAGGAGACTTGGTTTGGAAAACCGTGTTGCCGCTTGGAATAAAAGATCGTAAATTCATCAAATTGGGAAGTACCCTTCATAGTAAGCCAACGGATTGTTGGCAACAAGTATCGACTAATAGACATGCATGATGAAGAGCTTGACAGAAACGTAAACGACAAATACTTAAAAAAGTATTACCCTTTGATTTGGGGTATGTATGAGTAAAAAACAGCCACAGACCGGCTGTCTGGTCACAAAAACAAACCATTCGATTTGGGGTCAATAAAACTAGGAAGCCAAGTTGGTTGGTGTTTCATTAGCTAGAGGTTACGCTACATCATCAGTTATAGAGGTTTCAGGATTAGCCGAATCTATAACTGCTTGGTCGTCTTGGGTAGCCGCAATCTCTTTCTCATCCTCAGCCGCACCAACGACTACTACCTCATCCGCTCCTACTTCTTCTGGAACTCCCCTTTCCGCATCCAACAAAGGCTCAACCACTACAACTGATGGGGTCTCGATAAAAGCTTGAGTGTCGGCCACTAGAGTGTCATTTGGATGTTGTTCGGCTTCTGACAATACCCCTTGAATAACAGAAGCAGTGATGGTTTCGGATTGCAAGTCCATGAGGATGTCAGTTGACAACTGAGCAACGGGGTCAACTGGCAAATGAGTAGTCATAACCGAAGAATAAGTTCCCTCGGATACCACTTCAAAAAAACTAGCAGGGAGTGTTGGCGTTGGTTGAGCAAGTCTATTTTTCCACGCAGTCCACTCATTCTTCAGTTGGGCTATCCGTTCACTGCCCGCTTTCTGATCTAATTCCCAAACCACTTGTTGGTTACCAAGTTTCCAGATCTTGTTATCCAAATGAATGTCGTGCCAAAACAAAGAAGAGCAGGAGGAATCTTGGGCCTTAATAGTCAATTCCAAGGCGCCTATGGCCGGAGTAATAGCCTTTATCTCCGCCTGGATCCTCTCTAAATTGGCTCGCAGTTTTGACAGCTGCTCCTGCAAGTCATTCCTTCGGCTGACATTCTGCTGCCTTTTTGCATTCACATATTGAAAGAAGTCTGAATGTGGTTCTTCTCTTGTCGAAGAGACCCCAAGTGTTGCAAGCAGTGACAACCTCATCATGGCTATCTTTGGTTATTTTATGCAAAACAAATAAGCCATTTAGAGTCAAAGCCATGTCATTATAGGCGGTTGCCAAAATTGGGGAATCATTTGCTTCTATTGACAATCGGAACAGAGAAGCCCTCAAAACATGGAACTCTTCTTTGCTGGTCGGGATTCCCCTGACAAGAGACTCCTCAACTCGCTTTCGATGAATGCCAACAGACGAAGATGGTGAAGGCGCAATGTCGACTGAGCCAAAATATTGCAGAAGCACGTCTTTAGAGATGATCTTGGTTGGCGCTTCAGAGTCATCAATTGGGTTGGTTTCAGTCGAGGGATTATCTCCAATCGTTTCTTGTACAGAAATGACAGGTTCAGAAATAGGCAAGGGTTTCGAAACAGTGAAGGACCAAGCATAAGAGAAAGGATATACCTCTACGGCTGCATTAGCATAAAAATCTTCGGCTGCCTTGACAGGAGAAATTTTGGCCTTCTGGACGACCGATAATGGATCATACGGATGCGTGGAAGCATGAGCCAAATTTACTCAATCACCGTCCTTACGATTTCTGGAGTAGTTGGGAAACCCATTGCTGAAAGTTAGAGTTCCGCTTCCAGTCGAAATCGCTTAGTTAAGGAATCAATTTGTCATCCGATTTTGTCAGTCGATTGACGGCAGACATTTCGGACGGGAACAAATTTGGCACGCCTAGTGGGACCATAGGTGACTCCATAATGATGTTTGATTCTCCAGGTCAGGGTCACGCTTGGCGTATGCGCCTAAGATCTGGTAAGAAAATGAACTCAGAGTCCAGTCCACATCCTAAACAGAATCCTCCCAGAAGGAACAATGAGCCACCATTTTCCTTAGGAATGCCTACATCGGTTGATATCCCTCCATTTCCTCCATCAACCCAAGTTGTGGGTGAACTTATCCAACTTGAAGGTCCAACTGTCATGACCACATCATTCATTAGACATCAGATTGACTTAGGCATCCATGATATTATGTACCTCATCACTTATATCATAAAGTACATGTAGATGAGTGGTGTGAATATATAGATTAAATAAATGATATAACATAAATCATAATTTTAGTCATGTACAATCGTATTTTAAATCATGCTCAATTATGAGATTACATTTCCTAATTGAAAATATATAGCAGTGCTTGAAAATACAGATGATTGAAACGTTAAATTGTTAGCTCAAAACTATAAAAAAATCACAGTGTAAGGAGTTTTACTATCCATTTTATTAAACATAAATGAAACGGACAAAAAAATGAAAATTGATTAGCCGATGCCAAAAATTTAACTTCCCGGTTATTTGTGATTTTTAAACGATTCATACATAGTTCTGTTAACACTAAAAACTTAAGTGTTTAGCCGAATCAACTGACAACCGATGGGGAAAACCTCAAAATAAGCAGGCAACCGAATTCTAAGTCAATAACCGAACTGACTCGTAGCTGAATCTATTAGTCCTAGCCCTCAGCTAGAAAAGCTTTATTGGCTATTACGGTAGCCTGGCCGAGTCATAATTCCGAGGAACGACTGAGACCCACACATATTTGGACGCCTCAAAGGCCAAGTCAAAAAATCTTCTAGACCCCAAGAAATGGTAACAACCAGCAACAACTAGAAGGAAGTGTCATTAATCGTGCGAGAGGAAAACAAGGAGTAAAAATTGGCACCACCTCATCATAGTTGGCTAGTGGATTTAGTGGGTAATTTAATGGCTAACATCCCTGGATCATGTTTTATTTTTCTTGTACTATAAATATAGGATCATTTGTACAGAATAAACACACAACCAATCAATCAAACAACTAATTCTATATATCTTCATTTTATCTTTATCGTCTTTACTGCACTCTAGCTGTATTTATATTTCTTACCGCTTAGTTTACTCAATCACCGTCCTAAAACTTTCTGGAGTAGTTGAAGAACCCATTGCTGGAAGTTAGAGTTTTGCTTCCAGCCGAAATCGCTTAGTTAAAGAATAAATTTGTCATCCGATTTCGTCAGCCGATTGATGACAGACATTTCGAACGGGAACAAGTTCAAACTATGGCTGATCAATGGGACGGGATGAGGGGGATGGGGATTTGGGGATGGTGGAATAGGCCGGGATCTGGATTAGGGGGACGGAGGGGGGCGGGATTAGGGGATAGGAAGTGGTCCCATCCCGTCCCACATCCCACTATCAGAGGGAACACGATTTGGGGGGACGGGATGGGACATGAAGGGAGATTTGTGGGGACTTTTAAAAACTTTTTTCTAGACACTTAATTTTAAAAACAATATATTTAAACACTTCAATAATTGAACAAGACAGTGAAAAAATATCACAAGGCTAATTGCCTCTTATATTATTTAATAGAAATATGATTTGTTTTCTAATACAATTTCAAAATTGCAACTTTGTTTCGTAGTTCAAAAGTTGCAAATCACACAGTAAAATTCGTATTAAAAAAATTACATATGCAACCATACTTTTTCTAATTTTCTAACAATCTCTTAAGGATCTTTTGTTGGAATTGAAATTTGTTGGTCAAATTGTTCAACGTCGCTTCCTGCTCCCTCGTATAAGATTTTGTTGTAATTGTAGTCGCCTTCTTTATTGATCTCTGGTTGACCGCACCTTCTACGCTCCGTTCTAATCCAATCTCTAAATAAACTGCAATCTCCAAACTGTCTCCCGCCAATGAGTGTATGTGCTCTCCTATTTGAAATCTTCCAGCACAAAAAGCGCTTTCAGAAGCTGTGGATGATGCTTGAATATTCAACACATCTCGGGCCATCTTTGATAGAGTCAGAAATGTCTTTTGGTTCTCCCTCCAGTATTTTAGCAAGTCTTCACGTCCATTTTTATTAGCAATTGATTCGAACGGTACAACACCCTGCAAAACATAAACATTAAACTCGCTAATTTGTGAAGCACTTGAACCCCTATACATTCTATTTCGAAGGCCTTGAATACGTGAAGCAGAAACCGCATGTTCTTTATAAGGTTGAAGTGAAGTTGAAAAAGATGGTATAGAAGTTGGTTGATTATTTGCACTTTTCTCTTGGTAATACATATACATAGTTTTGCATTGTGTTTGTATGCTAGAGATAACGTGTTCTTTAGTTGGTTCTATTTCAAGTATTTCTAAGCATTCATAAATTGTTTCAATAAGAGCATTACAACTGTCTACTTTAACAACACCAATAAAATAAATAGTGGGAATAGGAAAAAATATTTTTTAAATTTTACAATCATTTTTTTAATAGGTGGGGCCTAAGTTATTTTTTCTTATATTCATTAAATAACAAAAATATTAGAGCTATATAAAATAACACAGATAAAATAGTAGGATAATAAATATAAGAAAATTCCTTAGTAACTAGAAAAAAATTCTCTAAGAATACAATAAGTTCCCAAATTTTATCTCAATCATCATCTATAAGCATATCCGAAGAATTTTGATTATGGGCGTTAAATACTAAAGTTAAAGGTCTTCTATACTCATGATCAACAACTAATTGTTCATACAAATAATTCCACCTAGTTGCAACTTTTTCTGAAATTTTCCTATAAGGTAATTCACAATCATGACATGTTTTTAAAACTCTTTGCGTCTTTGTATTTTATTACCTTTAAAAATAAAGTTGATAGCAAATTGTACGTTATCAGGAATAGAGCTAAAAAAATTTAGGTCATCATTTACAACTAAGTTATAAATATGACATGCACATCTAACATGAAAAATATCGGGAAAAGATGAAGTCCATCGGGGTTTTAAAATGATTACAACATAATCATTACAAGAAGCATTATCTAATGAAATAGTCATAATTTTATCATTAATTCCATAATATTCACTAATTTCATGAATATTTTTTGAAATAAAAATTTCAGTGTGCATTTCATCAATATATCTATATGTTATTATACATTTTTTCATAGACCAATTGTGATCTATCCAATGCCATGTAACAGTTAAAAAATTATTACCATTAGTATTGTGGCCTATGTCAGAAGTGATAGTCACTTTGCCATTAAAATGATACAATGCATAACGTAAATATTATTGATATTCATGCGCAAATTTAAAAACATCTCTTCTAATAGTTGATCTAGAAAAATCGTTAATAGTAGGATTAAATATTTCTCGAATGTAATGAATAAAATCAGGAGAGAAAGGAAATGAAAAAGGCAAACCCTCCACAACAACTAATTTTGCTAAATTTTCCCGATCTTTGTGTTTATCATATTTTGGAGCTACAACTCCCTCGTCATCGGGTTAATTCGACCCTGTACTTGATCGGGGACACTATGTGAACCTTGTCCCGACTCATAAGGCATTTGCACATCCGCCTTTTCAGCCAAGTATTAGTTATACCTTGCTTTGTGATCCTTTTCCACATGTCTTATTAAATCTCATGTCCCACCTTGACCTTTTCCAGTTTTAAATTTATAAGTTTCGCGACAAATTTTACAAATAGCTAGTTGATTAGGAATGTCCCTTTTAAAAAAATATCATGCAAATGATTTTAATTTTAGTTGTTTTTGGCCTCTTCTCATACTAGGGGAATATGAGGGATTTCAGTTTCATCATGAGACTCAGTCTGAGCTTGAGATGGAGCTGCACTAGTGGGTGTGTTATCTAAATTATCTTCTAATTCATTTCTAAATCATAGTTTGGTTCAATAGTTGGAGATGCAGAATATACCTCATGATCTAATGATTGCACATTTGCATTAATATCAACATTAAAAAGTTCAGTTTCATCTACATGAGTGAAATTATCATAATTAGGATTACTAGAAGATGCACCCTTACCCATTTTACATCTACCAGAAAAACGTCCATATCGTTCCATTATAATTATGCAAATAAAGATTTAAAGTTAAGAAAATTAAGTACGATAATTAAAATTAAACAATAATAATTTAAATAAAAGAAGGAACGAGTGTAGCAAATGCCGACGTAACGTCGACATGTAATCGATGTTGAAAATTGAAACTTTGCTCTATGATCCTCAAGCTAGTTGCCAACTTCACTACCAATTTTTGAACTTTGATAGAAATTAGCAAATAAAATATAATATTTAGTGTGCAATTTAGACTTGTAGAGAGAGAGAGATTAGACAGATGGTAGGAAGATTTGTGAGAAAAATGAAGAGGAAAATGAGGTATTTATAGTTGAGAAATAAGTTAATGTGTAAATATATTAACTTAGGGGTTAAAAATAATTAAGGGGGTAGGGGGGTTTATGAGGTGTTGGGGGGCCAAAATGGCGGTTTGTAACCGTTGCCAATGGCTAGAATTGCAAATCCTCGTTTGTGCAACAACTACTTTTTGGAAGAAACGGAACGGGGCCATGGCGGGATCGGTAAGGACCGGGGCGGGATCGGGAAGGGGCGGGACATGCGCTTGTCCCATCCCGATTTTGAACTCGACTAGAGTCAATCTCTATCCCCTAATTTACCCAGCGAAATTGGGACGGGACATGACGGGATTGGACCGGATCGGGGCGGGATCGGGTTTTCAGGCCCACTGGCCAACCTTAATTCAAACTCAATTACTTTAATTAATGGAATAAAAAATAGTGTGCGACTTTAATGTTATAATAATGGATATAGGTTGGTTGCTCTTGTGACCAAAATAATTTTGTTGTTTCGTTGTTATAATAGGTAAAGTTTAATTGCTTTCATATGATAAAAAATAGGAAAATTTAAGTGACATGATTAATTATTAGTATTTAATTATAATTAGTAAGTATAGTTTATTTTAATTACATCACATAGTTAAAAATTATATGTTAATTATCATTCATAGCTATACCAAAATACATTAAGTTTATGACTTTTATTTATCCTTCTTGTCTTTTCCCTCACCTCTCTCCGCCGCTGTCCCACTACCGAAGTAGTGACGACCACCGACGATTCCGTTCTCAGATCAGAGGCTCAGATCTAGCCGGAGTCGGATCTAAACGGAGCTCTGCCAGATCTGGTCGTCATCGCCTGCGACCAAGTTCACCATGTCTTGAATGTTTTAACACAATGAATATCACATACATTTAATAAATAAGTACAGTCCATGTATCTGAAGTGGCTTCAACGTCTCAAGGAATACTCACATAGTTAGGTGATGCTAAAGATGGATAGAACTTAAAATTCAAGAACAAATAATTTACCAATATGTGCCGCAGAAACTAAGCATGGTTTCTACCAATATAGAAGGGTCTTAAATGTAAGTTTCTGAGTGTCATCAGCGACTTCATGCTCCCGTCACCATCATCGCCAGCGACTCAGATCTGAGCTTATTTTTTTATTATTTCAAATTGGGGTGTATTTTATTTTTTTGTATCTCAGATTGAGCGTATTTTATTTCTTGTATTCAATTTTGAGTGTATTCGTAATTACTTAGTGTAAAATTCAGTATTTGGGGTGTATTTTATTTCTTGTATTCAGTATTTAAGTGTATTCATTAATTTTTTAGTGTAAATTTCAGTGTTTGGGAGTGTATCTTATTTCTTGTATTCGTTAAATTTTAGTGTAAAATTCAGTGTTTCTTTATCTATTTTGTTCCTGTATTTTGAAGGAGATTTTTTTGTATACAAATAAATAAAGTAAATTTAATACAACTTTAAATATAATAAATTGAATACGGTGTAAAAGTAACTACAAATGAATACATCTGACTTGAATATAAATGAGTTGAATACATCTAACTTGAATACAATAAAATTTGACTTGAATACAACGAAAATTGAAATACAACCGAATTTTAAATATAATTTATTATAATTATTAAAAGTATAGCTATGCCTTAAAAAATCAAAATGTAGTTATTTGGGTAAGTTTCACTAAAAAATAATCATACGTCTTTACTAGGATATAGAGTAAAGTTTAGCGACCATGAGTTTGACGATGATTTATGGAGCTAGAGAACCATGGAGAGCATTATGTTGTTTCCACAATTTTAGGCTGTCCATAATTTACGCACTAAATATGACAACCAAACTTCAAAAAATGCTCAACTTTTTTTTCTTTTCAAATCAACATATTTCTCCTTCCTTTCTTTGATATCCTTCCTTGTTTTAAGCTCGTTTGCTCCCAAATACCTGAGTTTGTTTTCCCTAATAATTAAAAAAAAATCCTTAATGATGAAGGCTTTTCATAATCTCCTTTCATTCAAAAAGGTGAGTTTTCCTCTATCTTAAAGTTTCTCCTTGCTTTTTGGAACTTATGCATTTTGTTTCAGGAAATTTATGATATTTTTTTTCGAAATGAATATCCAATTGAAGCATCTTATACATTGTTTAATGCGTACAACTTTCCTTCAAGTATCCCAAAAGATTAATAATACTCCCTTCGTCCCAAAAAGATTAACACTTTTTATTTTTAGAGAGTCAAACTTAGAAACTTTCTAAGTTTGATCGTGTGTTAGAATATAGAATCTTTAAATTTTTTGAAATAAAATTTACATATTTGAAAAATCTGTAAAAAGTATTATAAGTTACTATAATTAATAATCTAAAATATTTAAAAGATATTTGAAAATTTCCTATTAAAGAACAACTTGTTTGACTCTCGAAAAATAAAGTATCGATCTTTTTGGGATGGAGAAAGTAATAATTATTTCCTATGTCTTTTTTTTTTTTGATAGGGTGGATAGGGCGATCAATAGATGAATAAAGGGGAAATGGTTTAGGATAGGAAAAAAGAATATTTAGAAAAGAAAAGGGAATTGAGAAGGTCAGAATTAGGATAAGTCTTTTTTTAAGATCAAAGTGCATGAAAAAGATGCACTTTTCCAATTTGTAGGACTGTGGCTGAGAATCTACGAAATCTTAAGCTTAAGGCATGTCCACTTTTGTAGATTTGGTTAGAACTAAAGAAGATACATAAAAAGGACCATTATGAATTAGGGCCAAATAAAAAGCGAAAAAGAATTTTGATACATCATTAACGATTTGCCTCTTAACTTTTGACTATAGTTTCAAATTACTTTCAAATTTGAGCTCTATTATTGGTCAAACAACAAAAAATGAGATTTTTTCCTAACATGTAATATGCAAAGATGCTTAATTTCAGATATTACAGGAGCAAATTCAACCCTTTTCCCTTCTTTTTATTTTACTTGCTCACGGCTTTGTCTACATACAGCTCAACTTTACGATTTTGGGCAGCAACACATCCAAATCCTTGCCCAAGAAAAGCTCTTACTCTCTAATACATCATTGAGGATTTGCTGAGATTAAAAAATTTCAAAAGAAATTTGATAAGATGAAAATGCACTCATAATAATAAGTTGAGATGTGCCACTTCATTAGTCGCTTGTCAAGACGCGCTTAAGCTATTTCAAAGACTTGTGTCGGATATATATAATAGACACATTTTAGTTGGAGTTCAGGTGTTTGACAAATACAAGCTTTAGTTTTGGTATAGAAATGAAAAATCTTGTGTTTAAGGGGCCGTGTAGAAATTCAACCAATTATCTTCTAGGTCACTTGATCGTGTAATTGTTATTGAATAAAACTTAAATTTTTTGCACTCATCTGTGATTTGTTTTGCAGATATAAAATCTAGCCAAAGGCGAAAGAATGGCAACAAGGACAAGAGACACGGCTCCTTCTCCTGCAGGGAAGGAGAAGAGAGGGACATCATCAATACATCACCAGAGAAGCACAGCAAACACATCAAAAACAACATCAAACACATCAAAAACAACCTCCCCTCTCCGAAAACAAGTTGATCCAACATCAACAACTGGTTCCTTAAACAGGAACCCTCCCAGCTACCTCCTCAAACCAACAATTACTCAAGCCAAGAAGTCTGCATCCTCAAGTGACCTGCATAACACTCGCAGTACCAAAACTTCTAATCTAACTCGAAGAAGATCATTCGATAATAACCCTCCCCTCCCTTCTCCCTTGCCAAAAACTCGAATTTCCCCTAGTCCTAGGGAGAGAATTCCTCGCTCATCGTCGTCTTTATCAGCCAAGATTTCCACTTCCCATAGAACCCTTTTGGAGAAATCCTCAAAAACTACTACTAGTAAGGATGCCATTGGGAAACAACGCGGTGCTGGCCTAAATTCTAGGCCAGTGACCAAAAAAAAGACGACCACAACCACAACTAAGACCAGGAATCATGATAGTGCTAATGGTTTGACTACAAAAGCATCAGTAACAACAAATTCTCCAGATATAGCTCATGAGAATAACATTTCTCAGGGTGAACAGTCAGAGCCAGAAGATCGTCAAGAACTAACAATTCATGAAACTGAAAAGGAAACGATCATAAGTGACAACGAAATGATTGCTGATTCATATGCAGGGGAGAATGAGAATGATCATTCAGCCACAGAGGATCACATTGAAGAGCTTCATGAAAATGTAAACAGTGCTGAATTGGAGGACATCAAGGCTGCAGCTGAACTAGTGGAAAATCAAGAAACCAAAATTGAAGAACCAGAAGAGATCAGCAATGAGCCTAATGAACCTGATTCATCAGAAAAGGAAAAAGAAGAAACCATTATAAATGCATCATCAGAGGAGAATCAAGAATCGGAAGAGGAGGACGAAGGAACAAACCAAGAAAAGGAAACTCCCATGGTAGAAGAAATTGAAAGTCTCAGTCCCAAGCAAGTTGGGGTTGGGGTAGAAGAAAGTACCAAAGCAGAGCCAGCGAAAAGTACGAGTGTGGCATCATCAAAATGTCAACATCAAGTGGTGCAAGGCAAGAATACGGAATCTGTGGTTTCAAATAATGTGATTGAAGAGACTGCAAGCAAACTTAGGGAGCAAAGGAAGAACAAAGTGAGAGCATTGGCTGGTGCTTTTGAAACTGTCATCTCCCTGCAAGAGCATAAATGAGTGCTTATTCTATGGTTAAGTTTGTGAATCGTCCCTTGTTGTATGCTTATAGTTTTCTAAAAGTAATACTGTACTACTTTAATGTCCTTAAGTGGAATTTGTAATTGTTTTTCATACATTATGTGAAACAGTGGGCAATAATTGTTTTTATGCTATTTTTCCAAGTTCAACCCCATTTATATACATGATTATGACAAAATAGGGGGGCAAGAGTAACATGCTCATGATAAGCGGAATCAATAACTTGAAAAATAAGAAATATAACATATCGTAACGAGACGTTGAAGTGGAACCTCTCGCAAATAGTTTTATAAATTCGCCTAATGGTGAAGGTATAAGCAAAATGGTTATCACAAGTGGTCTTTCTGTAATATGTACTTTTTTAGAAATACAAAATCGTGCATGAAAAGAAGGAAGAAAGATATAGAAGGGAGATAGGGTGAACAGGTTGAATCTTCTAATGTTTGAAGTGTTTTTCATTTTCAAATTATATACTTCGATGGTTGTTCTGATATCATAGTGAACTTTGTGATAGTTTCATTTAAAAAGCTTAGTTGTTAGTGATGCAATGAGGAACCTTTTTTACATTAATGTTGGTCCAGTCGAAGCTCATCCATGCCCACAGACTAAGACATGTATTTATCTAATCGTCTCAACAACTCAAAGTTCCCATATACCGTGAACATTTCTGTTACAATCCCAGCACCAACATTATATATAGTTGAACAGATAATCGAACTATTCAAAGTCGATAGAATTGCAATCTAGCACGCGATAAGTGAAACACAGAACCCAGCAGCCCAAAAGAAATGATAGCCTAATCTACAATGAAAAAAGAATAAGCTCATGCAAATTTCCTTTCTCGGGGTATGCTGTCTACAAATTTCAATAGGTTCTCTACAGGCAGAAGAATTTTGATGTCTTAGCTCTGATGGAAGTTGGAGCAAGCTTATATAGCTGTTCAGATGTAAAAACTCCGACAGCCCTTAGAGCTGTAAAACATTCCGCGCACATTTTCGTATTTTGCAACAATAACCATCTTGTACCTCTTCTCTAGCATTAGATCAATAACGCGACCAATGGATGTTGAGGTTGTCACAGAAGGAGGTGGACTTCTCATCATGGCTGAAAGTGGCGCATCCAGCTGCAACAATAGGCATCAGAAAGCATTAGAAGAATTCCACAACCCAGGCTTGTCAGTGTTCTAGTTCTAATTCAGTCTCTGAGCAATAGACAACCAAATTAAATACTCAATAAGACAATGAAAGTTTATTTAATTCTTTTACACTCAACAAAGAACTCAAGCAGTTTTTCTGAGACGAGTTAAAATTAATTTCATGTGAACAGTAACCAGAATGACCGATGAGAAATAGTCCATGCAGCCTGAAGTTAGCGAAGGAGTGGAGCTGAGGAAATGCCAACCGCTTAGCAGTGTCTTTGCTCTAGGATTGCTGTCTTTCTATTAAACTCCTAGTAGTCTGAAGGTCGTTGGCCAGAGGTGGATCCCGGATTTGAGGTTCTGGATTCTAGGACAACGATCTCAAGTGTTAGTAATTGGGTTCTGAATTTAATTTTTGCACATATTTAGTTGATCTCTTAACACAGATGGAGTTTGTGCCAAAGCTACTTAGTTCCGCCGAACCCACATGTTAAAAGCCTACCTCCACCTTGTCATTGACAACTTTTCGTCCTCTCTGTCCACCAAAACATACTAGAACTCTATTATCTTCAGAATGGTCAGGCTATAGCACAATCAAGGATGCTTACTGACATGACTATGAACAGGTTTTCAAGCAACATTACAGAGGACCCGGTCATCCACCAAACCTTTCACTCTTTTTCTCTTTCAGTTGTATCTAACCATTATTGAGCTGATACTCAGAAGATCAGCACTCTCTTTCAACACTAACCCCCTAAATCTCCCTTCATATGGAATCATAGGCATCATGCAATCTCCTTTTACTATCGGGATGTAAACGGGGAAACGCAAGCCTTAATCTACCCTGCCCTGCCACATTTAGCATTTTCCTTTGCTTAAGCCCTGACTTATCCTACCCAGCTACGCCATGCGCTGCCCTGTTTAATATGTCAATTATTTACCTAGGGTCCAGATACTGAAAACAATTGATGCGACAATCATGATTAGAATAAAAAAGTAATCAAAAGACGAAATCATATTACAGATAGTCCTTTGTACACGTGAAGGCCCAGTAGCATATAAAGTGATAAGGATTTTCTTTTTCAATTGCTCATCATTAGAAACTCTATATTCTTAAGGATATATGATCTTATTATCACCACACATGAAGAGTGTTAGTGATTAGATTTCCATATATAAAATTCACAAGCTGCTATTAAATGAACAATCTCTACCAGCACCTCAAAAATACAATGCCAATATAACCGAATGCTAAAGATATTTATGAAGGTGGAGATTGTAGCTGTAGAAGAGTGTATAATGTTTCAGAAGCACACCGAGACAAACTAGAGAATAATGTCATGCAGTGAACAAAGATAACCAAAATAGATCATAGAGGTCATAGATAAAGTACCTCGTTGCAGTCTTCACAATGCAGTATTCCAACACAACTTCCCCAATCATCTATGACTGGAACAGTGGAATCCTTAAAGAAGCGCATGATCACTTGATTCAGTTTCAAGGTAGCTTGCAATGGCCGTGCTTCAGAAAATGGAACCATGATATGCTCAATAGTATCACGTACTGACACCTGTACCAGGAAAAAGAATAAATTACCCTATCAATAGTTTATATACATATAAACTTGTATATAAACTAAAGAATACCAAACAATACTACCAATAGACTGAACATGGCCAATTTCTATTATCTTTAGACCACTGTATGGCACAAACTCAACTTCTACTGCAGTTACCTAATAATTGTCCACACAAGCTCAGTCTCGGAGCAGAAAAGAAAATATTACAGATACCACAGGGATGAGTATTTGAAATAGAAAAAGTAAAAAAAGCTCATCTCTACCTTAAGTAAAGATACAGTGCATGCCTGGCAAACAAAGGAATTAGTTCACATCAATGGTTCCGAGAGTGCAAAATGGGATTGCATACCTGTGGCAGTATGCAAGGACTAATTATAGAAACACTGGAACCAAGTAATGCTTCAATTCGCAGAGCAACCTGCAATAGTATTAAACTGTAGTATAAGTAGGTGGTGTGAAAGATATGAAACAGATGTCAATAGGAAGTCCAAGGATTATCACTAGTACCATGTGAAACATACAGAAGGAAATCAGAAACTAAAGGGAAGAAAAGAGCAAGATAAAAACTATTCATTGCTAAGCTTTGGTTTGCCTGATTTGCTTGAAATCTACACACTCTTACCCTAGTTTTATGTGAATAAATCTTATGGATTCTAAGCTACTGCATAAGATTAAAGATTATAAAAAACTCATCTCTGATTCAATCCATACATCTATATACCTAGGAATGACAGGAGAACTAATCGCTCAAAAGAATATGACGAAGACAATAATTCAATGTTGGAAAACATGTGTTTAAGAAATAAAAGTTTTTAATCCTAAACTACCTGAGAGCAGTAGAAACTACAGCTTGAATGAGGAGAAGGTATTGTGTATCTAGCACTTCAACGTATCTCAGCTCCTTTTAGGAGATTGAGAAGAACTTGGAAGTCTTAGACTCTTAGTCTTCCCAGTAAATGTATCGGGATAGTCGTTTCTGATCATGACTTAATCCTACGTGAACTTCGTGAACCTCCATATGTTAGATTTCTCTTCCCTGTTTCAAGATGTGTATCCAGGCAGAGGGATGGAGAACCTGTTGCACAGTGGTGGACTTCTTAAGTTTGCTGGGAATCCCAATTTCATACTGGCCCAAGACATAGATTTTTTAGAAGATCTAGACTCCAGAAAATGGAAGAAGTCATGTTTTGGGGCTTATTGATGGCACAAGTCTACAACATTAGAAAGAAACCAAAAATGAAAGAGACAGACTCACTGGAGGAGAACATGCTCTCTAATGAGGAATGCTGCAAGGAAGGACAAGAAGGAATCGGGCTATGTTCCTGAGTATTCCATAAAATTGGATACTCAAAGAGATACAATAGGCATCAAACAGCTTCTGATCATTGACAGTTTGCTTAAATATGATTGCAAGATTGGGAAAAGCATTGTTAGTTCTATCAATTTCACAAAGAACAAAAGAAACAATGACCAAAGGATGGATATTTTCTTGCTTATCAAGCTTGAGTTTGTTCTCTAAAGAGGAAGCGGTGACAGCCAAAAGTATTCCAAGGGAATAAAGTTCCAGCTCGGACAGATTCATTGTGTTTTTTTTTATTTTTAGTTTCTTTTCTCCGTGTGGAGAGGTGTCAAGGATGACATGTAGAATCCATCTACCACTTTATAGATATGGCATGCATGGATAAATTCTCGGTGCAATTTCTAGAGCCATTATTTTGGAAAGGTTGGCACTAACATGTGTCCCATGAAGTTGAAAACGGCTAAGCTTAAGCACACATTAAATCTAGCATATCATAATGGAGCCAAGTAGTTATATTATTTGGAACTCAAATAAATGAAATTATTAAAGACTAAGGCTTACCATTCCACCTCGACTAGCCCATAGTATCTGCTTCCATTTCTCTATATTTCCTTTCATGTACTGTAGGGCCAAATCCAACTGAGAAAGTACAGCTGAGCAACAATTAGCATAGGTACTCATAAAATAAAATAAAAATTAGCATAGGCATTTATGTCCATAAATTTTATACAACATGGTGGATTCACGACTTAAGAAGTGCTCTTTTGAAACATATTTAAACTTTAAAGGTAAGATATAACAAGTAGAACAGTTGAATGATCTCATAAAAACATGTAAATTATATTGATGCAAGGTTGTTGCAACTTGCAAATCAAATGGGTGGAAATACAGTGTTGCAGACCTAAAATAATTATATACAAGTGTCTCCTCTTTATCAGTTACAGATTTTTAGACAAGGCGCTTCATCCAATTCAACTTGGTACCATAATAATCAGATGTCCTAAGTTCAAGTCTTACTACCACCCATCAATAAAAATAATTTCACGTGCTTGATTCAAGGGAAACAGAAACAGGCCGTTGATGTGCCAAGAAATTACGGCACATTTGATACCAATTTCATGGATTATTGTTGTCCCTTATGCCTTCATAGTATATGTTTCTTATGTAATTTCGGTTTTTGTAGGATTTTTGCGTCGAGACACCAAAAGTGAGGAAATTTGCTAAAACATGGACAAAAGTCCTGAAAAAAGGAAGAAATGCTGAGAAGACCACTTCTGCGAATCACAAAACCAGACTGCAAACCGCAGAATGGTAAGCCAAATTGCAGAAATAGACAGCGAACAGAAGACTCCGGAGCCACGAAGTGCGACCCAATCTGCGGTCCGCACTTCCGTTCTACGGACCGCAGTCCGGTCTGCGAACCACTGCTCCAGTTCAAGTCCAACTCAGATTGCGAAGTTTCAGGGCACTTCTGTGGACCACAGTTCAATTCTGCCGAGCCGCAGTTCCAGACAGTCCAGATCAAGACCCACTCTGCACCCTAGTCCTGCTTTGTGGACCACAGACCTGTTCTGTGGTCCCTTTCTGCGGTCGCAGAGTAGTCGGCGGTGGCAGTTTTGTAATTACGTCAAGTTCGAAATTTAGGTCCCTATATATAGCTACCTAGGGTTTTGTGCTGGATATCAACTTTCCACATCACTTTTCATATCATTTATGATTTGACTACTTGTCTTTTCATGCTTGTTGGCTATTGAGTAGAGTAAAAACATTCCTTATACTATTCATCTAAGAGAGAATATTCAATCTTGTCTTGTATTTTAATATTCAAGAATCTCTATCATTGTTCCATTTGTAGAGACAAGCTCCATTTTCCAGTAGAAATCACTGTAAGCATTCCTTTACGTTCCCTATGTCTTGTTTTATTAATTACAACTTGTGTTATTATTGTTTACCATGACTGGCTAGAATCTAGGTTAGGGTTGTGACCCAAATATGGAATGTGTTAGTTGGGCTAGTTCATAAATATGAAGTGGGTGTGTAATAGTGGCATTTAATTGCCTCTCATAATTATTGTTTAAAAGTTGGTTGCAAATACCCCTTTTATGCCTATTGTCTAGTCAAACTTGAAAAAAGAGACTAGAGTCTAGGAAATGGGTATATTAATTAGGACTTGGGGCTTTCAACCTCATTTAATGATTCCCAACTTTAATTAGAAGGGAATCAACTAAGGGTAGATAATGGATGTTCTTGCATTCCACACTTTAGAGCTTGAGAAAGCCTAAAGTGAAAAATTAGGTGGGTCAATTGATAAATCCACGTAGAAATTAGTCCTCATTACTCATACCGCATTTATTACACCCAACATAGTATAACCCAACACCACTTCCATGCATTAAGTCACAACCCTAGCACTACAACTTAATTGATAAACTAATATAATTGACTAGTTAAAATCAACAACAAACAACAATTTGGTTACCCTAGGAGTAAAGCATTTAGTAAAGAAATGATGCAACGTGAATAGGCTTTATTTCTCATCGTATTCCTTGTGGGATTCGACCCCAACCTGTTGGGTTACTATATTTGACAACGACCGCGTTATACCATATAATGGTGTAATTTGGGCGAGATCAGCCACAAGGGGTGTGCCGCACACCTAAATAAAATATATAGAACTGATCATTCTTTAATGGTTTAACCGTTCAGATGAGACAATTCACATAATTCAACAAAAAACAAAAGGCTTAAAAAGTAGAAGCACAGTAATTTTAATGTTGGTTTTGAGCAACCAACCAGAGCTTCATTCAATGAAAAACCAGAATGCATAAGGAAGGAAGAACAACGATAAATTCACGCTGAAACAATTAAATCAGGTTTTGCGAACACTTCATATAGCGACTTCTTGTTGTTACCACGATGATTTTTGAAATGGAAGATGGATTATTTAATGACAGAAAGGGAATAGACACTAAGAGAAATAACCAGATAATAGAATCTAATATCTTCTCAGCTTAAGTAGAAAATGCCTAGTCGATGATCAAACAAATGTAAAACTGAATTTAGCACAGAAAGAAAAAGGAGAAATCAATCACTGTTTTTTAGTTGCTTTCTCAAACTATTTTGAAATTTGGAAAAAAGAAGGTATTACCACAATCTTAACAAGAAACCCAAAGGGCCAAAGGGATGAAAGAAGCTGGAACCATTCAGGTAGTCCTAGTGCTAGATAATAGGTACTGGATAGACGAGCCAGTCACCGGTGACATAAGATGCTTATCTGCTTGTACACGGATATAAATGATGGTCTTCCTTTGATGTCTCCAAAACTAACGATAATATATGAAGCAGTCAATAGCAATTTGTTTTGTTCTCGATCTGGCTTCACACTTCGTCGTGCTATCAAAACACCAAACCCAATCTTGAAAGATGAAGTGGGTTGGGAAATGGAAGAACAAGAACATCTTTTTTTTTTACTGTTTGGAAGAATATCTTCCTTACCACCTTAGGTGTAGAAGCACCTCTTTTATACGCTGAGCGTAAAAGGAACTCGAAGGAGTAATGGGACCAACCATCACTCCCATAGAAATCTAGGTCAATTGGTCAATCCTGCCACCTCAGACTACTATTTCCCCTAACGAGTCAACAAGCAATCAGGTTGGGTGTTCTGCCTTAATGTGGTAGGACCTCAAAGCCTGTTTTCATCCGTGTATGGCTCTTACTTTCATTTTCCCCCTCCTATGTAGGAGCATATCATGTTTCAAAGATGAGTTGCAGATTAGTCGGTTCCCGTGGAAGGTACTTGTTATGGTCCCAATTTCTCATAGGAACTAACCTCTCCGTTAAGAAGTTGATCAATACTTTTCTGTAACTGAGATTTTGGCAATTGAACCTTAAGGAAATCAGTGTTAAACAATAAAGACTATTATAATGGACAGATCGCTGGCGGTTGAACTCGACAGGGGGTTCAATGTATAACTTGTCTTAGGAAAATCACATTGGAATGGGGGGAAAAGTTAGGGATCATATAAGGGCGAGTTCCGAATTCAAGGTGTTTTTTGGGTTAAAACCCAAGGGGACAAAACCGTGAAGCCCAAAGCGTTGAGGTGGCCTAGAGGGTCGGGCCAAAGTGAACAATACCTTCGTAGTTGGGCTTGGCAGTGACGTGGTATCAGAGCCGGTACCTCCCCTTGTACGGTAGTGGGAAGGGGGTTGAGTGCAATAGTCCACGGACCACTGGCGGTTGAACTCAAAAGGAGGTTCCTTGTGAAATTTGCCTTGGGAAAACTCCACATGAGAATGGGAGGGAAAAAATAGTAGCAATATAAACGCGAGTTTAGGATTTAATTGTCAAAGCGTCTTTTGGGTTAAAGCCTGAGAGGACAAAACCGTGAGGCCCAAAAGCCTTGAGGTGGCCCAAAGAGGTTGGGCCAAAGCAGACAATATCTCTCCAGTTGAGCTTGGACCGTGACAATAATTTCAATGAAAAAGTTTTCATATAATTCATCTTCAACTTGTTGCGATTGTCTCTGCGAGGGGTTATCCTCCTTTCACCTCCACTGCATTCGATTTTGTGAGAAAGTATATTATTGAATTGTTGTATCTACATGATTACACTGAGCCCTATTTATAAACACTACATTACAATCATTTTCCTAGTAGGATACTATACATGAAATCCTATTCTTATTCTAACACTCCCCCTCAAGGTGGTGCATACAAGTCATATGTACCGAGCTTGTTACAGATGTAATTAATACGAGGACCAGTGAGTGACTTGGTGAAAATATCCGCAAGCTGATCACTCGACTTTACAAATTAAGTAATATCTCCGGAGAGTATCTTTTCCCTGATAAAGTGACAATCAATCTCAATGTGCTTATTCCTCTCCTGAAATACTGGATTTGATACGATATGAAGGGCCGCTTTATTATCACACACAAGTTCCATTTGACTAATTTCTCCAAATTTTAGTTCTCTGAGCAACTGCTTAATCCAAACTAGCTCACAAGTTGCTATAGTCATTGCTCGATATTCTGATTCAGCACTAGATCGAGCAATGACACTCTGTTTCTTACTCTTCCAGGACACCAAATTACCTCTTATTAACACACAATATCCGGATGTAGAACGTCCATCAGAGGGTGATCCTGCATAATCAGCATATGTATATCCAATGATCTGCTCATGGCATCGATCTTAGAAAAGCAGGCCCTTACCTGGACTGACTTAATATATCGTCGAATGCGGATAACTGCATCCCAATGACTATCACATGGAGAATCCATAAACTGACTTACAACACTCACAGGAAACGAAATGGTAGTCTAGTCACTGTGAAATGATTCAACTTACCAACCAACCGCTTATATCTTCCAGGATCACTGAGTGGCTCCCCCTGTCCTGGCAAGAGTTTAGCATTCGGATCCATAGGAGTGTCAACGGGTTTACATCCCATACTTTTGTCTCCTCAAGAATGTCTAAGGCATACTTACGTTGCGAATAAACAATACTTGACGTGGATTGGGCAATCTCAATGCCTAAAAAATACTTCAGTCTGCCGAGATCCTTAGTATGGAAATGCTGAAAGTGATGTTGCTTTAAATTAGTGATATCATCTTGATCATTGCCGATATCGTCAACATAAACCACTAAATAAATACTCATATCTGGAGCAGAATGTCGATAAAACACATAGTGATTTGCTTCACTGCGAGTCATACCAAACTCCAGAATTATTGTGCTGAATTTACCAAACCAGGATCGAGGAGACTGTATCAGACCATAAAGCGACCGACGCAATCGACACACCAAATTAGACTCCCCCTGAGCAATAAGATCGGGTGGTTGCTCCATATAAACTTCCTCCTCAAGATCACCATGGAGAAAAACATTCTTAATGTCCAACTGATAAAGAGGTCATGGTGGACAACAACCATGGATAGAAAGAGACGGACAAATGCTATTTTAGCCATGGGAGAGAAAGTATCACTGTAATCAAGCCCAAATATCTGTGTATACCCTTTCCCAACAAGGTGAGCCTTAAGCCAGTCAACTTGACCGTCCGGACCAACTTTGACTACATAAACCCAACGACAACCAACAGTAGATCTACCTGAAGGAAGAGGAACAAGCTCCCAAGTACCACTCGTGTGTAAAGCAGACATTTCGTCAATCACAGCCTGTCGCCATCCGGGATGAGAAAGGGCTTCACTTGTAGACTTAGGAATGGGGACAGAGGACAATGATAATACAAAGGCATAATGGGATGATGATAGATGATGATAACTTAAAAGGGTATAATGTGGATTAGTATTACGAGTGGACCGTTTACCTTTCCGAATTGCAATCGGTTGATTAGAAAGAGACAAGTCCACAGTAGGTGCAGGGTCCAACTCAGGACATGAATCATCTGAGCCTAATGTGGGGTCTGATGCTGGATGCGGTCGACAATGATAAGTCAGAAGTGATGGCACTGTGACTAGAGATATAAAAGTCACTGTAGATTCCTCCAATGTCGGTGTAGGTAAAACCTGAGGTATAGGTAAGACCTCAGAGATATCAGGATGATTAGAAGGAGACCTAAAGTAAGGTTAAGACTAAAAAAATGTGACATCGGCAGACATAAGATATCGACGGAGATCAGGTGAGAAGCAACGATACCCTTTTTGAACTCGAGAATAATCAAGAAAGACACATTTAAGAGATCGAGGAGCTAATTTATCTATCCCCGGAGCTAGGTTATGCACAAAACATGTGATCCCAAAGACATGATGGAAAGAGATTATAGGGATGACTGAGGATACAAGCAGGAAAAAGGAATCTGATTCTGAATGGAAGATGAGGGCATTCAGTTAATTAAATAGCAAAACGCGAGGATTGCATCGCCCCAAAAACACATCGGAACATGGGATTCAATGAGAAGAGTGTGAGCAGTCTTAATGAGATGTCTATTCTTCCTTTCTACTACCCCGTTCTACTGAGGGGTGTAGGGACAAGATGTCTGATGAATAATTTCTTGGTGAGTCATAAACTGCTGAAACTTGGAGGATAAGTATAGGCATTATCACTATGAAAAGTACGAATAGAAACACCAAATTGATTTTGTATTTCAGCACAAAAACTCTTGAATATAGATAATAACTCAGAACGATCTTTCATAAAGAAAATCCAAGTGCATCTTGAATAATCATCAATGAAACTAATAAAATAATGAAATCCTAAAGGTGAACCGACTCTACTAGGACCCCAAATATCATAATGGAGTAAGGAAGACAAACTATGCACGACTCTCAACACTACGTGGAAAGGTAGTGCGAGTGTGTTTCCCAAGTTGACACGACTCAAATCTAATTTGGACAGACTAGAAAAATTGGGCACCATCTTCTGTAGCTTGAACAGACTCGGATGTCCCAATCGTTTATGGATCAAGTCTGGAGGATTTGTAACTAGACCTACTGTGAAGGATTTAGGAGTAGAGGTAAGGTAGTAGATGCCTTATGATTCATATCCTACGCCAATCGTCTGTCCCGTACTGCGGTCCTACATGATAAAAGAATTATCAAGAAATAGTATGGCACAATTTAAGGCACGAGTCAAATGACTGACTGATGCAAGATTAAATGGACAACCAGGGACATATAGAACAAAATTTAGAGTAACCGAAGATATGGATTTAGCTTGTACAACTCCTTTTGCTTTTGTTTGGATCCCATTGGCTAAAGTAATAGGGGGAAGAGACGGTGAATAATTAATATCCGACAAAAGTGATTTATCACCAGAAATATGATCAGAAGCTCCAAAGTGTACAACCCACGATCCAGCGGTATTAGATTGTGCGACTGAGGCTGCTTGTGGAGATGTGTGTTTACTTGCTCGTTACTGAAGGTACTCATTATATTCTACTTCGGATAAATAAACCCGTTGGTTACCTGTAGTGGCAGTTTGAGCAATATGAGTATTCTTGGGTGGCCGACCAGGTAGAGAATAGCATACTTCATGAGTGTGTCCAAACCTATTACAATAACTACACTTAGGTTGAGATTTGCATACTTCGCGAGTGTCCAAGCCTATGACAACAACTACACTTGGGTCTAGATCTTCCAAAACGATCTCTTTTTCGTCGAATTTTAGACTATGATGTTTGATTTTCTGATCTCCTTGTTAAGGGTTTTGAAGTTACGATTCCCGTGTTTTTGTAGCCAAAAATATCACACCCAAAAGACATGATTTGCAAATACCCACAAATATTATTAGATGTGCCTAAAAGTTGTGGAAAAGGGTCTACAAAGTTGTTGGGTTGCTGGTAACCCGTGGTTGTCTTGAACGTCAGAAAAGTTTACCGGAGAACTCGTCGGGAAACTGATCGGAACACCGGATTAGGGTTCCGGCGATCTGAATCTTCAAAATAAATATCACAGCACCCTCGGAAACTTCGGGCTACCCTAGGGAAAAAATATCGGCATCGCAATCTGGAGATCTGGACGGAAATGCAAGAAAACACTGAAAAGACACTAATTGTTGGCCAGAATGGAGAAAAAACTTGGATGGGTCACCTCAGAATAGCCAGGAGATCACCACAGAAGGAAAAACAATTTTAGATCTCACCGGAAACTGACCGCAGGCACCGACGCGTGAGACAGACGTGCTCGCCGGAACCATAGATCTAGCAGCGCGTGAGGGTGCGTGAGGTACCTTTTTCCGGTGGCTCTGACTGGGATTTGGCCGCCTGAAAAAGGGAGACGTAAGTTGATTCTTCCGAAGAAACGGAAGCGAAGCGCTATGCCGGGGCGGGGGGGAAGGAAAAAGAAACGGCTCCGAAGAAAAAAATGGGGGTTCCCAATGCTTCTCCACGCTCAACGAGATGCGTGAGGTTGCTGGACCTTGTGGTGGTATTGGAATTTGCACAACACCAACATAAACAAAGATGGCTGCAAGCAGTCAGCGGAAGTTGCACAATGACGGAATTTTCTTCGCCGGAAGCTGGTATTTTGCACAGCTATATTTTCTCACCAATGCTCTGATACCATGTGAGAAAATATATTATTGAATTGTTGTATCTACATGCTTACACTGAGCCCTATTTATAAAGACTACATTACAACCTGGAAATATATAACAGTCTAGACTTACCTGACCTGGTGTATAAGAACTTCAAGATCAAGACCAGTTGTATCCAGAAAGTACCTGCCCATTGTTCAACGCTGCCTCCATTAGGAGATGATCAGCCTCTTCTTGAACTTTAGAGGTGATTGTTCCAGATGAATCCGTCCACATGCGTCCATGCAGCTTTTTAACCATTTCATGTTCTCCTCTAACAGCAAAAGTGCGCATCAAAGCAAGGAAGAGATGAGGCTTTGGCCTCAAGCTAGAATCTTGTCCGGCTCTCTTCACTAGTTCCCCATACACAGTCAGAGCGCCTAACATATTGTGTACAACCATTCAATATGCAAAGTGACAATAGAGGTAGCAGAACAACCATCAACGCAGTTATAATGTTTTCTTGAGCATAATCAACACAATTATAACTTACATACTCTTTTCTTTAGTTAGTTAAATTTTACACACTATAACGATGACAGCAAAAGTTTGACAGTACGAGAGAAATATTGCTCAAGTTGCACTTTAAATCTATGCTCTTTCTTTTATTGAAGTTGTCCATGCAGCCGAAAAAATAAGATGGATAACTATAAAGCAGGATACAAAGGAGAACAGGGACATTTATGAGCAAAATTCAGGAGAGATGGTAAGGATAAATTAAGCAAGGCATTACAACTTGCAGGCTCAGTTACGTCAAGGAGGACTACAAGCCTTTTTAGCAATAACAATACCGTATAAGCAATTTGAAAAGAGAAACAAAGAACAAGAGAGTGCACACCGATTTTTGGATTTAAGAAAGAATCTCCACAAAATGGAGATCTCCAACTTCTTAGGATATGGATATGATGCATATTCATACTATAGAAAACACGCTTCATTAAGAGAATAAGAGAATAATTTACCTCATCGAGTAATTTTGTGCATCACTTTGATTAGCAGTGTAAACACATAAACCAATTATGCTGATAAAAAGTCATTAGTCTAGAGATATAGGAATTTAGGAATATTTTCCAGATTCCTATGTTTTCCCTTTCCTGTTCAAGAAGAAAGAATAGGAATTTGGTAAACATTCCAAAATCGATTTACATGAATCCATAATACCAATAACAATAAATACCTAAGCAATTACTAATTCTTTCAAAATGAATAATACTTGTATCCATAAATGATGATAGATCTTAATGGACTTCATCTATTTGCAGTATGAGAGGTATTACCAGAGTTACTCACTATCGTCAAGAGTTTTTCCATTTTACAAGGCACTTCTGTGGGGACTGACATGCTCCTCACCCTTATGAAGGTGTTAATTAGACTTCAGTTAACTTATTAATGTGGGATAGTCCCCAAATATCAGCCTGCCAACGGAACGAACTTTGGTCGAAACTCATTAATACCTCCTTCTGTATATAGTAATGGTTGACCTGTGACAACCAGGAGGGCTAGCAACAAACACCATTTACTATATCTGATATATTACTGTGTGAGGTGATACTCTCAATTTCAGCCCAAATCCCGATTGGGCTCACGATTTTGTTCATTAAAGTACAACCCTGATACAGATGGAAGCCTCACTGACATAAAATCTTTAGAATTGTCAAAAAGCTAATCATTGTGGACAGAATCTTGCCAACACTTACCGATGTTTTCTGAACTCTAGCAAGTTTTTCATACTTGTCAAAACCTTAGCACAGTTGCTTTTACTCCATTACTGAAATGAACAAAAAATGTGAAATCTCCTACTGATCACCAAATAAACAGTAGATCTATTGTCTAGTCGTATTTCTTAAGCGACATATGTTATTTGAAGTTTGCAGTTTTAATGGAACAGTGGAGCTTGTCTAACCTTTCTTCTTAAGGTTTTTAAGAGTTAAGATCTCATTTCCTGTTTCCTGATCTGCCAGCAATCAGTCGTTTAGCTACTTTATTTAAGAATCTTGCTTCTTAAACTGAAAGCTCATCATTTAACTAGATTACTTTTCCATACTGATAGATAGATCTGAAATCTAAACCACTAAACCTCTCAGGTTTTGAATTTTAGAAACTTTGAAACTTAAATGTGGTCTGCTTGTTGGAAAATCAAATAGAAACGACAATGCTGAAAAGGTGCCATTTTTCAAGGATTTATTTTTTTATGAAACCATTTTCTAAAGACTTAAAAGTTAAAACATACCATGGAAGAACTGAACTCAAAATAATGGACTCCTCCAACAGATTACTGAATATGTTTGGCCAGTAAGGTAGTGACAGGAGGATAAACTGATAAAGTCAAAAAGGAAAGCTACTCTTCTTTCTTCTATCAGTTGTACTTTTACATTTTTTATAATTATTTTTCGCTTGTTATAGAGACAAAATGTGTTTTTAGAACAACTTAAGAATACTCACTATTTTAATTGACCCACTTACAATCCGAAAAGTGAAGACAAATTCTCTTCTACCATGAACTTTTCAAATAGTTCATGAAAGCTTGTCAATGCTAAAACTTGAGCTAATAGAACTTTGTACATGATTTCTATAGAAACTAGACTACTACACCTCGGTCCCACAAAGTTGGGTCGGCTATTTGAATTTCTGTAACCATTCCATCTTTTTTTAAGGTAAATAAATTTCAACCATTCCTCCTTATTGATTGCCATATTGCAATACTACTCTGGTTATAAATAACTTCAGGCAAATCAGGGAATTTCTAAAAAGGATGTTCACTAAATCTCACACTTATCTCTACATTGGCATACAGTCCCCAATAAGTTTATATGTCACTTCTAAATCTATAAATTTTGTTTCAAAAAGACATACCAATTAACATCTAAAGTTGATTTCCGAACTGATCAGTTTGGTCTTTATGACCTGAATCAGTTTATCAAATGGTGAGTGGAGGAACTCAAAGCAAGCAGATAGATTTGCACGTTTAAAGAACAATTGACATCACATACACGGTACTCATTGAAGCAATTTGCTTCAATTCCATGACTTGTAGACCCTTTTCTGTAGATGTTAGATTCAATGTACGACTTGTGTTAAATGTTGCTAAAGTTTCATCAGTGATAGCCACCATACGCTTATAACATTTGGAATTGGCATGATTTATTTAAGTATACCTTCATAACCCTGAGCGGTAGAAGTTTCAGTAATATCTTCATAAAATAAGTACCTTTTATTGTCCCACAATTCAAGAAGGCATCAATGATTGCAGTGTAAGCAACTCGATCAATATGCAAGTTGTTGGATGATTTCATTTCTGTAACAATCTTTTGAACTGAAAGATCCTGTGCATGACCAAAACCCTACAAAAAGGAGCAGAAATTCTAAACACTAACAAGAAATGACAGCAGAAAACCTAATTCATCAATATCAAATGTACACAGGTTTCTGGCAAGCTTCAATTGAGTCTTTTACGTTAAAACCATATACTTATATGGTGAAAGAATTACTACATTGTGAATTTAATAGAAAAGGTAGTATATGTGAATATATATAACTTCGTAAGAATAAAATGGAATTAAGATCGACATCTCAGATTCTCAACTATTGTTCACTTTATCTGACACCTATTTATCTCATTTCCATAGTAGGAGCTCCAAAAGAATGATTTTTAACTGTATATAAAAGGTAACATGCACACACACCTTTAGCAACGTAGTATAGGTGACTACATCCGGCAAAAAGTCATCATCATCAACAGTTTGTGCACTGTTCTGCACCAGCCAAATATACACTTTTTCAGGTAACAATAACGTGTGCAACATCATCTGAGCAAATAATGAGGCTCTAAACTGGCCTTTTGAGTTCAGAGATGAAACCTTCATTCCCTCAAAGAACTGCATTGCAACATCCAACTTTCCAGTCTCCAGACATGCTACGATTAGTGTATTATATGTGAGCTTATCCAGCTTCAGTCCATGTCTTAGTATTTCATCATGCAAACTTAATGCTGCCTCAGGTCAACCTGTGCTTATGTACCCCTGAAAATTTGGAAATGGCTCTGAGAAATAATTTGATGTATGAATTTTTTTACAAAGAATGATAAAAGCAGAGATCCAACAAATCCGGAAGTTAAACTTGTGGGTAAGCAGAAGACCTTCATCAATAAGTTGTAGACCAAGACGGATCCGCCCTCGTGAAGTACAAAACCATATCGTGCAAGAAAACCATTAGCACGGCGTAGATCCCCTGCACTAGAAAGGCAGAAGTAAAGGAGGTATATTAAGCCAAGAAATTAACCTTGACACAAGCAACTATATCCAATAATAAAGCACCACCTTACATTTGTCCGGAAACATTCAAGAAAAAAGAATGAAATAACAGTAGAGGAAGTAAAGAAAAATGAACAAGTGCCTTTCCTCGTGTTTTATTTTCTTCCACAAATTCATCAGTCATCTCATTCTGGAAAAGGCCCCGCATAATACATGATGCTACAACGAGGCTAGTGGTAGAAAAACTATCTCAGATTGTTGCATGAAAAGGTATGTATATATATTAAATGGTTACTCTTAGATGCAATACTGTATTGTGCGTATTCATGTATGTTACCGGATAAATTAACTATATGTATATTGTACATAGTGTTTATAAAGTATTGAAGCATAAGACAGTTGTCATTTCATTTTCTCAGTTTCTTCTCTTCCTTCTTATTTCTCACATGGTATAAGAGCTAAGATGAAAAATAAATCTTAATATCAATTTGTCTTTCATTGTTTACATGGGTGTTGTGCATAAACCAACACAAGTACAAGGAGTAAGACTATAGTGTGGGCATAAACTTAGAAGTCACGTTCTAATCAGAGCCTCATGCACACCCTCAAGGCCGCCCAAACAGGGCCTGACATGACAAGTCCCTACATGCCGAGATGTGACACATTTTTTTTGGCCACCTTCCACTTCCAGTGACCTCTTCGTTCCTTGAAAATCGAAGTATCACTCCAACTGTACTTAACCAGGTTCCAGGCCGTTCTGACCACTAGAACCCTAGTTCAAATGATTCCAAAATCCATTTTCCTGTGACAATTTTTGTTTTTCCAGTTTTTGGAATCGTTATCGTCGTAATTCTGGATTCCTGGGAGTCAATTCATATAGGCAACTCTGCCCAGCTAATTTTCAGAATATCTGGTGAGATTCCAGTGAGTTTCCGATGACCCAGAAAATATTCCAGTAAGATCCCTAGATTTCTCACCTTCCAGCCATATTGTTCCATGTTTCAGACACCCTAGCCTGCGATCTTAGCCAGCATGTTTCAGGATCTTCAGCAAATAGCTGTTGAGTTTTTCAACAAAATGTCACATCCCACGCAGTTCTCAGCGACCTTTATTGGCAAGTTCTTTGTGAACTTTTTCCAGTAAGTTCTTTTTGGTGCCAGTTCAGTCTGTGATTAGGTCTTCCGTAAAAAAAGACTGTGTTTCTTTTGTCGATACGTGAATAGAGCTCTCTTTATGAGATGAACGACAGGGCGAATGCAGGATAATAAAATCACTTTTTAACTCTTCGAGAGCAATTGTACTGCTTCCAAGAAACCAAATTCTGTCCGTCTTGGGGTAATAGATAGGTTGGATTCGAGGAACTAGTAGCAGAGGATAGGAGTTGAGGAACAATCATACTTTTGGACAATAGAGATTGGGAAAGTGAGGAGGTTCACAAAGGAAGTTGTCTTTATCTGTCAAATTAAGATACACAGTCACCGGGCTTTGGGTGGGCCTTTCCTGAGAATTTATGGCCCGAATAATGAACAGAAGAGGATGGACCTATGGAATGAGCTAGCAACTATGAGCATGGAGATTTCAACATTACAGACACATCCAATAATTACATAAGAGGGGGAGGGGGCGGGGTTTACTCAAGAGATGGAACTTGTGGGTCCCCCTCTCTATGGGGGATAATTCAAACGGGTGAAGGAAAACAATTTAAATATTGCATCTAGGATCAATAGGTTTTTGTACTTGCCAGAGTGGGATGACAACTTCAAATTCATCCAACAATCAATATTGCCAAAGATCCAATCTGCCCACTATTACTACAATGTGGACAATGGCGAAAGAGGTAGCTCTTAGTTCAAATTTGAGAGCATTTTGCGCGAATCAGAATGATTTGTAGATCTAGTGAAGCGGTGGAGGGACTTTTACCACATCAATGTCAAACGATTTCTGTTTGGCCAAAAGGTCAGCATTGTTAAAAAGGACTTGAAAGAATGGAATAACAACACCTTTGGGAATCTTCCAGGAAAAAAAAAATAGAATGACATCCTTCAAGCGTTATTGAATTTAAATAGGTCGGCAGAACGCAGAAAATTGACGGAATAAGAACTCTCAAAGACCAGGGCTAGAGATGGAGTTACATGAGATGCAAAAATGTGAAGAAATCTCCTAAAGAGAAAAAATCAAAGTGCCTTTGGCTAAAGCAAGGTGACAGAAATACAGTTTCTTTCAGAAGATAGCCAATATCCAGAGAAGATACAACCACATTGACAAACTAAAAATGGAAGAGTGGAAGACGTCCTAGAAGTCAGAGAGCATATCCTATAATTTTTTTATGAATTTGTACAAGGAGCCAAAGATAAAAAGACCAACTTTCAAGACCCCAAATCTTCCACATATTTTAGAAGAAAATTTTGGTGCAAAATGCAGAATGTACAAGCTATTTCTTTTTCTAAGGATCCTGACGTAACCACAGCGCAATTTTTGTGCTTCTTTATTTCAATAAAATGAATGCTTACTTGTCAAAAAAAATTCAATCACAATGTCATTTGGACTTGGCAGCTTTGGTTTGGAAAATCTAACAATTAGAAAGAACAAGAAAAAACATTGGTTCAGAAACAAATGATATGGTAATATAAATTCTCATATGTCTTGGAATTACTATCCTGCTTTAAGTAGTGCACATCCAATATGGATGGTTAATCCTACACCCTCCATATTTCGCACCAGCAATATAGATCTCAGAGAACAATAAAAGCATGTAATAAAATTCCATTTACTCCAAGAAAAAACTAACCTGCTTGAATTAGAGAATTCAGCAGACCGCTAATAAGGGGTGGCGAAAGTTTTGGACTTCCAACGGCAGTACCTTGTTCAACAGCTTCAAGTAATTGAAATGCTTGATCAATTCCTCGTGCATCACCCAAGCCCTTCCAGGAAAAATAGTAAGCATGCTTAGATATGTCCAATACTTCAATTGCCACTATTCCAAACTATAACCTACTCACGGGATACAGTTTTTCAAATAATATGATAGGGAAATCACTGTGCACCAAATACCTTTAGAAGTGTAGCATAAGTGATAGTATCAACACCACAACCCTCTGGGCCTGACATTTCATCGAAGACCCTTAAGGCAGATTCTCTATCAGTACAATGAACACAAGCCTGCATCACTGCATTCATCACAATGGTGTTCAACTGCCCGTGTCGTTTCTTCGCAATCTCAATTTCCACAAAAATCTACAGATGAATGAGCAACTTTGAGAGTTAAAACAAGTTGTAAAAAAATCAAATGTGTCCAAAGTAACAGTTCAATTTCGTTTTATACTACTGTAGTGTTTTACATTCTCTTGGTCACTAGTCAGTACCAAATGGTGCTTCCAACACGAGACAATAATTATGCTTCATAAAAAAATTTAAAACTTTCAAGCTACAAAAATTGTATAATTTATACCCAAGATTATGCTTCAGGTTCTAAGTCTGAGTGCCGATAAAGTGTTCACCTTTATGATTAAAAAGTTGAGGTAAAGATGCTAAGACCACTAACATTTTAAAAGACAAGGTTAGAACTCGCCTTAGTGTAACGCAGGCTCTAAACCTTCTAAGTCTATTATGGGGCAAAAGTTTAAACCTTCATGTTAGGGTGTAAAAAACTACGGAAAGTAAAAACAAGAGATGAAATAAATTGAATGTCAATTCTGTTTTCGAATGTCGGCAATTATGTCGCCTGACATCAGTGACAACACTTAGCAAAATAGAAACTTTAAAGAGTAAATGCAGCGGAATTTAAAGAACACAAAAGTTTAAAATTTTCATAAGTTATATATATTATATAACCTATGATGATCAATGACCAGATGTATTGTATATATATTATATACAAAAATACAAATTCTCTTCTTTACAGATTTATAATATAAAACGGAAAGGAATTAAAAGTTGAAGTCGCAGATGACTTCTGCCTGAAAAATCTAACTAAGTAGATATAGACAACCTCTCATTACAATCGCTCCATACAAAACTAATCTAGAATCTAAATAGCAATTGTAATGTCGGACAGAATGTTGTCAACACACTCAGGCAACACTTGTGATCCAGATTTCTGAGATGAAATCCCGAGAGCTTTCTTGGTATTTTTGCAATCTAATTCTGGATGTCGATACACTGTTGTGGCGTCTCTATTTATAGTAGAGAGTTCCCTTGAAAGGCTCATCGATCGGTTGTGGAAGTTGAGGAAAAAATGGGCAGCTTGTGTTAGATGATTAATGAGTGAAAATCTCAACAACTTTGACTTGTTCCTTACTCAACTTCTTCCCCAAGCTTTGACTCTTTCTCCCACGTTTTACACAGCTCCAATTCACCACGCCTAATTCATTTTTACCTCACAATAAAATATTACTACTTAACGTGAAGTAAGGCAAAACTGTTTTTCGAAGATGTTGGTCCGAATGTTATGACATTTGTCCCAACATTTTTATGCATTCAAATCAGTACTTCAGAAGATATGTTGGGTCAAATGTCACAACACCAAACCCAACATTAACAATCTCCCCATTTTTGTCTTTCTTCACAAAACACATTACAAAATGTACAAACGACTTAGTGCATTGTCACAGATGTTGTCCAACACTTGTGATTACTGACAAGCTCCCCCTTAACATATGATGACATACAAGAAAAACTTGTGTATACCAGTGTATACCAAGTCATAGGATTAGAAAATGATGTGTGTACATATATATACACATATCATCCAATATACACAACACAAAAAGAAAGACCCCATTGTTAGAATAAACCATTGTAAAAAATAAACATCTACACCAACCATTAACCAAAACAAAAATCCAAACAATCATAAACCAAACATTAAAAGCTCATGGTGTAGCATATCAGCCCCCTTCTACCTGGCTCATTATGCAGCAGCAGCTTTCTGCTTCTGCATAATAGCTTCAGCTTCAGCCCTCAGCCTTAGCCTGTTCAGCAACACCTTTCTCCCAACAACTTCTTCCTTTTGCACAGCAGTATCAACAGCTTCTTCTTCAGCAGCAGCAGCAGCAGCAGCAGCTTCACTATGTGCACCTTCAGCCTCTTCCCCCTGCACAACAGCATCTCCCCCTTTTTGTGAAGAAAGTAATAGCAAGAAATGGTCTCTGGCTTGAACCAAGGCATCCCTGGCAGCATCAACCTCTGAAGTTTGTTGGTTGACGTTTGCTATTTGACCTACTAGCCAGTCTGTTGACAGGGTTGACTGTCTTGAACCAGTGTTGCCTTGAATGTTGATGACATTCCTTGCAACATTCTCACATTCTGCTTCCTTCTTCCAAGGCAAGTCAATAACTCTTTCTTTGCTCTTTAAAATTGCCTTGTTTATGGTGTAAATGTCAGAATCCTTTCCTATAATATACTCTCTCTTAGGTTCAAATCCTTGGGTAATCAAGATTTGGTAGATTGGAGAGGGAGATGGAATGATTAAAGTTGATTCTTTTTCAGCCAAGTTGGAAACTTGCTAAAAGATCATCTTTTCTAAATCAACTTTTAAGCCTTTCCCAATTTTAAACAATATGGAAGCTTGTTCAGATGTCACAACTGACTCATTCAAGGAGGGAAGCCAATTATGAATAGTAATTTTGTGGAGGGTTGAAAATAAGGCTGTTAGTTTTGAAGCTGGGCATCTAGGGATTTACTTTTTCATTATAGCTCCAGTGAGGTATTCAATCATTTTATCCCTATTTTTTGTCACTTGTTCTGCATCTCTAACTCTCTCTTCAGCATCAAGACTCATACATTGATTTATAATAGATGGTGTAAACTGATAAATCTTGTTATAGAGATACACCTTCCCAAAATTTTTTGAGGAGACATCATCTATAGCAGGACTCAGATTAGCATAAAATAACTTAATCACTTCATCAACATAAGGTTCTTTTTCTGTGACAGTTTTGAGAAGCTGTCTATCATTGAGGAATTCTATCAAGCTATATTCAGTATATGAAGTAACATCTAACACTTTCTCAGGTCTAATTACTCTATTCTTGTGCCAGTCCCATTTGTCGTATTTATCTTTAGAATAGAATTTTTTTGAGAAAGCACATACCTCAATATCTAAATCAGACATGGCTAAACTCTCGAATTTGGTACTGCTGAAGGATGTTGTTGTATGTGCCTCTGCAGATGTTGGCTGAAATATTGTGTGAGATGTTGTAGCATCAGTGGCAACATTTGGATCAACACTTGATTTGTCATATCTGGGAATTCCCTTTGGAAAGAATTGCTTCAGTAGAGTTTCATCAGAGATTTCATCGTCTGCTTGAGACACATTTTGTAGGACATAAGCAGTTGGTTCTTCTTCACTCTCTTTAGTTGAGAGCACAAAGTCTGTGTCGTCACTGGCACTGCTCGAGCAAGCAGGTATAGATGTATTAAATCTGGACCTTTTGTTGCTCGACTCTTCACGAACTGTTCTCTCAAACATTCTGCTCGATCAACGAGTAGGGAAGGTGGAGGATCTTGGTCTTTAACCCAATGCTGAAATATCAAATGCTTCATCAACATCTATTAGATTGTTGTCATCACCTGGGTAGCTAATGTCTAAAGGTTCATCTAAACCTTTAAATATTATAGCTTTGGACAAGTCCTATGTAGACGGTGAAGAAGATAACCGACAGGGTTGCTGCGGTTCATTTTGCTCAGACGATTCAGTGTTCATAGGAGGGCTTGTACTCATTGGGGTGTTGGTTGGAGTGTTGGCTGACATTGGTGTTGACATTGGAGAAGTTTCCATCGGTGAATATTGAGGAGAAAGTTTTGGGAATTTAGGGTTTGAGATTGAGAATGGAGTTTGGAATGGTAAAGATTCCATCGGGTAAGAGGATGTATACCCGATGTGATTTTCCCCTTTTTTATTATTATTTTTTATTTTTATGGAAAAATTCAAAATGATAAAATGATAGCAAATGAGAGAAATATTTATATACATGTCTAACTTTCTTAGCAACAAAATTCCCTTAGTTTTAGGTGTTTTATTTTTACACAATAACTTACATCTAAAATATTGGGATAAAACAAATAAACATCACGATAAGGATAAACTTTAATCTCATCATTTTAGCTTTTGAAATTCCTGCAAACAAGGCATATAATAGGGAGAGAGATTTGATGATTCAACGATCAGATAAGTACAATATCCCAACACATATCACATTCTGAAAATATCAACTGCAATGTTGGCAATATTTTGGACGACACAAGTATTTTGATCCCCCAAGAACTTTTCATTTTTGCAACAAATCAAGACACGTTTTATATGTATTTTATGAGTTTTACCACTGGACCAATGTAATATTTTTCCATCGTGTCCTTGATCTAATCATATAACACATACAAATGAATTTTCCATGTCAACAATAAGAATACTTATTTAGCATTCTCAAAATTATTTTGAAGCACACGATACTCCTATAGAATAGGAACGGTATCTTTTCAAGAGATTTGCTCATTTTGCACAATTGCCAAATATTTGTATAGGCTTTGACTTATTTTGATACTCCCTTTTTATGATATACATGTATTTATATATATCATCGCAGAGAACGGTATCACGTTGGAATTACATTCTTATTGAAGGATCATGCTTGTGTGACCATAAGTTATGCACCATACAACAACAATAATCAGTCAGTGATATTACATAGATAAATGTCACCCGAAATGTTAGACAACGTTTCAGCCGACATTCACCAACAATGCCTTTTTCTTTTTTAGAGATTACAAAGACCAAGAGATTTCTTCAAACTAGAAAATTCTCATGGTCCAAAGTTTTTGTAAAAATATCAGCTAGTTGATGAAGAGTGTCAACATGTTCAATTTTAACTAGCTGTTTTGCAACTAAATCTCTTAAAAAATGATGTCTAATATCAATATGTTTTGTACGTGAGTGCTAAACTGGATTTTCAGAAATATTTATTGCACTCAAATTATCACAGTACAATATCAAAATATTGCTAGTAAATCTATAGTCGTCTAACATGTGTCTTAGCCATATTAATTAAGAGCAACAACTTTCAGCTGCTACATATTCAGATTCAACGGTTGAAAGTGAGACACAGTTTTATTTACGACTATACCATAAAACAAGGTTATTGCCAAGATAAAAACATCTTCCACTTGTACTTTTTTTATCATCCACATCTTCAGCCCAATCCGAATCACTAAATCCTATTAAGTTAGGATTATTGTCTTTGGAATACCAAATTCCTAATTCACATGTGCCAGCAACATATCTAATAATACATTTCACGGCATTTAAGTGAGACATTTTAGGACAGACTTGAAAACGTGCACAAACACAAACACTAAACATAATATCTGGGCGACTAGCAGTAAGATAAAGAAGGCTACCTATCGTAGACCGATATAATATTGGGTTGACATTTTCACCAATATTATCCTTACATACCTTCTACGATGAACCCATTGGCGTCTTCATTTGTTTAGCGTTCTCCAAACCAAATCTCTTAACTAGATTCTTGACATATTTACTCTGTGAGATGAAAATTCCATCATCACTTTACTTTATCTGCAAGCCTAAGAAAAAATTTAATACCCCAGTCATGCTCATTTCAAATGTTGATGACATAGCTTCAACAAATGAATTTAGGTACGACTGTGACCCAAAAACTATGTCATTCACATAGATTTGAGCAATTATAATATCTACACCGTGTTGTTTAATAAATAAAGAATGATCAAATTCGTCACGGTTAAAACCAAATTCAAGAAAAAAGTTAGTTAAATGACCATACCATGCACGAGGGGCTTGTTTCAATCCATACAAAGCCTTTTTGAGCTTGTACACATAGTGTGGATGGTAAGAATCTTCAAATCCTTTTGGTTGTTCAACATAGACTTTCTTATCTAGATAACCATTTAAGAATGCACCTTTCACATCCATTTGGTGTAAAGTAATTTTCAGACAACAAGCAATATCACGTAAAAATCTAATTGACTCAATTCTAGCCACAGGTGCGAATGTTTCATCATAATCGATTCCTTCAACCTGAGTATAGCCTTGTGCAACTAGATGAGCTTTGTTTCTAACAACTGTTCTCGATTCGTCTGATTTATTTTTAAAAATTCACTTAGTTCCAATAACATTTGTATTATTTGGACGTGGAACTAAGTCCCAAACTTCATTTCATGAAAATTGTTCAAGCTTTTCTTGCATTGCTTGTATCCAGAAATTATCTTTAAGTGCTTCTACAACATTCTTTGGTTCTAATGTAGATATAAAACAAGAAAGACTAACCTTTTGGTATATTGTTGGCATACACACATACCTTACCATTTCTCTATAGTTGAGTGGTTCTTTGCCTCTTGTTCTAATTCCTTCAAGAACTCCCCTTATCACTTGACCCGTTGGATGATTCTTCCTAATCCTTGATGAGGGGTCCCTGCGAACTTGGTCTAACAATTCAGCACTCGATTCCTCATCTTTGGCATCTGTGGTCTCTATTGTTATTTCGGATGTTGCTCCAGGTGTGGCAACATTTGCGGCAACATCCGATTCTTCTACAATCTGTGGACTTTCCACTGTATCTATAATGTTATTTTCAATAGTTTTTCCTGAAACATCAGAAAGATCATCAAAGATAACATTTACAAACTCTTGTATAATTCTGGATCTCAGATTGTATACTCGATAAGCATGATTATTTTGTGAATAGCCAACAAAAATTCTTTTATCACTCTTAGAGTCAAATTTTGCCAAATGATCCCTGTCATTTAAAATATAACAAATACAATCAAAAATATGAAAGTAACGCAAGTTTGGTTTCTTTCCATTTATAATCTCATATGGTGTCATCTTTGTTTCTGGCCTTAAATAGACTCTATTAGCGATGTGATTAGCAGTATTCAAGACTTATGCCCATAAACATTTTGACAAATGTTTAGAACAAAACATCACTCTAGACATTTCTTGCAATGTCTTATTCTTCCGTTCTGCAATCACATTATGTTGAGAAATTTTGGGGGCAGAAAACTCATGGAAAATTTCCTTATTCTCACAAAATTTGTGAATGAACTATTTTCAAATTCTTTTCCATGGTCGGATATAATCCTAAAAATAGGAGAATAGAATAAATTTTTAATTCTATAGTGCAAGATTTTAAACATGTCAAACATTTGTGATTATTCTTTCAAAAAATATATCCAAGAATATATAGAAAAATCATCTACTATCACAAAGGAATACCTCATGCCTCCTAGACTGTCTACTTCAATTGGACCCATTAAATCATGTAGCAATTGAAAACAATGAGATGTACCTGAATGTTGTCCGTCATGTTGGACAACATTATGAGAGACATGTGTTTGCTTACCTTTCAAACAATCTTCACAGATAGTTTTACTTTTATGGCTAAGTTTGGGTATACCTCTAACAGCTTCAAATGAGACCAATTTTTCTAAATTGCGGTAGGTTGACATGCCCCAACTTTTGATTCCATAGTGTTATGTCATCGATCTTTGCATTATTGCATGTTTCTTGTCTTACAACAAGATAGCAATTGTCACATGTTCTTGTACCTGTTATGACACATATATTTGCTTCATTCGTAACTTTTCAACCATTCTTATTAAATTTTACCTCAAGATCGTCATCACACAGTTGACTAATACTTATCAAATTAGCCATTAAGACCTCAACGTGTAAGACATTCCTTAAGGCTGGAAAACCAGGAACATCCAAGATCCCTTTTCCAATTATTTTGCTTTTATTTCCATCTCCATAAGTCACGTTTCCTCCATTGAATGACTCATAATTCCTTAGAAATCCTTTAGTACCTGTCATGTGGTGAGAACATCTGCTATCAAAGTACCAAGAACCTGAAATATTAGTTCTTAATGCAGTTATACATACATTACAAGTTAAGTCCATTTTAGGAACCCAAACTCTCTTAAAATATTTTTTACCTTTTGGCTCAGAAATGTTGCTTCAATGTTTATCCGAAATGTTGGACAACAATTTAGGCAACATTTTGCTCACAGAATTTTGAAGTTTGAAACAGTATGGTTTTAAGTGTCCAGGGGAGTTACAGTGATGACATACAAACTTCATTTTCCTTGACATATATGAGAACATATTATTCATCCTTATTTCTTTTACAAAGCGTACTTTCTCATTTTTATCAAAGAGGTTAGAGCATATTATTTTAAGAGAGTTTTCATACACAATACCTGCGTGTGAAGGTTTACTAAAGTTGAATATCTCATTCAATTTTGAAGTCCCTGTGCTGAGTTTGCGGAAGGTTGCTTCGGCTAAATCCAATTTTGCACAAATCTTACCAAATTCAATATCATTTTTGGTAAGTGCAACCTCAAGTCGGGTTATCATGCCTATTAATTCTACATTCTCATGAGTTAAAGATTTTACTTTTTTGTCAAGTTGCTTGGATTCTATGATTAAGGCTTTTCAAATACTTTGTAATTCATTAATCATATTATCTTTGCATTCAACTTGATCCATACAATCAGCCTCACTAACAGAAATAGAACCACTAAAGCAATTAACATCAGAATAGTTAAAGAATTCATACCTTTCGGATGTCGCGGAGAATTTTGATGTCATTGCTGATGTTGGAGAAAATGTCGTGACATCTGAGAAAACATTATATACAACATCTTTATTATCCGATAGAAACTGTTCGAAATTAGTGGCCAACATTGCTTGTGTTTCAATTTCACGATCTCATTCCTTTTCTTCTTCATCATCACAAAGAGAAACCCATAGGTTCTTACCAAATTTTTTAAGAGTGTTTGCACATTCGTTAGCATAATGATCCTAACCTGAGCATGCATGACATTGCACGGACTCAAGTTATTTGGGATCAAATTTGGTATGATCTGAGTTAGTTCTTCTTAGTTGATTTCCTTTTTGTACATTTGGGAGGAATCTAGTGGGCTTTTGATTGAAGACTTGGTTTTGGTGCTCTTTAGATTTAGATTGATTTCTCTCATTATTGAACTTCCTCACCATCGAATTGTATTTTCGAGTGAGTAAGGCAACATTTGCACCTTCACCAATTTCTTCAAGATTCTCATCCTCTTCTTCGATTTGACTCTCTAATGATTGAACTTGAAGTGCCACATTCTTGCTTTTATACAATTCTTTTTTATTCTCAATGTTCATCTCATAAATTTTGAGTATGCTCATCAAGGTATGAAGGTCCATTGTGGCAAGATTGTGAGCTTCTTCAATAGCACAAATCTTTAAATTGAACTTTTCAGGAAGAGAACGGAGAGCCTTTTCAACAAGTTGAGTGTTGGTTAATGGTTCACCAAGCACTTGACATTCATTTGAGATGTCAATCAACTTTTCAAAATAAGATTTAATATCATCCGCTTCTTCCATCCTTAAACGTTCATATTTACTAATGAGCATGCGTAACTTTGTTTGACGAACACTTGAGCTCCCTTCACAATGAATTTGAAAAATATCTCATGCGTTCTTGGTCGTGGGGCAGTTTTGAATGAGTTTGAACATGTAAAGATTAACCCATCCAAAAATTACATTTAAGGCCTTTTCGTTAAATCTAGCATTATTGGTTTCTTCGATAGTCCATTCGGATTCAGGTTTAGCAATAATGTCACATTCTTCATCCGGTGGCAACATTGAAACAACATACTCATTGCTTATAAATCTCTATGCACGAATATCAATTGATTTGATATGTGAACGTAGGCGAATCTTCCAATAGACATAATTTGATCCATCTAAAATAGGAAGTCTACCAATAATTGGATTTGCCGAATTCATAGCTTATGACAACAGGACCAAATACGTATGGTGTTAAAGTGTCGGCTCTGATACCACTTGTTAGGGTGTCCAAAACTACGGAAAGTAAAAACAAGAGATGAAATAAATCGAATTCTAATTCTATTTCTGAATGTCGGCAATTATGTCGTCTGACACAAGTGACAACACTTAGCAAAACAGAAACTTTAAAGAGTAAATGCAGCGGAATTTAAAGAACACAAATGCTTAAAATTTTCATAAGTTATATAATATATATAACTTATGATGGTCAATGACCAGAGGTATTGTATATATATTATATACAAAATACAAATTCCCTTCTTTACAGATTTACAATATAAAACAGAAAGGAATTAAAAGTTGAAGTCGCATATGACTTCTGCCTGAAAAATCTAACTAAGTAGACATAGACAACCTCTCATTACAATCGCTCCATATAAAACTAATCTAGAATCTAAACAACAATTGCAATGTTGGACAGAATGTTGTCGACACACTTAGGCAACACCTGTGATCCAGATTTCTGAGATGAAATCCCGAGAGCTCTCTTGGTATTTTTGCAATCTAATTCTGGATGTCGATACACTGTTGTGGCGTCTATATTTATAGTAGAGAGTTCCATTGAAAGTCTCATCGATCGGTTGTGGAAGTTGAGAAAAAGATGGGCAGCTTATGGTAGATGATTAAGGAGTGAAAATCTCAACAACTTTGACTTGTTCCTTACTCGACTTCATCCCCAAGCTTTGTCTCTTTCTCCCACATTTTACACAGCTCCAATTCACCATGCCTAAGTCGTCTGTCCGACAAAACTTAAAAATACCTTAGGATATCTCTCATATCACAGTCCAAATTATCATCTGTGTGGTACTCGAGAATCTGCCACCTCGATGATGGAAATGTTTGGAGTAGTGAAAGATAGTTTAGGATCATGTGCAAAAATAGGCATAACTGTTAGGATTTGAGTCCCAAATCCTACCTAATCAGAAAATAGTAAATAAGTGAAGAACAAATAACACACATAGATTTATAGTGGTTCACTCTCAATGCGAGAGCTACGTTCACTTTACCGCTACATATTTTACTATAATCGAATAAGGAGTTTGACTTTACAATTCTCTCCTTCTCTCTTGCTCGACCTCAAAGAAAGAAAAATGATGCTCTAGTCTACATATAGAGAAAACTAGGGTGGTCAGCGTTCCATACTATGCGTAGGGTCTTCATGGTGTCGGCGGTGAATTAGGCTCCACAACTCAACAATCTCCCACTTGGAGACTAATTTCAATCATCTGTCTCCATCTGTAGTGTAGACTCCGATCCTCATCCAAGAAGTCCAACTGAAATTGCACACAACTTTAGTTTATCATTCGGCACAGCCTTCGTCAGCATGTCTGCTGGATTCTGACTTCCTGGGATCTTCTCAAGCACTAATACTCCATCTTTCAAAGCTGATCTGATGAAATAGTACCAGAGTTATATGTGATTCATGCTAGTATGGTTGACCGGGTTCTTTGCCAAATGAATAACACTCTGGATATCACAGTATAACACACTCCCCTCGTGGGCCTGATCCAATTCCCGCATAAAAGATTGTATCCACATCATCTCATTCGTGGCCTCCGTCACGGCAACGTACTCAGCCTTACAGCTAGAGAGAGCTATTATTTTCTACAACTTTGAAACCCAACAAATCGCAGTACCTCAAAAGGTGTAAACATACCTAGATGTGCTCTTTCTGCTATCAACATCACCACCATTGTCAACATCAACATATCCCTGCAATCCTGTCTTTGACGTTCGGAAACACAAAGCTGAACTTGAGCTGCCCTTCAGACTGAAAATCCACTTCACATCCTCCTAGTGTTGCTTTTCTGGATTGCTCATAAATTTAATAACAACTACCACTGCATGTGCAATGTCTGGCCTCGTACATACCATCACGTACATAAGACTGCCAATATCAGAGGCATAAGGTACCTTGTCCATGCGACTGATCCTTTGACAAACAAAAGTGTCCAGCCAAGGGAGTACTAACTGGCTTGGAATCATCCATGCTGAACCTCTTGAGAACCTTCTTAACGTATTCTTATTGTGACGGCTTGAGGCACTCCTCACTTCTGATGATTCTCATCCCGAGGATTTGGTTTACGGCTCCCAGATCCTTTATTGCAATTTCTTCTAACAGCTTCTTCTTCAGCCTATCAATCTCATGTAGGTCTGCTCCTACGATCAGCATGTCATCAACATAAAAGAGCAGTATCTCTTCAAATCTCTTGAAGTAACAACAGTGATCTACTTCGCATCTTAGGAATTCGGCTTTCTTCATAAAGCTGTCAGACTTCTTATACCAGTGTCTTGGAGCCTGTTTCAGTCCGTACAGGCTCTTTTGAAGCTTTCACATCAGCTTATCTTTCCCTTTGACCTTAAATCCCTCAGGTTGCTTCATGTAGATTTTCTCTTCTAAGTCACCGTGAAGAAAATCAGTTTTCACGTCCATCTGTTGAAGATCCAGATCTTTTTTTGATACCAGCCCAAGAACAGTTCTGATTGTCACCAACTTGACTACTGGAGAGAAGATTTCCGTGTAGTCAATGCCTTCGTTCTGTTGAAATCCCTTCACAACCAGCCTTGCTTTATAATGCTTACTTACATCGTGTTCTTCCTTTATCCGGTAGACCCATTTGTTCTGCAATGACTTCTTCTCCTCCGGTAACTCAACTAACTCCCATGTATGATTTGACAACAGTGAGTCCATCTCATATTTCATTGCCAGCTCCCACTTGATCGATTCATCAAGTTGCATTGCTTCTTCGTAACATTTTGGCTCCTCTCTGTCAGTGAGCAGAATGTAGTTGAGGGACGGAGAGAACCTGTAAACCGGCTTACTAATCATAGATGATATATGAAATTCTGTGTTCGGCGTCCGCTGATTTGTTTAAGAATCAACATAACATCAACCTCGCCATCACTGGCTTGTCGGCCTTCTTCTAGTGATGTTTGTTCCTCTACCGCAGTAGTACCTTATTGTAGCTCGGGTGCCGAGAAGTCTCTCAAATCAACTATTTATGATTCGTTGTTCTTAGATTCTGAACTCTCCCGCAACTTGTCCTTGTACAACACCTATTCATTGAAAACGATGTCCCTGCTTCGAATGATCTTTCAATTTTAGTCATCCCAGAATCGATAACCAAACCTGATGTCACCATAGCTAATAAAATAACATTTCTTAGATTTTGGATCAAGTTTACTTCTATCAGTAGCATAAATATATACATAGGATAAGCAACCAAACACTTTCAGAAAAGAAAGATTTACCTTTTTTCCACTCCAATCCTCTTCTGGAATTCTGAAACCAAAAGGAACAGATGATCCTATGTTAATCAAGAAGGTTGCGGTATTGATTACATCTGCCCAGAATGTCTTGAGCAATTCAGCGTGTATTCTCATGCTCCATGCACGCTCGTTCAATATTCAATTCATCATTTCCGTTATTCCATTTGGTTGGGGCATTTCAGGAATAGTCTTCACCATCTTGATCCCATTATCAGCACAATACCGGTTGAAGTCACCATCAATGTATTCTCCACCATTGTCATACCTCAGGCTCCTCAGTTTTAGGTTTGTCTCATTCTCGACCATGGCTTTCCACCTTTTGAAGACAACGAATACATCAGATTTATTTTTCATAAAATAGACCCATAGCTTCCTGGTTGAATCATCAATTAAGGTCACTTAGTAATGTGATCCTCCGAGTGAGGGGACAGTAGCAGGTCCCTACACGTCAGTGTGCACCAATTCAAGCTTCTCAACTTTCAATTATCTACCTACACTTGAAAAACTTACTCGCTTATGTTTTTCGAGAATGCAGCTCTCACACATATGATGATCCGCCGACTTCAGCTCTGGAATCATATTGTTAGTCACCAGAAGCTTCATCCCTTTCTCGCTTATATACCCCAGCCTGCAATGCCACAATTTTGTCTTTTTGGTGTTGTCAACAACATCAACTGTATCACGACAGCTCATCGCCATATAAAGAGTACCATTTTTTTATCTCGACCAACCACCATAGCACCCTTCGTCACCTTTCAGGACCCATTACCAAAGTTAAGATCATGTCCCTCATCATCAAGCTGACTCACTGAGATCATATTACGCTTCAAATCCGGCACATGTCTGGCCTTTGTGATCTTCCACACGTTTCCATTTGACATCTTTAAATTAATGTCTCCAATACCAACAACGTTTAAAGGCTTACCATTTGCAAATAGACTTTCCCGAGATACCCATCAACGTAATTCATCATTATATCATGATGTGGGGTGGTGTGAAAAGATGCTCCTGAGTCAAGCACCAAAGAGTCGATCGGGCTGTCAACAGACAGCAGCAGCATATCACCAATGTCTTCAGTGACAACATTGATTCCACCCCCTTGTTTCCTCCTTCTTCGGTGCCCTGCAATTCCTCTTTATGTGACATGTTTTCCCACAGTTCTAACACTCAAGTGTTCGCCCGGATCTGGATTGACTCTTGTCATTCCTTGACTTCGACTTGCCCCTATTTTGGTTGTAGTTTCTGTCATAATTATTGCCTCTGTTCTCAACATTCAAAGCAGAACTCGTCGATACCTCACCAGAATCTATCTTGCGAACCTCCTCAGCAAGGATACGATCTCTAACATCATTGAATTTCAGTTTATCACTGCCAACAGAATTACTAACCGCTGCTTTCATTGGCTCCCAGCTATTCAGTAGAGACGCTAACAAAATTAAAGCTTGCACTTCATCGTCAAACTCGATTACAACAGATGATAATTGATTATTATCATGTTGAATTCATTCACGTACGTTGCAATAGGAGCACCTTCCTCCATCTTTAGATGAAAGAGTTTCTTCATGAGAAATACCTTATTGTTTGCCGAAGGTTTCTCATACATGTCATACAGAACCTCCATCATGCCAGCGGTGGTCTTCTCCTTCACCGCGTTGTGAGCAACGTTCATAGACAGTGTCAATCGAATGACTCCCAGAACTTGTATGTCAAGGAGATTCCACTCTACGTCATTCATCTCCTCTAGCTTCGGACTCAGCGGTTGATGAAGCTTTCTGCCGTACAAATAATCTTCAATTTACATTCTCCAAAACGCATAATCTGTACCATTGAATTTTCGGGTGCCGTGCGCCGAACTATCTTTGCCTCCCATCATTTTCTTAATCGCAACACAACCTCTCGCTCTTGATACCAGTTGTTAGGATTTGAGTCCTAAATCCAACCTAATCAGTAAATAGTAAATAAGCGAAGAACAAATAACACACAGAGATTTATAGTGGTTCACCCTCAAGGCGAGAGCTACGTCCACTTTGCCGCTGCAGATTTTACTATAATCGAATAGCGAGTTTGACTTTACAATTCTCTCATTCTCTCTTGCTCGACCTAAAAGAAAGAAAAACGGCACCCTAGTCTATATATAGCGAAAACTAGGGCGATCAACATTCCACACTATGCGTAGGGTCTTCATAGTGTCGGCGGTGAATTAGGCTCCACAACTCAACAATTTCCCACTTGGAGACTAATTTCAATCAGATGTCTCCATCTGCAACGCTGACTCCGATCCTCATCCAAGAAGTCCAACTGAAATTGTATCATTCGGCACGGCCTTCGTCAACATGTCTGCTGGATTCTGACTTCCTGGGAATTTCTTAATCTTACTAGTTTTTTGGCACATATTAATAATACACAATTTAGTTTGTAGAAATTTATTTATTATTTATTATAGATATTAGTTAGGTACCGATTAGTTATTTTTGTAATATTAGTTATCTGTGTATTAATATATTTTACTCTACATAAAATAATACATAAATTCTCTCTTAATTTATACATGTATTAATTATGTGAGTTTCTAAATTTCAAACCAAACACTGTATTAGATGTGTTGAATTTTACATATGGAAAAAAATAATACTACCAAACATGATATTATTTATACAAGATTTAATACATGAATAACTTAGCTCATAACCAGCTACCAAATGACCCTTACCCCTATAGTTTCCCTATTTTATGGCATTTGATTGGATACATACTTTAATATGATAACTTAACTCCTGTGATATATTGATAAAATTCAAAAATATTAAACTAATGGTAAAAGTAGTTTAAAGCTCAAAAGTTTATTGCTTTTGAATCTTTAAAAATTGTGAAGGGTAACTTTTAGACCTCTTTTGTCTCGTTTTACATTTTCAATCCTTCACAAGTCCGCAACGCTGAACAAACAACGTAACTATTGCAAAAATCATAAAATGTTGGATGCCTCCCAATCAGCGCTTGATTTAACGTCGCGACACGACTATTTTTTATCTTTTTCTTTTTTTTCCTCATTTTTTGTTTGTTTTCTTTATTTATTATTACAAAAACTCGAGTTGCCTCCAGAGAAGCGCTTGATTTAATGTTGCGGCACGATGTATGCCCTCTTAAGCCTCCATGAGATCAATTAAGGTCTTCTCGCGATCAATGACCTCTGCAAAAAATTATTTCACTCGTTGTCCATTCACTAAGAAGGTCTCATCAAAATTCAGCGATTTTAGCTCAACCGTTGCATCGGCAGTCACACAAACTATCTCAAATGGACCCAACCACTTACTCTTCAATTTTCCTCCAAATAACTTGAGTCTTGAATTGTACAACAATTCTAGTTGTCCAGGCTCTAAGTCACGATGTTGAATATGCTTGTCGTGCATTCCCTTGGTCCTCTCCTTGTAAAGCTTCTCATTCTTGTATTTATGAAAACGGAACTCATCAATCTTATGAAGTTGCAACAACCACTTTTCACTAGTTGGCTCCATATCCAAAATCAGTTTCTTTATCGCCCAATATGCTCAAGCTCAAAAGGGATATGACATGCCCTACCATAAACCAACCTATATGGAGAGGTTCCATTAGGAGTTTTGTAGGCAGTTCTATATGCCCAAATAGTATCGTCTAGTTTCAGCGACTAATCTTTTCTGTTAATGTTCACCGTCTTCTCTAAAATTCTCTTGATTTCTCTGTTCGACACCTCCACTTGACCACTAGTTTATGGATAATATGTGGTCTCTACCTTATGTTTCACCCATACTTAGATAACAATTTATCGTAGAGCCGGTTGCAAAAGTGCTCACCTTGATCGTTGATAATAGCCCATGAGTGTTGAAACATGTGAAGATGTTATTTTTCTAGAATCTGACCAGCACACTCGCATCATTGGTAGGGAGTGGAATTGCTTCCACCCACTTTGATATAATCCACTGTGACAAGAATGTACTTGTCCCCCTTTGATGGTATAAAGGGCCCTATGAATTCGATACTCCAACAATCAAATATCTCAATCTCGAGGATGTTATTCAAGAGCATTTTATGACACTTTGAGATATTACCAGTTCTCTGACACCTATCACACGCCCTCACAAAAGCATGAGCATCTTTATACAATGTTGGCCAATGAAACCCGATTTGAGTACCTTAGTTGTCGTTCTGTAACCACTGTGATAACTCCCATAAGGTGAAAAGACAACTCTCAAGAATTACATTCACTTTCTCTGTTGGAAAGCATCAACTCACCAATTGATCTGACCCAATCTTGTAGAGGTACGGCTAATCCCAAATATAGAATCTACTATCGTGCTTATTTCTCTCATAATTAGCATCTAGATGATACACCTCGCTCACTAGAAAATTTACCATATCAGCATACCATGGTAGTTCGACTAATTGAAGAGCAAAAAGTTGCTCGTCTGGAAATGTCTCCTTGATCACCACACCCTCATGAACATGCTCTCGATCTTCAAGCATGTATAGATGATCTGCTACTTGGTTCTCACTACCTTGACGATCTAGAACTTCTATAACAAACTCTTGCAACAGCAATACCCAATTAATGAGCTTGGGTTTGACATCCTTCTTCGTAAACAAATAACGGACAACAGTGTGATCAGTGTACACTATCACTTTCATTCTCACCAAGTAAGATCTAAATTTGTCAAAAGCTTAAACCACAATAATTAACTCCTCTGTAACAGTATAGTTCATATGAGTCGCATCAAATGTTTTGCTAACATAATAGATATGATGAAATATCTTGTCTCGCTTCTGCCCAAGTACCGCTTCCACAAAAAAATCATTCCATCACACATCAATACAAATGGTAGAGTTCAATCGGGTCAAATGATAATCGGTGTAGTCACCAACCTCAACTTCAACTCGTCAAAAGCCTTAATACATGCTTTATTGAACAAGAACTTTACATTTTTTCCAGAAACTTGCACATCTGATTCCGGATCTTATAGAAGGATTTTATGAACCTCCGATTGAAATATGCATGCCCCAAAAAACTGTATACCCTTCTAACAGAGGACGGGGGATCGCCTCTACTTTAGCCTTGTTAACTTCAATTCTCTTTCTTGAGATTTGTGCCTAAGAATAATGTTCTCTCGAACCATGAAATGACAATTCTCCCAGTTAAGAACCTGGTTTGTCTCCTTGCATCGGGCTAGCACCGCATCAAGTTGTCGCAAACACTCATCAAAAGAATTCCAAAATATCAAAAAATCATACATGAATACCTCTACTTATTTTTCCACCAGGTCGGTGAAAATAGCCATCATGCATCTCTGGAAAGTACCTGGAGCATTACACAACCTGAATGGTATTTCTCTGAAATTGGAAAGTGTCATAAGGACATGTGAAAGTGGTTTTTTCTTGATCTCCCAGTGCTATCATAATCTTATTATAACTTGAATAACCATCCAAGAAAGAATAATAGTCATGCCCTGCCAGTCGATCTAATATTTGATCCATGAAGGGTAAGGGAAAATAATCATTCTGGTTGCAGTATTTCGCTTGTGCTAATCAATGCAAATCCCCCAACCAGTTACCATTATCTACGACACCAACTCATATTTTTCATTCTTCAAATATTGTCACATTGAACAAGTCTCACCCAATTGCTATCTGAGATAGAATAAATAATGTTGGCATCATGCCACTTGATCACCTATTTTTTCACTACCTCTTTCATTATCAGGTTCAACCTTCTTTGATGCTCAATACTGGGCATGATGTCTTCCTCCATCAATATCTTGTGCATGCAGAACGAAGTACTGATCTCCCGAATGTCAGCTATAGAACATCCAAAAGCTCATATTCTATCTCTCAATACTCGTAACACACGTTCAACCTGTACATCAGATAAAAATACATAAAGAATTATGGGCAGTGTGTTATCATTACCCAATTAAGCATATCATAAATGAGAGGTAAAGGTTTGAGTTCAAGAATCGAGGCCTCTCAATGGAGGGTTTTGGCTTCTTCCATGTGTCAAGCCTGTCAAGCTCTTCAAACGGCTTATCCCCTTGTATATATGCACAAATAGTGTCAATGATGTGAAGATACTCCTCGACCGTCTCATATTCCACAAAATCTTCACCATATACCAGTGCTCTCTCTAAAGGATCTTTAGAAACTAGAAAATAATCTATCTCCATATTTGCCAGTTCAGGTTCCATGATGGTTATCTTCTTCAATTCCTCATAATGGGCCTTCAGTTTAGTAGCCTTGAACACATCGAAAGTTGTCTATTGCCCATCCACTGTCATGGACATCTTACCTTTTCTTACTCGGATAATAGCATTAGCGGCAGATAAAAATCCACTCCCAAAGATGATAGGCACGTGTTTGTCAACTTCATAATAAAGAATAATAAAATCGACTTGGAGAATTAAGGGCCTAACTCTCACAGAACATCCTCAATTATGTTGTCGCGATACGCCAGAGATCTATTAGCCAGCTGCAACGTCACATTCGTTGGTATTGGCTTATCAAATCCCAACGTACCTGCTTCTGATTTTAAAGAAATTTCTTACAAGCCAAGTCTGCTTTCGGCTTTAGGAACCTCTGTGGGGATGACGTTGGTGGCTTAGCTACTATAACATATGGTTTCTCTATGAATTTCTTCTCGATTTCAGTTATTTTAGCATGAACAAGTTCAGTATCAACCCTCTTTTTCTTTAGTGGCACTTCTTCCATCTCTCATCCATTCCTCAAAGTGATAGCTTGAACAGATTATTTCGGGTTCTTCTCAGTATTTCTCGGAAGGGCACCCTGTGGTTTGACATTCTGAGAAACCACAATTTGCCCATCTGACGCTCCAGCACATGAATAGTTTTTGTGTCTCGCTCGTCACTTTTTGAGATTTTTGTATTTCACTCACTTTTGTTGTTGTTGAACCATCCAATGTTTCATCATATTCTCCATGGAATGGCCTGTCTGCTACACCCGAGATTGCTAAAAATTATTATGTTCTCTTTGATTGTTCTGATTTCCACCATAAGAGAGATTCGGGTGATTCTGATCGTTAAGATTGTAATTATTTACAAACTAGTTTCCTTGATTCCCATAACCACAATTTTGCTGCCCCGCATAGTAAATAGATTCTAGATTTTGCGAACAACTTACATAAGCATGATCATAACCACATACCTCACAAGATTCTCATACATGGTGCACTTGCTGCACCTGATTGGCATTTGGAGCACTGACCAACTTAATAATATTATGAAAAAGTTGATCAGTGTCTGCTCGAATAGTTGTAACATTATCCACCGGAAGTACCTCAATATTTTTTGTAATCCCTGAGCGACTTGTTTTCGAATAATCTCGACTACCCGAAGACATCAGATTTAGGAGTGCTTTCATTTCCTCATACGTTTTCGACAAAATCTGACCCTGAGAAGTAGCATCCAAAAATGCCTTAAAATCAGGCCGGAGCCCTTCAATGAAATTATGTGCAATGGTCTCCTTCGAGTACATGTGATGCCGGAGTCCTTCAATAAACTTGCTGCCCTATTTTTGTTCCCTTTAATTTATGATCAAGACATATCTTGGGAAGAAGAAATTTGTGTTTTTTTCTTGTGGAGTGCAATCCTCCATCTTCCTTCTTCAGCTTGTTCAGATATTTCAAAACAAATTCCTAAAGAGACGAAATATAATTTATGAAATGATAGAGAGGAGAGTGTAGTAGTGAGGAGGATTTATGATGCTTGCACTTTAGAATTATAGAGTTCTTTAATGGGGAGAAGAGGAAGAGTCACGCAAGAGAAAGTGATAGGAAGGCACCAAAAAAATGTTGCTCCCAAATGTACACGTAAGTACACACGACCTACAAGTAAAATAGAATTTAAAGTCCATATATCGTACCCACATGGACTTATACTTTCTAAATTCAAATATAACTATTCAAGTGTAACAATTTTTGGAATTTTATTTTAACTAAACTATCGATTGGGAACAAATAGTAAAAACAATAATTCAAGCGACCAAGAGCGAAGTTTTAACTTTTAACCAGATGAGAATGAGTTCTAGATTTATGGCTACTAATAATTCAATAACTTTTTTTATAGATAAAATTTTGAAATAAAAATAAAACTGAAAAGGAAGAAAGAGAAATGCATGTCCATTATTTATTTAAACCCTCAAAAGAAAGAAACTCGTATATATGATTCTCAACACCCAATTATGAATTTAAATTTGCTGCCCTGTTTTTGTTCTCTTGGGATGAAGAAATTTGTGTTTTTCTTTCTTGTGGAGTGCCTAATCCTCCATCTTCCATCATCAATCAGTCAAAACATTTCAAAACAAATTCCTAAAGGATCGAAAGGGAAAGAGACGAAATATAATCAATGAAAATTTAGAAAGGAGAGTGTAGTAGTGAGGAGGATTTAAGATGCTTGCATTTTAGGATTATAGATTTCTTTAATGAGGAGAAGAGGAAGTGTCGTGGAAGAGAAAGTGATGGGACGGCACCAAAAATTTATTTCTCCCAAACGCACACATAAGTATACACGGTCTACAAGTAAAATAAAATTTTGAAGTCCAGATATCGTACCTACAGAGACTTATACTTTCTAATATTTAACTAATCTAAATTCAAATATAACTATTCAAGAGAGTAACAAATTTTGGAATTTTATTTTAACTAAACTATCAATTGTGAACAAATAGTAAAAACAATAAATCAAGTGAGCAAGAGCTGGATTTTAATTAGATGAGAATGGATTCTAGAATTATGACTAATGACAATACTCTTAATATATATATATATATATATATATATATATATATATATATATATATATATATGTATGTATTCTCTAAAACCAATAACTTTTGTTATGGATAAAATTTTGAAACAAAAATAAAACTGAAAAATAAGAAAGAAAAATGCATGTCCATTATTTATCTAAACCCTTTAAAGAAAGAAACTCATATATATGATTCTCAACACCAAATATGAATCTAAACTTGCTGCCCTGTTTTGTTCCCTTGAAAAGAAAATATTTGTGTTTTTATTTCTTGTGGAGTGTCTAATCGTCCATCTTCCATCTTCCATCTTCAACCAGTCAATATGTTTCATAATAAATTGCTAAAATGATCGGAAGGCAGAGAGACAAAAAACAATCTATGAAAATATAAAGAGAAGAGTGTAGTAGTGAGGAGGATTTAAGATGCTTGCATTTTAGGATTATTGATTTCTTTAATAGGGAAAATATGAAGAGTCATGAAAGAGAAAGTGATAGGACGGCACCAAAAACCTATTGCTCCCAAACTCACACGCAAGTATACGCTTCTACAAGTAATATAAGATTTGAAGTTCAAATATCGTACCCACATGGACTTATACTTTCTATTGTTTAGCTAATCTAAATTAAAATATAACTATTCAAGAGAGTAACAATTTTTGGAGTTTTATTTTAACTAAACTATCGATTGCGAACAAATAGTAAAAACAATAATTCAAGTGAGCAAGCACTGGGTTTTGATCAGATGAGAATGAGTTCTAGAGTTATGGCTACTGACAATCCAGTTGAGCTTTCTAACTGTTCTACCTATTTATTTCCCGAGTTACTAGTTGATGAATTAATTTTTACTTTATGAGTATCTCTTGAATTTCTCACAAGTATATTCAAGTTACTCTAACGTCTATAGCTCTATTATCATTAGAAAATAATAAGAACACATATGAATCTTCGTATTCAACTAAGCGAGGCTAAATGATATATTTCTATCCTCATTAGTGAAACAATTATCCTTTTCGGATCACGAACAATCTCTATTTATTCTTATTACGTATGTAAATTCTCTTTCTCAAGTTCATTTCATTCACCAACGATATGGTTCAACTATTGACCAGATAATCAAACAATTAAGCAACTCAATAATAAAAATTTAATAGATAGAAATGATCATCAAACTACAATGTTCATGTCAATACCACAACCACATAATGAAAGTGTTTAGCCACTCATGTTCATACAACGAATCATAACAATATTTTGCAGTATGAATTCAAATAAAAGAAGTAAGAAAAGAGATAAATCAATGGTAGAATCTCCCTATGTCGCGTCCCGAACCATGGCATGGGCGTAACATGACACTCGGTGCCTAACTGCATGTGACCAAGCGAATCAACTGACTAGCTGAATCAACATGTGGTATAAACTGAATGCGGAATATAACTTATCATACAGAGATGCTAAAAAGTCTAATTGAATAATCATAAGTGTAGAAATACTGAAATAAATTTGAAGGTATAAATAAGTAACCAACATGGCTAACACAAAAGCTTGCTAAACTCTGAATAACTGTAACAATGGTCTATGAAGCCTCTAAGAATAATGAACTATTGACTGTTATTGGCACAAGACCCTCGACATACCTGATTGTCTGAAATAACTAAAAACTGTAAATAAGATAACACCCCGAAAGACTGGGGCTCACCAACTCACATGATATTGGAGATCTCAACGAGCAGATGTGTCATCCTGTAAATCATTACATGCATAGATGACATACAATGATTAAGCCATTTGGATAGACACTTGACAAATCCTAAGCTTGATCGGGTGTGTCGTGAATGAAAGAATTTTATCTTACCACATAAAGGTTGAGTTTACTGGATTCGTGTAAACGTACTTCACATATTGAGTTCGTCTTCCGGCGCCTTCTAGGAGTTCCGTGTAGACCTTAATTTGATTAATGTCGGTATGAGAAGGCATGTAGGGTCACACTATGTCGATTGTCCGTTTCGATCTAAGGATGTATTGAGAGAGTAATTAAAATATCCGATTTGAAATCGAGACATTTAATTGAATAATGATTATTTTAATTAAGTCAAAATTGAATTTTGGATTTAATTAAGAATGCACGAAAAATAAAGTTGAGCGTCGCGACGCCCATACCCTAGGGCCACGACGCAGTGCAGGCGCATGCCGAGCGCCGCGACGTCCATACCCTAGGGTCGCGGCGCCTCTGCCTCGATTTTTGGGTCAGGCCCAAGGTCAAACCCTAATCCAGTTTTGACCTATTTTTCAACTATAAATAAAGGCATTCACCTCATTATTCAACATACTAATTTCTAAAAACATTCTAAGCCTTAGAGACTTAGAATCAAATACTCTCGAACCTCTGCCGGATTTCCTAGCTTTCCGAAAGAGAAGTACATTGAAGCTTGAAGCTTGTAATTGGAAGGGCAATCGCGTGTGCACCTAACAGTAGAAAAAGACTCCAGATTTTCCAACTTGTAAGTATACGTTTTATATTACAAGTTCCATTATTGTATAACCATACCAGAATTATTGTTGAGGTAAGTAAGAATCAGAAATTTTAAACTTTCGCTGTGCCTTATTTATATGCTTTGTACCCAACAATTTCCTACAAGTTAATGATGAAAAGGGACCAAAAATAGTCACTTAAAATTGGATTTTAATCAAAATTATCCTTATTCTTTACTCCCTCCGTCTCATATTACTTGTTCACGTTACTAAAAATATATGTCCCAAATTACTTGGTCACTTTCTAAAAATAAGATAAAATTAATGAAGTTTTTCCTACCTTGCTCTTAACATTAATTGATTTTTAAAATAACTAATATTAATTAGAATGTAATTAATTAAAGAAATAAGAATAATATAGTAAAATATATTTCTCAGACATGTTGGAGAGAAGGGGGTAACTAATTACTATAGCATTAATCTTTATTCTCTACTTACTATAAAAGTAAAGTAATGCAGTTTTAATGAGGCTCTCTCAAACCATCAATTCGATAAATTGGCTCTAACTTCCTTGTCAGATTAAAACAAACCTTACAATAGCAATGGAGTTTAAAATGCAGCAGAAAATCCAGGGAATCTATACAACTATCGCTAGAAATGCGGTATGCCCTCTTATCCTTTTACAATTGAAGATACATTTTGGGTTGCTAGTGGACAAGACTTCCCTTTAAAATAATCAAAATAATGTGTTAAAATATACAACAAATTCAACTGACATTCGCAGGTGATGACGGAAGAACAAGAATCTTCAAAGAAACTTCCCAATATGTTGAAAAGTCATTGTCTTTTTTCAAATGGTCTAACCAATTGATCATTTCTTGTTTTCTCCGTTAATCTTTTACCATTTCTTGATTGTTTGTGACAATAATCATACATAAGCATCATATTTTCTTTGACCTATTTGTTCATTTTTCATCCCCTACCCAAACAGGTGTGTTTTTGGGTGACCCCAATTTGCTTTGGTGGGTCTTGATTGTGTTAATCTTTAACAAGGTGAAGGTTTTGGCTTTGTGGGCGTATAGATTTTCTTCTCAGATAATTGATGCAATTGGATAATGAGGTATTTGGGTGGTAAAACATAATTATAAATGTGCTTATTCTTCTTGGTTAGCATGTGATGAGATTCAATTCTTCATTTGCATGAATTCCTTGAGGGGGAAATTTTAATGTGCTTAGCGTGATTTTTCCGGTTTTGGGGAAATACTGATAATGATGTTTCCATGAATTATCTACATTTATGCCTATCTTGATTTGGGTCATTATTGTTGGTTTAGTTCTTCGTGTCCGAATTGTTAATGGAAAAATTTCGCGGAGTTAAGTAGATATCCATATTGGATATTGCTTAGGTTATTGAGGGTTGTTTTTACTGGATTTGAACAAGTTGGCTGAGGAGTGATGGAGCTTAGTCGCGAAGATCTGATTGTAGAGGGAGAGGGAGAAGGGGAGGAAATAGATAGAGAACTGACCTCACGAGCACATATTAGGGACAATGGTTACAATAACTCTCGATTTATTGGTGCTGTGAGGCAAAAAGCTTATATCTTTGATGGAGAAGGGAACTATTTTAATAAGGAATGGGATTTAATAGAGGGTAGAGGCAAAGAATTTTGTTGGTACCATGTTGAGCTTCCAAAGTGGAACCAGAGACTCTCACAATCTGCACAATATCTTATTGATGTACTATGTCCCCCTATGAAGCTCCAAGACATTTTGTCACTTGTTAGCAATGGACCCTTTTGTGGGCATGTCAATGGGGCTCTTGTGTTTCGAGTTAATTCACCTGGCCCTGCATCCAGCAAATTTACATTTAGGATTGCAGCAAGAGTTGCCGAGAATTCAGTGATCACCGTGTCATTAGGCCGTGTTCCGAGATTGGGTTTCTCCCCGGTAAATGAGTCTCTTCTCTCAGAGGTTCCCATTGTGGAAAGTCCAAATTCTGGTGGTAGAGAAATGAAGGAAAGGGGTGGGACTGTTATCAGGGAGCATGTTCTTGATTTTCTGTTGATGATGAATCATTCTGAGGAAGCTGATAATCCTGTACCTAAATCTGTGTCAAATCTCGTTGTTCACATCGTAGACACACATGTGGATCACCTTCAAGATGTGGTGACAAAGCTGGAGATTGAGTTGGACTCAATGGAGCTGGAATTGGACAAAGGTACATCTCTCTAATTGTGGTCATAGGCAAGGTGACTTGGCACCTCTCATTGGCCAAGAAACTCACTTTTTTTTTTACTTTTCCTCATTATTTTTGGTTTATCTTAAATTAAAAGTCTAAAAGTGCCCAAGTATTTACTCAATTAAAGGGGGAAAGCAGTTACTCAATGAAAAAAATGAAAATACATTAGTTTTCAAGACGTTGCATTTTTCAAACTCTTCATATTCTATAATCTCTGCAATTATTTATTATGGGGTCCTATTACTTTGTCATGAATTTTGCGTGTGTTTTGTAAAGGTTGTATCGTAAGGCATGTTAAAGTCTTGTGCTTATATATGTTACTGTATATATGCAGAGCAATTCATGCATGATGTTTGCTCGACAATGATTTTGGTGCTGGCTTGGTTTAAGAGTAATTATCTGTGAAATGAAATTTATGTTGAAGAGCTGAATTGATTGGATCTTTTATTTCTCTGTTAGCGAAGCTATGTACAGAAGTACTCAATGGATGTTAGGAAGTTTTTTTCTCTTCTCCTCTTGAGGAATCTTATTGAGACTGTAGGTATCTCTTATGCCTGGTTTATAACTTTATATACTAAAAGTAATGAAAACAATTGTTTTAGGCAACATGTTTTATCTATATTTTCTAGTCGAATATTCTTGATATACTCAACCAATTTGTATTTATAACCTTAGACTTACATGATCCAGTTCTGTTGACGTGTTAATTTGCAGCCATCCAGGCTCTTAACAAAGTGACTGAATAACCTGTAGTCATTGTTTAGTTAGGTAGCTATTGTCTATGAGACTGTTGGTTTGAAAATAGGCATAATACATAAATAGACACTCAAACTTGGCCTCAGCGGGCAACTAAACACTCCAACTTTGAGAATGCACGTCTAGACACCTTAACTCGTCTCCACTGTATGTTGGTTGAACACTTCAACTTACAAAATGATCATCTAGACACCTCCAAAATTTATGTGTCACGTCAATGCCACATCAGCATGGGGTGCCAATGAGACACATTGGGGACAAGTTGAGGTGTCTATATGCGCTCTCCCAAAGTTGGGGTGCTTACTTGCCCGCAGTTGAGGCCAAGTTTGAGTGTTGTTCATGTATTATGCCTTGAAAATATTGTTGTTTCGTTGATAAATTCTATTTTTTGTGCATCTATTATCACCTTAATTCTCCAAGCGGATACAACTGCTCTGGAATTTCAAGATCTAATAATTTACTTGCAGAAGTTGGTTTCTATGTAATATTCTCTCTATCTTTTCGTCATTCTCTTGTTGTTCCCAATTTCTGATGTGCTAAAGTTGGAGAAAGGTACAGGATGAATGTAACTTTTGAATGAAGGAGTGGGATCTCTATTCATAAACCCGTGACATTATGAGGGATAGCCTAGTGGTAAAGACTCTACCTCCAACCAAAGTTTGGGGTTCGAGTTACCAAGGAGCAAAAATGGGAGTGAGACACTGTTTGGCTCCTGAGCACGAGGGGTTTGGGGGAAGGTGGGGTTACCGTATCAACAAAAAGTGACTAGGAAATATCACCATTACTTCCTATAATGTAAATGCTAAAATCACTCATGAAATTTGCTTCATCATTTTCTTCTTTTTTTTTTTTTGAACAGCATATTTCATTAATAACCAAAAAGTTGTACATACAAAACAGAAGCAGTTTTGGACTTTTTATCTCTGACCCCAATGCACAATTATTCCAGAATTACATTTTTTTGCTTTGATTTTAGTGGGTTTGTGATGCTTTATGGAGAAAAAAATATCCTGATGTAATCCCTAAAACCATCTTCATATTTTCTTAATTTTCTTGAAGTTTATTGTAGATTATGAATGGCTTCTTTTCTTCTTTGGCTGCAGGGGGTTTTGCTTTAAAGAAACAATTGCTGGATGATAGAAGATTTCAGAAGATGCATCTTGACCTGCAGCGCCTCCTCCAGGTAGTTCTTCATTCCTGTCAATCTGACATGTAGGGGAAAGAAAGGAGTAGTTTTTCTTCTTGTTTGCATTTTCCTTCATTAAAAAATTGTTTTCAACTAAAAAACGGCGGTCTTAGTTATGACTAAAAAGAGTACATTTTCTTAACTAGCACAAGTATTTTTCCCTTTTGTTAACTTTTAACAACTATTGAGGAAGATTTAAGTTTGGAATTGGTTTAAAATGATCTTCTCTGTTTTCCTACTGCTTTTTGCTTAGTGCTAGATTCTTTCGTTCCTTCATGCATTTTGTTCTTTTTCTTTATTTGCCCCATTTCCCTTTGTTTAAGAAATTGTTACTCCTATTAAACAACTAATTTCATGTTGATGCTTCCTAGTGTGGTGGGTGGGTGAACTGTGTAGGGGATGAGGAACGTTGTCTCGTTCCTTAACCTTGGATGGCAAAGTGGATTAATGTTTAAGGAGACAGAAGAAATACATTACAAACCATGCAAAGCTAGTACTTGATAAAAGTCGAGGGTAAGAAATAGATGAGTTAGAAGTAAAAGAGGTAGGTTTGATTGTTACCCATTTCTTCTCCCAAATGTTATCACTTTTGTATAACTCGAAGCCTTTGTCAGCAGTTGCTATTCAAAATATAGGTTTTGTTCTACATTATCTTCTTGATGCTCCATTTCTTTTTTCTTACTTTTCCTTCTTCACCATTTCCTTATTATTGGTCAAGCCCAATCAAATGAAAGAAGATCCAAGTACAGAGCATAAGTGTTGCAAGAATAATCACAAAAAGAATTAAATGGCTAAAATGCATTTTGAAGATGAGGAGATAAAGAGGCAAAGTATATTCATGATATTAGGTTTTATTTCTTTTGCTATGTGCGTGCCACTCCTTGCTTGCAGAGAGGCATACCAGCGATTTGTTACTGTTTGAGTGAGTTAGAGTCCCACATTATTTGGGAAACGAACGGGTGATCTCCTTATATGGACTTGGGCAATCCTCCCCTCAAGAGTTAACTTTTGGGGTTGAGTTAGGCTCAAGTGCCATATCTTACATGGTATCAGGTCCATTCCTATTTGGGCCCCCATGTTATGTTGTCCACACTGGCGGTATGGACGTGGGGGGGGGGGGAGGTGTTAGAGTTGGTTAGAGTCCCACATTGGTTGGGGAACGGACTGGTGGTCTCTTTATATAGTCTTTGGCAATCCTCCCTTCAAAGAGCTAGCTTTTGGAGTTGTGTTAGGTCCAAGTATCATATCTTGCGGTTACCTAAGTCACCTTATCCTTATTAAGGTAGGGCAATAGAATAATGACATTCTCGACTGCGTTCTGCAAGGATGAACAAAGTCAGTTCTTTTGAACTTCTGTAAGAGGATGGAAGACTAAGGATGTCTTACACTTTTTATAAGGAGAAAAAATTCTTACACTTTGTCAATTATTGGTTTACCTGTTTTGTGAAGTTTCTAGGAGTTGACTTTCAAACAACTCTAGTGACTGGATAGCCAATGATTGGGTTAAGGTACAAAGAAAAAATGATATGCCTGTCTCATATATAGTCATTTGAGATTCAGTTTCATGTATTCTTCTTTAATGCATATCAGGGGAGGGGAAAGAAGGAGCATCACAAACACATGCACTGAACTATTCTGAAAGAAAAAGTGACGTCGAAGGAAAAAGAATGAATCAAAGTGAGATAGAAGAGTTGCAGAAAGAGTAGTAGAGTAGTGCTAGAAACTGGAGGCAAAAATTAGTCAGAAACTGACAGTAAAAGGATTAAGGGGAAATGTTAGGCGAGATACGGAGTGACAAGCACAAAACGATAGGCTGGTCACCTCCACCAAGCTGCATGACCAGCCTAAAGTACATTATTCCTGTAATCAAGATATATATATTTGACACATGATTACATGGGAGTTATGAACCATGAAAATGGAATATGAAAGCGGTTAAGAATTTGATATGGGCCCTGATAAAGGGAACAAAGACTTTTCGGCCAGTCACTAGCATCTTGCTATGAGGCAAAGACTTCTGTGGGTTCCCGAGCATGAACTATTATCTTCTCACTTTTCCTGGGTTTCGTGTAGTTTTCTTGATTTAGTTCCATTATGGAAGGTAATAGTTAAATCAAGAGTACCTTGCTCATCCATCTCAAAAAAAAAGTACCTTGCTCATTTTGGTCATACAATTGGCAGTAAAATTCCCTATGCTGTATCCATTAATTTCTCCAATTCATCAAGTTTTCATGAGATTTCAGATGTATAATCTTAGATTCTAGAGATATATTTGATCTTAATAACTCTTGTTGCAGGTGATTGCACATGGGGAGCAAGTATTTCCACGAGTCAAGGAGAAATGTTCTTCAAAAGGTTGGTTTGCCAGCGATGACGTAAACTCACTTGAAGAGTTAATTGGTCGACTGAGAAGACTAAAGGAGAATGTTGGGTTTATTGCTAATCGTGTTACAGCAATTCAGGCAGGTCTTGACAGTTGGCAGTCTGAGCAGATAAATAAAAAACTTTACTACCTTTCCTTCCTCTCCATCGTCTTTCTTCCCTTGTCAGTAGTAACTGGAGGTGAACTTCTTAAGGAACTTGTTTCATAAGTCGAAGTCATTTTTATCATTTCATAGTTGACAAGCATCTGATATCACTTACATTGTCTGCTATGTTAGTGTTCGGGATGAATGTTGGAGGTGTACCTTGGACCAATCAAAGAGAACCTGAGTTGAAGGAGGGGTTCCACAATGTTATGTTGTTGTGTGTGGTTCTGCTGCTGTTAGTTCTCCTCTGCTTCCTTTTTCCCGCGCTTTATAGTCATATAATGGCTTGGAAGAGAAGGCGAGACATGAAAAGAAGTTGGTCTCTCAACCGGAGATCCTTCCTTAGAAGAAGTACAGGCCTTAGGGAAAGAAATGAGAAAGGAGGTTACTTGAGGATATACTGAGATGAAAGTGGTAGGCAAATTGCTACTGCAGTTATTTTATGCTTCTTCCTTCAGCATGAATCAATTTTGGTACAGTATCTTCTTTCGATCAGGACATGAAGCTAGTCGTATCACCGGTTCCACGTTGGAAAACACAAATTTGAAGGAGAGCCAATGTTTTGCCAATCTCCTTATTGTATAGAGAATTCTTTTGTTATTACATTTATTTCTTTTAGTATCATTTTTTTGTTTCTAGTTCATTGATAAATGTAAAAGTTTATCCATTTGCAACGTTAGAAAGTCAGAAACCAGCAACACACACGTGTGTGCGTGTATTGTATCAGATCGGATTTAGCACATTTTAAATTATAAATTCGAATTTCGGATTTTGTAAAATGCAATTCAAATCCAATTAAAACTAATCTCAGATTGGATCGGATTTTTGATGTTTTGTTCGGGTAAACATTTTGGATTTTTGGATTAGATTGTATGCCTTATTAAAATGCTTATAGCACTGCTGCAACATGTCAACATCCCAACACCTAATTCATATTATTCTTCAACCAATGTATAATAAAATTTATTAAATAAAATCAGCAACGAAATAAACTGTAATCATCAATAAAGTAAACTGAAATCCCAAACAAATGTCTAATAACCTAAAATGAAAGTATAACCTTTTATATGTATCCATACATTTAGAATTTCAGTCGGATTGATTTAAAATTGTACAACCAGTATCTGATCCGTATATGCGAAATTTTAAAAACTATAACTCATATATGAACCAAATATCCAAAATCCAAAATTCAACCAGCTAAGTAAGTGGAGTGTTAAATGATCATTCAACTATAGCAAATTCTTCACTAAAGTCACTCATGTTTATATTGTATCAATAAAGTCACTCAAGTTAGACTAGTTTATCAACAAATTCACTACAACCTAAAAACTAAAGGAATAATTACATAAACCTCCCCTCAAGTTTGATTTTGTACCACTTACTTTCTTCGTGGTTATGTTTATCTCTCTTATTTAATTTCTTAAATAATTTTTAAACCTAATTATTATTAATATAAAAAATGACTTAACTAATTTGTATTTTAATATGTTTGCCTCTCATTCTATTATCTTAATTTTTTTTTCCTTTCTCGTGTTTGGTAATTGAGAGATTACTTCTTTTCCCTTATCTTTTTTTATTTCAATTTAATAAAAGTTGTCGCAAAGATTGCGCGAAAGCTCCTATACTTGTTATTGAAGAAGTTAATTATCCCGTGAAAAAAAGAAGAAGATGAACAATAAGCTGGGTATAACTTAATTGTAGCCCTGTAATTATTCACTTGGTAATTAATAAAAAGATTAGTTATAAAAAAAAAGATGTTCATTACAATAAGTTCATTAAAAGAGAAAAATGTTAGGAAGTGCAAACTAGTCGGAGTATATTTGTTTATTAATGAAAATAGATTAAAATAATTGTTACAAAAAGGTATTGGTCAGGTGACGACTACTTCACTTATTATTTTAGTATTAGCCGCCTATCCCGAAATGAAATGGGATGGAATAGAAAAAACGCATGCTACTGCTTCGGATTGATAATCTTTTTTCAGCTTGATTGGAACCGATTCTATGATTGAATAGCAGAGTGCTACTTCTTATCCCTTCTAGTTTAAGCCCTTCCTTCCTATGTAACCAAGTCTAGGAAAGCGGCACATACCAGGGGGTAGCGACTGTTTATTAAAAACTGCGCGCTAGCGTGCTAGCCTTTTCCCAACCTAGTAAAGGGGATTTAAGCATACCTTTCTTCCGCAACTTTCTTCTAAATTGATAGTTAGATAAAAAAGAATAAGAAAGGACTGATGAATCGGATGCGCTCGCCCAGCGAGAAAGGCTATGGAATAACATTTTAGTCGGCTTTCTCGTGACCATAACGAAATTTCGGTCTATACCGGCATCATAATATCAGATTGGTCAGATATTCATGACCAAGAAGTACTGGATTCTCTTTCGGATAGGCCCTGAAAGGCCGTACAGACTGATCTAATTAAAATAATTTCCATTTTCCAGAAGATTTCAGCGACCCTTAGGCCTTCAAGGAGGAAACGACTTTTTTCCTAAGGATTTGTGCTTGTGGGCCGGGGTGAATATTGCAGACCAACGGTGGTGTCAGACTCTATACATCATGTTACCACTTAGCAATTTTATGCAGTCACAGGCTGCCTAAGGGGAACTCATACTCGCTTCCCAAAGACCTAGGGCACCGACTCTACAAATTCATAATCGAATCTTTCTATTGGCTTTCCCAATTCATTCGTGAATAATAATTCAAGGGCGTGAAATGAGTACTTCTAGTTGCCTATCTCTAAAGGGGCGTAAGCACTTCACTCGCTAGGGGATGGGATTCATTCACTTGCATTCCTGCTAGCACTACAAAAAGAACTAATAGAAGTTGGTTTGAGCTTGAATGAACGTATCTTACAAAAAGGGTACCCTAGTCGCCCCGGTGGAATGTTAGGATCTCATATAGGCCTTTATGGCCCGTCAAACCCCTATGTCCAAGTGATTGAGTTGAAGCTTTGGGCATAGAGCGGGGTCCTGGGCTGCAGGAAGTAGATCGAGAGGTCGTTCCGCCCCTTGTCCCCGAATATGGGAGCCCAAAGAAGAGCTAGAAAAAGGAAAGCGGCACCAACACTTAATATCTCCATTTCTTGTTCCTAATCGTGCGAAAGAAGCCGGCGAAAGAGCCATTCTTACCTTAAGAGCCAAATTCGCCATAAAGAGAATGGATCCCACCATAGTATGATGGTTGTTGGTCAAGCAGGCCCCCATCGTCTAGTGGTTTAGGACATCTCTCTTTCAAGGAGGCAGCAGAGCCCTTGATCCTTTCAAGAATGTAATTATCCTGAATATTAAGGAGCCAATTTAGAACCCCGCCCAAACAAACAGCTTCGAAATAATCAAAAATCCTAAAACACAATAATAATTTATTTTATGGACAGTTATATTATTTTCAGCCCAAACGAGGTAGTACCTAATGTCACCGGGAGAATAAACAACTACCATTTAAGCTGACAGCTATACGGATTCACCACTACTTATGACTTCTTAATAAGAAAATTATGAAAAAATGATGTTTCGTCTTTGACATAAACCTCCATTCAGTTCAGGGGCACTCTAAAGGCTTTGGCAAAGGGGAAATCCTTAGTTCTTTTTTCTTTCCTTTTGGTAGGAGAAAGACATACGCGGTTGGTTAGTCATGGTCACCATTTTGTTATCACCGCTACAGACTACTTCACCAAGTGGATTGAAGAAATACCAATAGCCTAAAGATTAAGATTGGAAAGTCACTTTGATATGCTACCCGAATCTCATTCTCCCGAAGTGCTATCCTAAGTGCGTACTGGTTCATCACCAACGGGGATAGTCAAGCGAGTGGCTTTCACGCCTCTCCTTAACAGCTTCCCAGAAAGCTTCTTTCGAACCTGTTGGCATATCATACGTTTTCAAGTCTTCCACTCGTTCCTTTAGGTCGAGCAACTACTGAAGATCTTATGAAAATTGAACATTTTCGTAGCGAAGATATAAAATAGATATTGGGCATTTTAGAAAAGATAGCGATAGCTGGGGCAAAACCCGCTTTCTTCGCTCCGCGAATGAGAGAGAAAGTCAGAGGTTTCGAAGTTCTAAAAAATGTACAGCTATTCATGCGAATGAGGAAAGCAAGATAACAGAGTAGCTTCCGCCCACAGAGCGGTACCACGCTCTTCCGTGCTCGTAGGTTGACTCACCTATGCATCCCGACTAAGGTCTCACAACTCTTACTATACATGGGGATGCATATATGCCAGAAGGACCGGATTCGAATATCCCCCCAATTGAAAAGCAAGGGCATTTTGGCAATGGAAATCAGAGATAAATGGGTAAGCGTAATATTATAAATCACAAGGGAGGTTAGTGTAATTAGGCAAAATCTGAAGAGAGGTATTTGAATTTTTTTGTAATTTTCTTAATTTAGATATATCAAGACAAAAAATAGATATATATGTCACGTGAATAACAATGGAGAGAGAAATACTTTTTCTTTCAAAAAAAGATATTTATAAAACTAATTAAATAAAAAAAATCATAAAGGAAAAATTAGAAATCATATATCTTATACTAATAATAATAATTAGGTTAAAATTATTATAAAAATATAAATTAAAATAAGGCAAACATAAACTACATAGGAAAAGAGTAGTACAAAATCAAACTTGAGGAGCGGTTTATGTAATTATTCATTTAGGTTTTTGATTGTAATGACTTTGTTGATAGACTAATCTAACTAAAATGTACTTTATTGATACAAGACAAACATTAGTGAAGAATTTATTATAGTTGGATGAACATTTAACACCCGAAGTAAGTGTGGTTGGGTTCCAATTCTCGGATCACAACCCATTGTGATGATGTCAACTTTCAACCGTTTGAAAGTCTTTCAATGTCAAAAGTTTTTAAGTAGTACTACCAGTTTTTCTAAGTTCTATAGTAATACGTAAACTACTGAATAATGTCTAGAGATGCTTAACCTGCTCTATTCAATTTTATACGCCAAATGACTGACAAAAGTACATATAGTGAACACCTACATTTGGACTTTGCGAAAGAAAAAGACTTCCTTTTTGGGAGTATCAATGAGGGGTATCAAAATAATGAAAAGGTCATTTTATTAAGTAACATACCTCAAGCACAAAGTTCAATTATTAAAGCTACTTAAATATTCTTTAGATATACTCCTACAACAATAATTAGATAAATTATTGCACACAATGATTTATTTGTAAATTAGAAGTGGTTTTTTTAAAAAAGTAAGTCTTTGCTTAGTTAAAGTAGCTAGCAGAGTTTGTTGGTCACATGCAAATGATTGGAACAGTTTCGGAAGTTATGCATTTGAACATTTTTTCACATTCATTAACGTGATTTTCCACCTCACCCTCAGTGTTACATGTGATATGATTCCTTCACCACTTGTACAACTTTTTCTCTCAGTGTAATATATGCACTTACAAATGTTACATTACATTAATAATAAATGCGGTCAGAGTTCTGAACTCTATTTATTAAAGTAAGATGTGCATAATCTATGTTTATACCATGTGCATTTTATTCGCATACCAATATTCTAACACGATAAACAAATCAAGTACTTTAACATTATTGGTTAAGGTACATACTTTTGGGATGATTTACAAGAATGATCCGGAAAGTGGGTGAGTTTGAACTTTTGACCTCGCTTGCTTCATGGACAAATTTTCAATGTTAAAAATCAAAATTTGAAATTTTGCTCATAAAACAAGTGAAGTAAAAAATTCAAGATCACCATTTCTAAGGCCGTTGGGTGAATTTTTTTGATTCTTTTGTTGTAAAGCTGAGTTTATTTTAGTATCAGCATTCAAAATTTACTGATTTGACTAATTTGAATTCGCGTTGTATAAAAATTAATAAAAGAGTTTTATCGAATTTCTTCAGTAGCAAGATTTGAATTTAAAACCGTTAATCAAAAGGGAAAAGATCGTGCCCATCATATCACATTTATCAGAAATGTAAGCTATGTTCGCTTGCGGCTTACCATTTCATAAGTCAAAGAAATAACTAAAGAAAAGAAAAAATCTAAAGAAAAAACTGCTCATGGCATTATTATTACACAAACTTGCAACAGAAAAAAAGTTGCAGCTACTCACCTATATAAACCATTAGTTTCACTCATCCATCCAAACAATCCTGACCCCTCACCAACTACAAACTCCCCAAAATGGCACATTTGCAACCAAGAAGCCTCATTGGCAAACTTAGTATTTTCCTTCTCCTTTGCATAGCTCAAACATCATTCTCTTTTCCCCATCAACCTTTGTCCTCCAGACGTCTTTTGACAACCACCCCAAGAAACATAGTCAAACAATACCTTAATCCCCACAACAAATCAAGGGCAAAACTTGGACTTCCACCCCTCAAATGGAGCAACAAACTAGCAAATTATGCAAGCTGGTGGGGACACCAACGACAGGTTAATAGAGACAGATTCAGAATTTGAAATTGATAAGTTCAATCTTTAATATAGTAACATTAGCAACAAGAGGAACAAGTTATATTTTTACAGTTCTAAATAAATATAAAATCAATATAGAATACTCAATCATGAATAAATGCAGGCAAATGTCCTCTCCTTTTTCTATAATGTAAACAAAAAAACTCTATGAGTTGGCCTATCTAAAAGAAAAAACGAGTGAATGTGTTAGATGTCTATCATCTTTTTCAAATTATTGGTACTGACTTAGAGTGACAACCCAATCTATAGCTTTACTTAATTATCATTTATCTGTCGATTGCCTTCTCTCCCATTACCTTAAAGTTCTAGCTAAAATTACAAGTTCAACATTTTATCAAAATTTTAAGAATTTTCACATGCGTATTTGTGTTTGGTGTGAAAATACTGAATTCAGTTGAACTCATTGATCTACAGGTGAGTTGTGAGTTGGTTCATTCCCGCGGTGACTACGGGGAGAACCTCTTCTGGGGGAGCGGCAAGGATTGGAAGCCACGCGACGCCGTCAAGGCATGGGCGAAGGAAGGACCTTATTATGATTATAAGAGTAATTCTTGCAAGAAAAATGAACAATGCTTGCATTATACACAGATTATTTGGAAACAAAGCACAAGAGTTGGCTGTGCAAAAGTTGTATGCAAAACTGGGGATACTTTGATCAGTTGCAACTATGATCCACATGGTAATGTAGTAGGAGAAAAGCCCTTTTAAGATATCATATTTAGAATCTCATTCGACGTGTGCATATACTGACCCCAGAAATTAAACTAGTCTTTTAACAATGACGAATCTAGAATTTAAACGTTGTGAATTCTGAGTTGAGAGAGCGAGTTTTGAAATGTAAATGTAATTCTATTTGTATTGAACACACGAATCTATTATTAAATTTGTTTGCTAACTCCCTTGGGACATTCCTTTTTGTTTGTAGAAGAATAATCTTATTTGTAAAGTGCTTGAATTTTTCCTTTTCCAAGAAAATGTGTTAAGACATTTGGGATCTTTTTATCATTTGGAAGCTGGCAACAACCATAGGAAATTATTGGTGACAATTTATTGTTGTGCTGTGAACTTCAAATCCCAGATCAGATCCTACTGTTTATGTCCTTTTGCCCTTTAGGGCCAATTGTACAAGATTCTAATAAATAAAAGATTGACTTGATTTTCAAGTTTTCTAATTCTAGCCACCAGATCTGAACATAGAGAAATTACATCCCTTTGTTTCGTATTCATATTTTATGATTTCTAGCCCGTGCCCGTTGTTGGTTGGGCTAAAATAACACAAAATTAATACTCTTAACATGGCGTAATATTGTTCATTTTGAGCTAAATCCCCGCGATTTTTTTCAAAAGGCCTTACACACCACACCTTATAAGTAACTTCTATTACGGTTTTTCACCGAGGGGGTGGATCGAAGCGATTGCAGCGAAGAATTGATCTGAAACGAAGCACTTCGTTTATAGACATTGTAGAAAAGATAAAATATGCGCCAATCGTTCTTCTCGAATCACTCCAGTACACTAATAATGTAGGACTTCGTGCGCGCACATCCAACAGAACCAAGCCAAATTTTTCTGAAATCCAAGTATATCTTGTTATTAATCTGTATTCCAAAAAAAAAACCAGTAAATAATAAACACTGAAAATAAACAAAATCAGTGTTGAAAAAATAAGAATAATTTTTTCAGAATATAATCGAGCCCACTTAGTTCAAAGTGTGTCCTTAAGGAAATTATTCCCCTCACAGTACTCGAGGTTGATGGAATATCCCCTCCCAGGATAGAACGATTATCTTACCAGAATAGTAGTACTCCAAACTCTGGTAGCGGCGAACCACTCAATCAGTAGTATATCACACAGAATTGATTCGTGCAGAAGAAGAAGATTTTGTAGTTCAGAAAATTAGTAAGTAAAATTACGAAGAATCAAATGAATTTATAGCCATGGAAGTATCATTTTCGAAGGTTTGCAACTCTTACGAGCAAATACTAAACCTGGTGGGAAATTTAAATGTGGGAAAGAAATCGGGTCGCGGTCGGCGGATTAGTAGGGTCGCGGGTCAGGGTCACTAACGGGTAGGATTTGATAAGTTAATTAATTTAATTAAATAATAATTAATTAAATAATTAAAAATTAAAGAAAATTTGGTCCAAAAAGATTATCAATCAATCAGATCATTTGACCAAATACGAATCCAAATCCGAATCCTAATCCGAATCCGAATCCGAATCCGAATCCGAATCCGAATCCGGCCGGCCGGCCGGCCGGCCGGCCGGCCGAGCCGAGCGAGCGACGGCGCACGCCGGCGCGAGGGGTCCTTGCCCCCCCAACCCTTTTACTGACAAGAAGGAGTAATTCTACTTATAAGTAGAAGAACGTTTCTTTCCACTACCGATGTGGGACAACTCCCACTTTTCTTTCCACTACCGATGTGGGACAACTTCCACTTTTATTTCCACTACCGATGTGGGACAACTCCCACTTTTATTTCCACTACCGATGTGGGACAAATGATTATTTTATAGAGCAAGAGGGAACTCCCTCCATTTCCCATTCAATCTATCATTTAATCCCAACAATCCCCCACATGAATGGGGAATGACTATAAGATAAAGGAATGCTACCGACAAGTGTGATATACAAGCGAGAATTGACTGCATCTGGATAAGTAGGTTTCCCTTTGAACTTTCCGTAGTGAACTTATATCGGATATACTCGATCAATCGGTAGATTTGATATCTTTGAACCGTCGAACTTTGTTGTATACCTAGACAACATAAGTCACACAATCAACCCTCAACTGTTTATGGTTCTCACGGTTGTGTTCGTTTCAGCCATGAACACCTCCTGGTTTCATGAGTGTGTAGAGAATGGGCCTTTACTGTCATTCCCCTTTAAAACGGCTTACACTTAACACTCACATAGGTGATTTCTAAACATGTGGTCCTTTATCCACATTATCTGGTCATACACTGCCAGATTTAGATAATCATTAAAGAACCTTAATGTTTTATTAACTCATTAACAAGCCATAAGGTTTTATCCTTATTTCTGAACATTGTCTTCATTCGAAAATGGGTTGAGTTATTTGACAATGTTGAACCGTCAGTCACAACTTTGTTTGATCTCCTTGAACCTAGCTCTTGGGATCTCCAGTCTGCTAGGTAGAGTTACCGCCATGATGACTTGTCCTCGGCCTTAACCCCATTCCCATTGATGATCTACTAACTCCCTCTCTAGATAAGCCTTTTGTAAGCGGATCCGCCACGTTATCTCTTGACTTTACATAGTCAATCGTGATAACGCCACTAGAGGAGTTGTCTAACGGTATTGTGTCTTCGTCGTATGTGACGAGGTTTTCCGTTATACATTACGCTCCCTGCCGTACCTATTGCTGCTTGACTGTCACGATGTAGACATATAGGAGCCAAAGGTTTGGGCTGAATGGAATATCTTCTAAGAAATTCCGGATCCATTCAGCTTCTTCACCGGCCTTGTCTAAAGCTATAAATTCAGATTCCATTGTAGAGCGGGCGATGCATGTCTGTTTTGATGATTTCCAAGACACTGATCCACCCCCAATTGTGAAAACATAACCACTCGTGGATTTAACTTCAAATGACCCGGTGATCCAATTTGCATCACTATATCCTTCGATCACGGCGGGATATTTGTTATAATGCAAAGCATAGTCTTGGGTGTGTTTTAAATACCCCAAGACTCGTTTCATTGCCATCCAATGAGTTTGATTGAGATTACTCGTGAATCGACTCAGCTTGCTTATAACACATGCTATATCTGGTCGTGTACAATTCATAATATACATCAAACTTCCCAAAACTCGTGCATAGTCCAATTGTGAGTCACTTTCACCTTTATTCTTTTGAAGTGCAAAACTTACATCAATTGGAGTTTTTACAACATTGAAATTTAAATACTTAAACTTGTCAAGTACTCTTTCAATATAATGAGACTGCGATAATGCTAGACCTTGTGGAGTTTTATGAATTCTGATGCCTAAGATCAAATCAAGAACTCCTAAGACTTCCATATCAAATTTGCTAGCCAAAGATACGCTCGTAGCATTTATATTGGTAATATCTCTACTCATTATCAACATGTCATCAACATATAAACAAACAATGACTTCATGATTTGGAGTATTTTTAATGTAAACACATTTGTCACACTCATTAATCTTAAATCCATTTGCCAACATTGTTTGGTCAAATTTCGCATGCCATTGTTTGGGTGCTTGTTTAAGTCCATAAAGTGACTTAACAAGTTTGCACACTTTCCTTTCTTTACCAGAACCACAAAACCCTCGGGTTGTTCCATGTAAATTTCTTCCTCCAATTCTCCATTTAAGAAAGTCGTCTTGACATCCATTTGATGGATTTCAAGACCATATCTGACACTTGATGCTACTAACACCCGAATAGATGTTATTCTTGTTACCGGCGAGTATGTGTCAAAGTAATCAAGGCCTTCTTTTTGTCTATAACCTTTGACCACAAGTCTTGCCTTATATTTGTCAATAGTGCCATCAACTTTCATTTTCCTTTTAAAAATCCATTTTTATCCTAAAGGTTTATTTCCAGGAGGAAGATCAACCAATTCCCATGTATGGTTGTTCAAAATTGATTCAATCTCACTATTGACTGCCTCTTTCCAAAATGCTGAATCAGAAGAAGACATCGCTGCTTTAAATGTTTGAGGCTCATTTTCAAGCAAGAATGTCACAAAATCTGGTCCAAAGGAAGTATATGTCCTTTGACGTTTGCTACGCCTTGCATCCGCTTTACTTGGTGTATTTTCCTTTGGTTCTTCCCGCGGTCGTTTAAATCTTTCACTTGACGACTCACGTTCAGTTTTATACGGATAAATATTTTCAAAGAATTCAGCATTATCTGATTCAATTACCGTATTTACATGAATTTCGGGATTGTCCGATTTGTGAACCAAAAACGGACAAGCTTTGCTGTTTGTAGCATAACCAATAAAAACACAATCCATAGTTTTTGGTCCGATTTTTACCCTTTTGGGCAAAGGAACTTGGACCTTTGCTAAACACCCCCACACTTTGAAATATTTCAAGTTGGATTTTCTTCCTTTCCATAGTTCATATGGAATAGATTGTGTTTTGCTGTGGGGCACCCTGTTGAGTATTCGGTTAGCTGTAAGGATAGCTTCCCCCCACAAGCTTTGCGGTAAACCGAAACTTATTAGTAAGGCATTCATCATTTCCTTTAATGTTCAGGGGCAGTAGTTTGATGAATAATTCCATATTCTAAACATATCTCTGCAAAAGGAGATTCGTACTCTCCTCCCCTATCACTTCTAATCATTTTTATCTTTTTATTCAATTGATTTTCTACTTCGTTTTTGTATTGCTTAAATGCATCAATTGCTTCATCCTTACTATTAAGCAAATACACATAACAATATCGAGTGCAATCGTCAATAAAAGTTATAAAATACTTTTTCCCACCGCGAGATGGTATTGACTTCATATCACATATATCTGTGTGAATTAAGTCTAAAGGATTTGAATTCCTATCAATAGACTTATATGGATGTTTAACAAACTTAGATTCGACATAGATTTCACATTTAGATTTATTACACTCGAATTTAGGCAATACTTCTAAATTAATCAATTTTCGCAAGGTTTTGTAGTTGACATGTCCTAAACGAACATGCCATAAATTATTTGACTCAATAAGTAAGACGGTGAATTCTTATTAATACTGTCAACAACCATTACATTGAGTTTGAAAAGGCCCTCGGTGAGGTAGCCCTTTCCTATGAACAAATCATTCTTACTTATTATAATTTTCTCACTAACCAACACACATTTAAACCCGCTTTTGACGAGTAGTCCAATGAAACTAAATTCTTCCGAATTGTTGGAACGTGCATAACATTGTTGAGAGTCGAGGACCTTGCCTAAGTCATCTTCAAGTATCTTCCCATATCCTTCAACCTTGGCTGTTGCAAGATTTCCCATAAACAAGACTCTTCTTCGGGTCCAAAGGAGCATAGGTTGCAAATGCTTCTTTTGTAGCGCAAACATGTCGAGTGGCACCAGAATCAAGCCACCACTCCTTTGGGTTTCCAACCAAATTGCAGATCATCCATATCATCATTCTTTTCCACCATATTGGCTTGTCCTTTTCCCTTGTTCTTTTTCGGGAGACGACAATCTGGGGCTTTGTGTGCCACTTTCCCACAATTAAAGCGGTTGCCCTTGAACTTTTTCTTGTTGGAATCCTTCTCCTTTCCGTAAGGCCTCTTCCTTTTCTTGTTCTTTTTCGTGAGCAGATCTTCAACGATGTTTGCCCCTTCAATTGGTGAAGTCTTACGGTACCTCTTCTCGTGGTTTTGTTATCTTCCTCGATCTTGAGACGAATCACAAGATCTTCCAACTTCATTTCCTTTCTTTTGTGCTTAAGATAATTCTTGAAATCTTTCCATGAGGCGGCAACTTCTCAATCATTGCAGCCACTTGAACGCTTCATTTACTACCATACCTTCAAAGAATAAGGTCATGGAAGATAAGTTGAAGCTCTTGAACTTGGGTTCCAACGGTTTCCATCCACCATTTTGTAGTCTAGGAATTTGGCAACCACAAACTTCTTCAAGCAAGCATCTTCGCTTTGTACTTCTTTTCAAGTGCACTCCATAGTTCTTTGGAAGTCTCTACTGCCTTGTAGACGCGTTGTACAAGTCATCTTCTAAGGCACTCAAAATGTAGCCTTTGCACAAAAAGTCACTGTTTCCAAGCCTCGGTAACCATGAACTTTTGGTTGTCGGGCATGTCGGCGGCAGCACGGAGGGTCCTCATTGGTGAACTTTTGCATACCAAGGGTGGTAAGCCAAAGAACATTCTTTGTCGCCATCCTTTAAAGTTGACACCGTGAACTTCCATGGTTTCTCGGCCGGTGGCACAAATGCAGTCGTAGGAGTAACGCGGTGCGGTAATTGCGAGGTAGTTCCAGTCTCAATTGCCATTATTCGTTTGTCATCGCTAAATCGACAAACTGCTTTAGTTAATAAAACCGTAATAGCAATTCAATCACAGACTTAAACGATGAAGATTTTATTTCTTGAAATTGCGGTATAATTATGAAACTTTAGTATTCCAACGAAGTTTTTATATCTTCGAGTCGAATACTAATATTCATATGGAGTAGAAAACTGCACAAGTTTTAATCTCCAAACTAGAATACAACAACGATGAAGTTTTTATGTTCTTCAAATCGTTGTACAAGTATGAACTTTAATATTCCAACGAAGTTTGTATGTCTTCAAGTCAGAATATGAAATTTCACACGGAGTAGAAAACCACACAGGTTTTAGTCTCCAAGACAAAATACAGATTACTCTAAAAATATAATTTCCTTAAGATTGTTATTAATCTGTATTCCAAAAAACCAAGAAATAATAAACACGAAAATAAACAAAATCGGTGTTGAAAAAATAAGAATAATTTTTTCAGAATATAATCGAGCCCACTTAGTTCAAAGTGTGTCCTTAAGAAAATTATTCCCTCACAAGACTCGAGGTTGATGGAATATCCTCCCAGGATAGAACGATTAACTTACCGTAATAGTAGTACTCCAAACTCGTAGCGGCGAACCGCTCAATCGCAGTATGTCACCTGCATTGATTCGTGCGAGAAGAAGAAGAAGATTTTGTAGTTCGTAAAATTAGTAAGTAAAATTACGAAGAATCAAATGAATTTATAGCCATGGAAGTATCTGTTTACGAAGGTTTGCAACTCTTACGAGCAGTCACTAAAGCGGTGGGAAATTTAAATGTGGGAAAGAAACCGGTCGCGGGTCGAAGCGGATCCGGTCGCAGTCGTGGTCACTAACGGGTAGGATTTGATAAGTTAATTAATTTAATTAAATAATAATTAATTAAATAATTAAAAATTAAAAATCCGAATCCGAATCCGAGCCGAGCGAGCGACGACGACGGCGCGAGGGGTCCTTGCCCCCCTCAACCCTTTTACTGACAAGAAGGAGTAATTCTACTTATAAGTAGAAGAACTTTTCTTTCCACTACCGATGTGGGATAACTCCCACTTTTCTTTCCACTACCGATGTGGGACAACTCCCACTTTTATTTCCACTACCGATGTGGGACAACTCCCACTTTTATTTCCACTACCGATGTGGGACAAATGATTATTTTATAGAGCAAGAGGGAACTCCCTCCATTTCCCATTCAATCTATCATTTAATCCCAACATATCTTACCACTTAGTAGACATGATCGAAAGTTGTGATGGTTCTCATATTACACTTTGTTAACATCTGAATAAATTTAGAGCTTAATCCAAAAGTCACTGTAAAACAAATCAGTTGAGTCAACTTAAAAACTAAGAAGCAGTTTAATATATGGTCGATAACTAAGTCAAACAAGACTTGATCAGGAAAAGGAGGGAATATGAGAACATCAAAACTTCGTATAATCACTTACTTTAAATTGGTGAAATCAATTGTGATAATGATACTGAGGACAAATAAGCCCAGGTTAGACTTTCTTTGATGAAGTCGGGTCAATCAGGACCGACATGCTAGAAGATTTTGATCATTTTCTCATCAATTTAGCATGTAAAATATTCTTTCCAGCTTAGACTTATAAATCGCAATTCTTGTTGCTGTACTTTTCCTTCATAAATCATAGGAGTGCTAGAAGGTTTATACTTTCCTTTTCTACTTGTATATCAGTATATATTTAACCAACAACCGGAGTTACATTTTGGATACTACTCAAGTAGTCCCCTAAATTAGAAAGGGCAAGTTACACATTTGGCCGATTACATTCTCTAACCAAATATACAAAAAAAATATACTATTACGTATACAAAATGTATTATTTGTGTATATTATACATTAATATACAAAATATATATATTTGTTGGCTTTATTTTAGTGGGCAGCTATTTCTGTCAATTTCTTACGTAGAAATACACAACTAATTTGAGTAACTTTGAGCTTCACCTCCACTTGATAGGCCGGACCATACGAAGCCACTTAAATCTCCACCAAAAATGGGCCAAACCTAAGAGGCCCATTCACTCATACAAACTCAGAAACTAAATAGTAGGTGGTTTTAAATTGTCATGACTCAAATTATTGGTCTTTAATTTTTTTAGTAGCTGAAAATACCCGGATGTCCCAAGTTTGAACCCCGTTCAGTCAAAATTTAAAAAAAAATCGCAAGGTAGAGTTTGGAGTTCGCAAGATATAGTTTGCCTGCAAACTCTCAGGCATAAGGCAAACTCTGTTTTAAGGTAGAGTTTGCCATACAAATTATGTCTTGCGAAATCCAAACTATGCCTTGCGATTTGTTTTTTAATTTTTGACTGAGCTGGGGTTCGAACGCAAAATCTCATGAATTTATAGGCGAAGGAAAACAAATTAAAAATTTCTAATTTGAGGGATAAAAATAAAGAAGGGAATTTGTGCAAATTTCCCTTGGAGATTTTGCACCACTATACTTTTTCTGGTGCGGTTACACTAAATTATAAGGTCATGATTAAGTCATAAATAAAGGTAAAACTATGTATCATTAAACTATTATTTAGTGATAACAATATATCATGTGTTCTATTCAGAAGGGGAAGAAATCCGAAGCCCTTATTTTAGCACAATTAAATATGGTAGAGGGAAAATCCAAAAAGCTTAGTAATAGTTGTCCTTAATTTCCAAAGAAAAGTCTGGCTTTAAGGACTCCTATTTTTTCAAATATATCCAATCAGTAGGGGCAAAGGAAGACCCAATTCAGTGTAATAATCTCCTAATCACTTCTTTAAAACTCGTTAAATTGCAATTTAACTTTTGGGTTCTTAGCTGCTGGAGCTTTCTTTTTGCCGAAGACATAAAATGCTCTTATTTATGATAGCAATAAATAAAAATTTGTGTATTGATGAAATTCCATCAGAAATCCAAGTACCAAACTTTAAACAGTTGAGTCATGTATTAATTAATGATAAGTAATTCAGAAACGTAGGATCAACATAACAATATTGGTAATGTGAAAATTATACTTTTTAAGTATTATACTATAAACTTTGTGACAGGTTTAATATTTTCCGTAATTTGTCGCTCATAAAACAAGTAAAAGAAACAGATGAACAAGAGTAAAGGAAAACTTTTTTTTTCTCACATGAGAAGTTTTTTCTGTATGATTGTCCTAGTCAATAGATGAGGTCTAACTACTTAAATTTCCAATATCACTCTTATCTGATCATTTCAACAGTAAAAAGGAAAAAAATGTTCTAAATCAATTTCTTGACAACAAAAAAAACATAAACAGAGAAAAAAAGAAGATGTTTTTAAGAAACATTCAATATAAGAAATTCACTGATCCTACTAATTAGGATTCACGTGGCATAGGACTCCCTATGCGGAACTTTAATTTCTCTAGTTCTATACTTAAGGTCGATGGATCTCATTCTTCCTATCACATTCCTTATATACATAAGCGGATCTAGAATTTGAATTTTATAATTTATAGATTTTAGGCAACGACCTCAAGTGTTATTTTGTTAGTAATCGAGTTCTAAATTTAATTTCTCTACAAATTTAATAAAGTTTTCAATATATATACAGTATTTAAAATGAAATTACTGATTCTCCAGAACTCATATCTTAAATCTTACCTCACCCTTAGATAGTAAAAAGAGGACAACTTGAAAGCAAATTAATAGCGCAATTACAACAAGATATTTATTCATTCATACAACAAAAGTGACAAATGTCATTAATTATTTGAATCAGGAGTGAATTATTTCGAGCTTAGCACGGTATATTAATAAATTTTAAAACCATCTCTGTAAATCAAGTCGAAGCTTAGATTTGAACTTCTTTGCCCTTCTAACAAATGATACAAAAACAATTCATCACAATAAGTAGAAACACAATAAAAAAATGATCAGAAGGAAAGATAACGGTCTTCCCGAATTGGGTGTGCCCTGTCAAGCACGAAAATACAAGTTCATAAAAGGAAAAAATAATAATTGAAAGCGATAACCCTCTTATATTTCTTATACATAAGTAGTATTATCTTTATTATACACAGATAAATGTTGTTAAGCTTAATTTTGACTCTCAATTATATCCCATCAAAAGTAGAACATTGAAGCACATCTAAATATAATGACTATGCCACCACACAAATTCTATATAACAAAATAAATCTATTGTCAAAAATTGAATTTTCTTTAGCTGACCTTATAGACTTACAGAGATGAATAATGCATGAAACACATTTCAAAGATGAGCAAGTCATATTACAGAAAAGAAATTGTGAATGAACTTTACACTTTTAAAATTACATCCAGATATAGAATTTTGTAAGAATTAATATTCCTGCATTTTCTTTACTCGTTCTTCCTTTGTGGTTTTGTCAAATGCGATGTAGAATCCCGTTTCATACACTTGGTAACCTATGGCAAATCACTGGTACATGCAATTATGTGTTCGCCTCCTTATATATAATTAAATAGTAACGAACTGCAAAAAGACATAGACCTAACCTTTAATTTAACCTTTTCATGACTTTAATTGAAGTTATTTTGTGTAAACACCTTTAAAGGGGAAGGCACATTTTGATCATTAGTTTTCCTAAATGTCTTGCTCATTGAACATTTTTAAACATAACCATTTAACATAATTAAGAGAGCTAAGGAGAGTAAAGGAGTGACTTTTGAAACTTTTTTTAATCATAACACATATGCTGGGGAAAATATAAAAATAATAATAATAATTGTATTTCTTGAAAGAGATGTGATATATATATATATATATATATATATATATATATATATATATATATATATATATTCAAACAACTTTATGGTCTCCATAGTCCATATATGCTATCCAAAATATTGTCAATTGTATATTGATATATCTTCCAAATGTGTATATACATTGTGTGAATTCTGAATACCAAGAAACAATCCAAGTAGGGGTCGCATTATGTTTACTCTTTCTATTTGGAATATCAACAAATCAAACATATAAAATTGGTTGGAAATATAAAGATCAGATTATTGTAGAATTTGTAAGAATAATTTTGATAATATAGATATTTATAGGTTAGCAATTAACGATAAATGAAAAGCCGTCTACTATATATTATAGTAATTTACTCAACTTAAGTCTGAAGTGGAAGTTGATTTACGTAATCTTCCTAGGAAAATACCAGAAGATCTTCTTATATCTAAAAAAAATACCTGAGTTAAAATGAAAAAGATCATCACTTAGTTCAGTTCTCACGGTCAAACTAGAAATACCTTTGCCCGCTAACAATTCTTCGACCTATAATTCCAGATATCTGCTCCTTTTCAGCTGAACAAAACATACAAAATAATCATCTCAATAATAACAAATGTATTTAAAAATTATCATACATTCGTAAGACAAATGATATTTCTACCAAATACACCCGAAAAAGATTGAAGAAATCAGTGAAATTCTATTTAAGCGTTGGTTAGGTGTTTATTGAAGGTACAAACAACATCAGAACAAACACAATGAAAATTGCGTATACGAGAGAGAGGGGAAGCAAAGGTCAAGTCACAAGTGCATCTTTTTGCCCTATTTCTTTCATTTTTTATACCACTACACCAGGGAGTGAACAATAAAATTTTGTCCTTTCGCTTACTTTTAGATAAAGACTTTGGAATGCTAGCACAATACAAAAACTGTTGAGGCTTTTGGGATTTAATAACCGGAAACAAACGGTTGTTTTAATAAGGATTCTTGAACTTTTTTAACATTAATTAAATGAAAGGAATAGGGAAAAATGTAAAAAGAAAATGAGAATACGATAGAATTGAATGGAAAGAAGAAAGAGAGGAAGAGAAGGCATGGCTTCTCAGTTTTTTTCAGAATTTGTTAAAGGAAGAGTAATGTGTAGTAATTAATGTAGCACATAATAAATGAATGAATAAGAGGAAAAATTAAAAAGAATTACGGAAACTCAAAAAAAAGAGAAAAAAGATAAATGATTTTCTAAGCCATAGAGAGGTGCCACATAGGATTGTTTATTTCTAACTTTATATTATATATTGATGTTTAGAACTAATTTAGAACGATCACAATAGCAATACCTAAGATTGATGAGACATAATTAACGCTCAGGATCATCAGGAGGTTCACCAAAAACGTTAACTTTGACAATAGATGTAACGATCCGTTTGGTCATTTTGAACTTTTGGACTTATTTTTTCAAGAATACCCTTTCCGTAGCTTTAACTCGGTGTTTATGACTTGCGGAAACGTGTGGCACAGTTCCCGAGGCAATCAGGTGAGTTTTGGATCAATTTTAGTAAAGATGGAAGCTCTTAAGTTAAAGAAAGAAATTTGATCAAAAGTTGACTTTTGGATAAATGCATCTTTTTCAAGTTTCGTCAATTCCGCTAGGTCCGAAATATGATTTATGACTTAGTCGAGTCGTTGGTTCGGTTACCGAGAAGTTCGAATGTGATTAAGGTGGTTGGTTGAGAAACTAGCTTATGAGATGGTTTGGAGTTGACCACGGTCAACCTCGGGTCAAGATGGATCAATTTGGGTATTTTGAATGTTTGAGCAACTTTGTATGATCATTTGTGACTTGTAGGAAGTTTCAGAATTGAATTTAGATTTCGTTTGGTCAAGTTTAGGTGTTTAAGTGGTTGGCACAAGTCACTCACCTTTGATGCTTCAATGTACCATTATGTTTATTTGATGTTTTAATTGAGTTTTGATTGTTGGAATAGATGAGTATCAAAATTTTTGATATGTAGCAACTTGAATCATCGAATTCCGACATCGTATGAGGGAGTTATGCCCATTTTAGTTTCGGAAAAAATTGTTGGTTTCTGGTGTGTGTCGGAGCGGACTTCCGGGCGCCGGAGCAGAACCGCTGGGGAAGTTGGTTCGCCGGAGTGGAAATGAATGTGTATTAAAAATCAAATTGCATTTATTTAGTATTTTAAGCATAACTTGAGTTCTAGAGCTCCGATTGAGATGATTTTCACGACGTTGTTCTCATATAGACAAGGGGGTAAGTATCCAACCTTTATTTTGATATTTCCTCAAGTTATTTTCATTGATTATCGATTTTATCCGTGTTTGGTTGGGGAAAATTGGGGTTTTTGAACCCTCGAGTTGAGAAATGATAAACCTTTGATTTGAGGGTCAATTCATGAATGAAATTAGTTGATTTTATGGATTTATAACCTATGGGCTATGGGTAACTCGATTTTACAATGAAATTACTATTTTGACCTCCGACACTCGGGATTGACTTTTGGGGGCTCTTTTTGAGTTCCAAAAAAAGTATAGCAATATGGGTATCGTGAGACTCGTCTAACTCTATAGATTACTAATTTGTCTATACTGAACTCATTCGATGAGTTTGGACATGATGGAGCTTTCGGAAGACTTATTCTTCGCGCAGACAGAGCTTGAAGTCGTTCGTGAGCTTTGGAACTTCATAATAAGACAAGTTGAGACTTTTTATACTCTAATATAGCGTTTATGTGTTGGTATACTAATAATGTATTAATGGCAGTAATGGATAATTGGGAGTCCCGTATTAGTGAGGTAATGAGCACTAATATGGGTACCGATGAACTTAACTAGGTAAGTAATGAATTAACTATCTGAAGAAGTTTATGTGTTTCGCCTTCGAGCCACGGGCACTGTGCATAAATCTGCTTAGGTTGGTATAATTGTTGTTTACTTGGGCTTGCATCCATGTTGATATGATATTCTTGATTTGACTTGTCATGCATTCATCACCCCACATTTCGTCTAAACACTCGAATAGAAACTGATAAATACTGATTAAATTGATTATGTTGATTGCATGGTGTACACATATCATATCATTCATACATTCTATATTTGGCATTCAAATTATTAATATATTATTGAGAGCGACTTGGGAAGTCGATTATGGGATATGGTACATGATACGAGAGTGATGATTGTTTATGACACTACAACCATGGTGCTGGGGTCCAATGAGAAATTCTAGATGATTATGGCACTTCAGCCATAGAGCTGGTATCCGATGGGATCGGATGGGTATATGGACCTCATGAGCCTCTCATAAGTCATGTGATAGCTACTGTAGTAGCATGTGTATACCTATTACATAAGTCCATTGCATACGTACATACATATCATTTGCATTGCATTCATTCATATTTCTGATATGTAATTGATGTTGTGTGTACTTGGTGATTATTTCTTGTAGACTTTATGGCCTCATGTCTTATGATAGATGATATCCTGACACCTTGTAACTTATCCTTGTTGTAAGATGGATATATGAGACGGTATGATAATGCTATAGAGATGGGATCTTTATGACTTGGTTTATTAGGACCGATTTAGAGATGGAATCACTACGTGTTTCTTAGTATAAGAACTAAAAGATTCAGCCTTTAACGGTAAACTTATTGATTTGAGTAGAAGATTGAATCTTGATAATGATTGTGCATCAATTCATGAAAGGGTTGGACCCTTATGCGTAGAACTTGTTCTAATTAATGAAAGGATGTAATCTTGAGAATTTAGATGCCCGTTTGGGTGTAGGTTGGAACCTTATGACTATATCTATCCTAATTGAGGTAAAACTAGAAACCTTATTAAGTTCTGCGAAGAGCAATGGACTTTATGACTCAATGTGGCTGTAGAATCTTTACTTAAATGCTTTAATTATTTAGAAACTGTATAATATGACTAACCAAACAAGAAGAGAAGTATTGAGAATATCAACCCTTGTCACTTCTATAGTTAGGGTTGATCGACGATGTTGCTGGGTACACATGCTTCTCGTGTTCACTCAACACTTTCTGAACTCTATGTGCAGGTATTGATCCGGACGCTAGTGGAGATCTTTCTTGGGAGTCTAGGGTGAGCCGTAGACACTATCCCGGTACTGGAACTCTCCCTCTTGTTATTTTACCTTTCTTTCCTTTATATTCAGACAATGATTTGTATGTCATTTTAGACTTGTATTCAAGTTAGTAGCTCTGTACTCATGACAACCAAATTTTGGGGTTTCTTTCAAGATTTATGTATTAAGTCCTAAGATTTGACAAGACTTATGTTGTTTTCCTTAATTTTTCCGCATTTGCTTTATAACATTGAATTTGAATATTAGTGATTCACCTACGGATTAGAATAGGTGCCCTCACGTCACAATGAGATTTTTGGACCGTCACAATGGATCCATCTCTAATATTGTAAGCAGATAATGATTGATCATTCTCCAACTTCATAAAATTGTGATGTAGAGTCATATAATCATCTCTCGATGCCAATTTGAGTATCTTCATTAAATTTCTCACTCCTTCTTTTTCTCTCAACTCCGCATAGAATTGAGATATGGGAAACTCTACCTTTATTCTTGATTCTCCGGCCATTTATATGATATATGGACGAATTAGGACAAAATAAATTGACGCAAGAGGGTTAAAGTAAATATAGTTGTAGGCCTTCGAATTTTTTGAAGTAAAAAAAAAAATAAACAACGAAAAAAGTAAACTAGGCTTTGAACTATAAATAGCCTCGTGGGACTTGGAACAAAAAAGGATCTTATAATGTGGAGTATACTTATTCTACTAGATACGCTAACTTTCTTTTCCGACAAGGGTTGTCGTGAGATGAATACGATAAGGTTTGTGGTAGTCTATAGTAATGGTGAAATCAGAATTTTCATTAAGGATATCAAAATATAAAAAAATAAACATACAAAAAAGATAAGGAAAGTCAATATATAATGTATATAATTTTTTTTTGATTTTTATCTATCTACACAGTGTAAATTTCCCACGAAGGGTATCAATTGACATGACCCCTTGGCAAAGAGTGGCTCTGCCACTAGCCGATAGGTATGATTTTTTTTTGTTAGGGAGCACATCCCCCTTAAATGGACTTGTGTGACATACATTCAAATTAGTCGAGGCTCCAATACAAGTAACAAATATGAAAACAAAAAAAAGAACTTTCTTCCAACCCACAAAGTTTATAATAGTGTTCACACGGATATCCAAATATATTGTAACATATTGGTACTAGTATTACCCACACACGTTGAGCCCGTTCAGCTTAGCTGATAAGCATTAAGTGATGAAGTAGATTTATAAATAAGGAGGTACGTGTTTTGACAAGAGTGCTGAAACTGATAACAAGGTTTAACAAAAATGTACTGATAAGCCCTTTTTCAATTAAAATGACATAAATATCCTTAAAATTATTTAAACTAATAACGACGTGAAATTTCAAATTAATTCAAATACAAAATAATTATTATCTCATTTATTTTTAATATAAATTTTATTAGATAAGATTAACTTTTATAAGTATAAGTTATTTTATTATTATCTAATATATAATCATAAGCTATAACATAAAACTAATAAATTGACTATTTTTTTTAGTAAAAAACATACTTAAATACTACACAAACTTTGTATTATCATAAGAAATAAGCGCTTACCGAAATTTCTTTTATCACTAATTAAAAAAAATTAACTATAACGATCCGTTTGGTCGTTTAGTCCTTGTTGGTATTACATTACCCAAAAATACCCTTTTCATAACCTTTGTTTTGGTGTTCTTAGCTCAAGGGGCTGGATGGCATGCTTCCCAAGGTAAATCGAACTTGTTTCGGAATAAAAATCCTAAGTTAGAGCTTTCTTAAGTATTTAAAATGATTAGTTTGACTAAAAGTTGATTTTTGGGTAAACGTATTCGTTTCAGAGTTTTGTCAATTTTGTTAGGTTCGTAATATCATTTATGACTTAGTCGAGTCCTCGGTTCGGGTCCTAAGGCGTTTGTGCGGAATTTGGGTACTTAATTAGCTAAAATGGAAATCTGAGAAAGTTTGGTGGTTTAGGTGGTCGTGTGTGTTCTAATATTGTTGGATGGGTATTTTGAGTGCTTGAGCAAGTTTGTAGTGTCGATTATACTCACTTTGCATATTTGGTTTGCGTCTGGGAGTCAGGAATGAGTTTCGAGTGTCAAAACCAAGTTCGGAAGAAATCAGAAAAATCTGGTGGTCAACTAGTAGTTTCCTTCTTCATGATCGCGAAGAAGGAAACGCGTTCGCGATGAGTAGTGGGAGCTAGGCTTCGCGATCGCGTGGTGGTGACCGTGTTCGCGAACAGGCGCGTGTCACCAAAGGATGAGTCGCTGGCCTACACATTCACAAGCCATGGTCTCGCGATCATGATAGTTCCTGGTGGGCCGGGTCACGAATGGTCATCGCGATCGCAATGGTCTAGTCTACTATCGCGATGAATTGTCGGGCTGAGCAGTGGATTAAACCACAATCCGAACGTAGATACTTTATTTCATCTTTTGGAGTTTGAAAGCTTTGCTAGGGGCGATTTCAAGTGGTAAGGAAGTATTTTTATCATAAGGGTAAGATCCTAATCTCGATTTAGTGTTTCCCAATATTTACATCCTTTAGTTAGCTTCGTTTTCATGAAAGATTTGTGTAAAATTGGTGGTTTAAAACCATAGATCTAAAAAGGGGATTTTGTAAAATGGAGGGTCAAGTTCAAAGTTTTTTGTTGTGATTTTTATAACATATATGCATGTCGGATAGCTTGGTGGACAAGCGGTGACGTATCCAAATCATCAAGAAATTTGTAAACAGTGACTCAGAATTTTTGAATGTTGTTAAACGGGAAAATATACTCGACAAAAGTGAGGTGGTGTGAGATTATGATTTTGTCGGTGGATATTTCATAGCATTGGTACCCCCTATGGTTCGATGGGAAGCCTAGGAAGGTGCACATAGTATGTCACGACCCGACCCGACGGGCCGCGACTAACCGCCCTAATGACGTCATTATACTAACCTATCACATATAATCCAACTAACACTTAATGAGTCTGAAATCCGGCAGCATAACGCTGCAATAGCAACATATGCCAGGGTAGGCAAGCCGACAAGGCTGCCTTTACCCCCGAATATACCTGTCTCCTGAGGAGTCACAACTAGCCAACACAATATAACAGACAAGCCGACAAGGCTGCCAACCGATACTAACGTATATACATGGAAACACCCCAAATCAGAATACAATAGCATGACTGACCAAAACAGAGTCATAACCCTTACATAAGTACAACCCACCACTGTCTACAGACCTCTATAAGAAGAATAACGACATATGACGGGACAGGGCCCCGTCGTGCCCCTAAATACAAACAGAAGTCTAAAAGAGGTTCGGTACCAAAATGACAAAGCTCTGGATCAAAGGAGCTTTCCAACCTGCTGAGTAGGAACCTAGGCCTGAGGTTCACCAAACTGAAAATATGTACCTGCGGGCATGAAACGCAGCTTGAGAAAGGGTCGATGCGAAATAATGTCTTGAGTATGTAAAACATGAAGTCAGTAAAGAGATCATAAGTAGCCAATGAAATGTAAGATCAGTATAAAAATCAGGATCCAAATCCAACTGTGCCATAAACCATAAAAGTCAACTGTGCGTTATAAAAATGAGAGTCAAGGCAAGAAAACATGAATGCCTGTCCATATACATATATATACCTGTAACGTAACCCGGCCCACTAGTGCGGGACTCGGTGGAATCAGATCATAACCCGGCCCATGCTTTGGGACTCATTAAATCATCTCTCATCTATGGATCCATCCTCGTAACCCGGCCCTCTAGTGAGGGTCTCGGTGAACAATACAAGGTCATGCACGAGTCGTAACCTGGCCCGGGACTCGGTGAGGTGAAGTAGTAACACTTAGCACGAGTAGATATCGTGAGTAACCATATGCAAGTAAAAATTATCATCTGACTCTCAATAAAATCATTGTAATAATGTCATAATAAACTCTTTGCTGAAAAATCATAGGCACTTCTCATAACAATCCTCATTTGAAATCAAACTGTAGAATAAATAAGTACGTCCACTGCATTTTCATTAAATCATGCCAAAAAGAAGGAAGTAAGAGTTTCACATACCTCTTAGACGAACTAATCAACTCTATATTAAAGTACGTCTCGATTTAGAACTTCAACCTATAATAATGGTAATACGTTCGTCAATTCTATGATCGCTAGCATACTTTATATCGAATAACGACTTCTTATTTTATAAAAATTCGGGCAGCACTTCCCCTGTTTATACATGTTTCCACAACTTCCAAACGAGGCCAATAACATCAATAAACAAGCACCAATTAAGGGCACAACCAAGACAACAATAAAGGGAATTACACACCCACTTCTCATGTAAATTTAGCCTCTTAATCCACCTTAAAACAGCCCACAAAACAGCTCATGTTCCAACAACAACGAGGGTAGAATGTGAAGCATTTCTATGCCTTTCCACACCCTTATTCCTTTAGGACTTACCTTAGAAATTACCACACTTAAACATGCATAATGGTGACTAAATTTTCAGAATTATAACACCACAAAACAGCCCCTAAAACAGTCCGTATACATCACAACATGTCCAACAATTTCATGCAAGTTCTTAGCCACAACATGTCACAATTCCATAACTCTTATCTTAATTCCTATAATCCAATTTCGAATTTTAATACTTCCATATAACTAATTCCAACTAAATCTCCAAGTTTCCTTTCAATTCCATCATGCAATTAGTGATAATAACACAACAATAACCAACGAATCCAACAACACCAAAATCTGTCCCAAATTGGCAACTAGCCCAAAATGGTCACATGCAATGCTTAAATTCCAATTCTTCCTTAACACAAATTCATTACCTTAATTCTAACAACATGCATTCCAATTATATCATAGAAAGAAGAATTTTTATACCTCAAATTCGTCAAAACAGTCCGCAATTTTCTGCCACTGTTTTTCCGGAAATCCCCACTGTTTTGTAATTTTCTCCTCCTTTTTGCCCACTTCTTCAACTCCAATTTACATGCAAGTGTTCTACAATGTTAAGCCATCATCCCTACACGTTTTTCTTCCAAAATTTCATCCCAAAATTTCGAAAATTCCGGGCAGATTTGCCCAAGCAAGTGGCTGTTTTGCCACTGTTTTTCACTGCTTTTGGTGTTGTTTTGCTTCTAATTTTTGGTGAAAAATGTAGTCTAGGAAGAGAAGATAACAACCTTAATTTTGGTTATGGGTGGAGGGTGATTTTCGGATTTGTTTGGAGGAGAGAATGAGAGGAGAGTTTGGTTTTTGTTTAAGTGTAGGAAGAAGATGAAGAGGTAATGTAGGTTTATTAAAAAAAAATCTGATTTCCTTTTTACACTTTGGCCCCCAAGTTCTTCAATTAATAAATCTCAAACCCACTTCTTTTAATTCCGAGAATTTCATAAGCCTCGTATCCTCAATGTCATAATTTTATAATACAATACTATTCCATAACGGGAATATACAATTATTGCTATAAGTATCCAACGTCACCCTTATTGTGACCAACATCTTTCCGGAATCACATCCTCTTGTATACTAATTTCCGGATTAGCATAAATAAATATACTCTATATCCAAGATTCGAATCTTACCTCCTTAATTACGCCCTCTAATTATAATCTTAAAATTACGAGGTGTAACATTCTTCCCCCCTTAGAAACATTCGTCCTCGAATGTTCATACTATTGGGCACATCTTATACAAATTGATTCAAGGATTCACAAGCACACAGAAATTTGCATATTAGGTCATCTTAGACTCTATGATACACGTTTCTACCAACAAATATCTGACTTACAAACAACTCAACTCTTGCCATTATCTAACAAAAGGACTCAAATAAACAAGGAAACAACCTACGTCCTAGCTTATTCGTAATTTTCTAAAAGTGAAGTATACTAAAATTAAGGCTAAGTAGAGTCATTATTCCCGCAGTACCACATTATGTACATATATACAAGAACTTTAAGCATAATCTATACCTTAATCTTAACTTGAGAACATATATCATCTTCACAACCAATGACTAATCCCCATTTTATATATTCAGATTCCTGGTCCTATTTTAACCAGTAGTTAAGTACTTAAATGAATGTTTTAACTCAAAATCAGCAGTTTCAACTAAGCACATAAGGATCAGGGAAGACATAACTTCAAAATGGTGTAATAGCAGAGACTAAAATATATATATTTTTTCCGAGTTCCCAAAAGCCTAATATCCTCTACCTGGATCAAGATGCAAGCGTTCTATATAATAGAATCCAAATATACATAATAGAGGCGTTGTTTGATCATGCAGGGTACTAAGGGAAAATACACAAGCTACCCTAATGATGACATACATATGAACATGCCCAAGACACCAACATGGCATAGACACTAGTTACCTAGTCTGAACCATAAACAAGGGATCACAAGGCAGGTGTAAATAAGTGACATATGCATACAGACTACCTTAGACCGTCCCAACCACACACATATATTTAGGAACACGAGAGATGCTAAATGAATATCCAATCCATAATTACCATGCCTATGATCAGGTACTAAGGCTAAACAAGTCTTAAAGTTTATATTAGACCTACATCAAGCCTAAATCAGAACAAGTGAACACATAATAGGCATATAATGAGCTAAGTTTTCCTGTCCAGATATTAATCACTATCTCTCTAATAATTCAAATAGCAAGTGTTATCCATATCGTGTTATTTGAGCCTAACATATACTTAATACCCATATTAAGAATAATTTTAAACAATGAGCATAAATTGGAAGCTTAAGTTAATCAAATCAGGTTACTCAATGTCTCATTTTTAACAATGATTAGCAAGACTTTATCTATTACAAGTCGACACCGTATTGAACTTACTAATCCAAAACTTACAGATATATCCAAATCATATTAACATTAATTAGGCATGCTTAGTCATATCTTCTAACATACCCCTAAATCAAGAAAGCGAGGCTCGGAATTTAGGTAATATTCATAATTCACAATCATCACATAGGCTACCCTTTATCAATTCCCATCATAAATAACATCATATAACCTCAACCATATCAACCCACTTAACTCATTCTCTTCTAGTTTTAAATTATCATATCAGACGATATAAGACAAGTTTTGTTAAATAGGACAACTAATCTTGTTCTTAATTAGTGGCGCTTGTTTTAGGTAGATAATATGACCAAACGACTTACAGATAGCCAAACGAGTTTCCAAAATAATATATTGGTCATCACATTAATTTAAATAACCCATACATGCTAAACCCAACTTCAATCCAACCTGCCAATCCATTAAATCAAATCTAGGCGTTTCATATATCATTAATATCTTTAAATTAGCAATATTAAGCATTAAATTAACTAGGTAGCCCATACACGACTAGACAAATCTAAAATTAACATGTTTCGTTCTATTTCAATTGTACATATTATTCTAAATCAAAGATGGAACATTTACACTCATTCGTTGACATCTACTACTACTTTCAATTTGGTAACAATGCCCTTCTTCTTCCTATATAAAGTGATGGTGACCAAGATAATCCCAAACTCTTAAAGGGACAGAACAAGAATCTCTCACCTTCTTGTTTCTAAGTTTGGTATTACCTAAAGCTACAATCTTGTAGGTACCATCAAGAAGTGGTGGGAAATATAAAATTCAAGGTACCCCCTTATTTTTTGAATTTCACATCTTGGAAAATGGACAATGTCAATCAAAACTTAAAGAAATCTATAACTATACCAAACTAGATATTCAATCCCGAGTGGTAACAGGTAAACCAATTATCCGGACATGAGTAGGCATAAACAAGTATATATAGACTGACCAAACATATGTGGATTGCCTATCCATGCCATGCTAACCTCATCACTACTCACTTAATAACTTAACCAAATCTGCAGAAGCAAGGGAATGCACATAGTTGAGGAACTACTCAGATATTCATTTCATTTTTTTTAACATGTGATTTAGATACCTATCAAAACTCAAATGATCTTATATTATCTACCAAATTTACATAAAAGGAGAAGGGGGTAGACATCTTTGCGATGTGAGACATGGAAATAGGTGGACTTAACAGTTTGATTTAATCAACACATAGATACAAAACATGGGCATATACAATCAAACCAAACTGGATGCAGAGTTATGCACATGAGGAAGAGACAAGGTTATTTTAAATAGTTATGTTCAGATGAGTATTAGACCACCTAAGACTATTGGGACATGCCAAGGATAGATATGACCCTTTAACAAGTAAAACATACACCAAATATGCTCCTAAATTATCCTTCAGATCACGACAACACTTAAACAAGACACACATCCATTTCAAAGTCATTAGGTGATCCTATCATAATTATAACAACATTCTTATGCTAAATCTTAGTTCCCTTATTATAGGCAGATAAATAAATAAATAAAAACATTAAGCCCTTCAATCATTTCCATACCAAATGTGACCTTTACAACCAACATAGTCATTATGTAAGCATAATTTTTAACTTCAACAATTGGTGTTTAATTAACATAACCTGCGTATTGAGTCATGGATTAATCGAACACAGTGTCTAAGAGGTTTAATATACTTCTCAAGCCACTATAGCAACATACCGAAATAATTTGTTCAGTTAACCAGGGGAACAAACCTCATGTTCATGTATTAAGCATACTAAATTAGTACATGTGCTAATGATGGTTTGACCTAACATACTATGGACACCACAGGACTTAAACAATCCAAGAAGGGTTACAATGGACTAAAACTAGTATACCAATTACTTCAAAGTCATTTAAACAGATCATACAAGGTCAAATAACCTTTAAACTTAACAAGACAGCCACTTAACACACAAATAATCGTCACACAATACTCGAACAGTGTTTTCATCAACTGAACACGCTAGACATTAATAGAGTAGTTATAAATAGCCATAATATTCACATATATTACATAATGCTTGGCATAATATATTCACGGTTTAATAGTTAACTAAATAAGTAAACCATTTATTGCAGTAACAAGTCATTCCTGGAATTATGTAAATACTCAATTTTCCACTCCCTTAAGCAACTACTGACAACATGTTTAGCATACAAATTTATCCCCTATTTAAGAGATAAAACGCAGGCTTGGGTTATTAGAACATTTTGCATTCTACATTATGATACGCAAAGACAATTACGGGGGAAATTTTAATCAAACATAAAAGATATCTAGGCAAGTCTAATTAACTGTTTAGAGGTAGTCCCACTGAGCAAAATTGGCAAAGATAGGTCCTAACACAAGTGATTTATACTCAACCCACATACTGTACAGGGACATTAACAGACCACCATGTTCCGAAAGAAGTATGACCAAGACAGAATATATTTATACATAACATGGATAGCATAACTTATAAGAAAAGCTGGAACACATCAACTTAAACAGGGTAATATTACAACATGTAGAGGACCATCTACTCCTAAGCCCCATCCACAAGTAGGACAACCCGTTAACGACTATCAACTACTTGCTGAACTAATTTCAAGGACTTATCCAGACAACTTGCTCTAGAGACAACAAACCTTATATGTACAACAGTAGCAATTCCAGTTTTTGGCATATCTCATATCCCTTTTCATATAAACATTAGCATACCAAGGAGTCATCACAACTAATAGACTTCACATATACCATGTACTTTAACCCAGATCAAACATAAAATATTTTACTCAAGAAGGCCTTGTATCTCTAAGGTCTCAACGATTATCTAATATTCTAAGAGTCAAAAATATTCCATGTCCCAAACTTACCTTATTTCTTCCCGTATACGAGTAAGATAGTTTCTCATAACCTCGAATTCGTATTTCCCTTCCGCATTTGTCGCTTTCTTCGGAGGCATAGCTATAACACATTAATACGTCAGAGAGTGAATAACCTAATAACATAGCTCTATCGCACGATCTTAGAGTAAGAAGAACAGAATACAATCCTAAATGTCCGGCAGCCTCCTGCGTATAAGAATGGTGCACAACATACCCATACGCAAGACTCTACTAGACACGGTCTGTAGACATTCCGAGGACTAACTGCTCTGATACCACTTTTGTCACGACCCGACCCGACGGGCCGCGACTAACCGCCCTAATGACGTCATTATACTAACCTATCACATATAATCCAACTAACACTTAATGAGTCTGAAATCCGGCAGCATAACGCTGCAATAGCAACATATGCCAGGGTAGGCAAGCCGACAAGGCTGCCTTTACCCCCGAATATACCTGTCTCCTGAGGAGTCACAACTAGCCAACACAATATAATAGACAAGCCGACAAGGCTGCCAACCGATACTAACGTATATACATGGAAACACCCCAAATCAGAATACAATAGCATGGTGACCAAAGCGAGTCATAACCCTTACATAAGTACAACCCACCACCGTCTACGGACCTCTATAAGAAGAATAACGACATATGACGGAGACAGGGCCCGTCGTGCCCTTAAATACAAATATAAGTCTAAAAGAGGTTCGGTACCAAAATGACAAAGCTCTGGATCAAAGGAGCTTTCCAACCTACTGAGTAGGAACCTAGGCCTGAGGTTCACCAAACTGAAAATATGTACCTGCGGGCATGAAACGCACCCCAGGAAAGGGGTCGCACGAAATAATGTATTGAGTATGTAAAACATGAAGCTGTAAAAGAGATCATAATTAGCCAACAGAAACAGAAGATCAGTATAAAAATCAGGATCCAAATCCAACTGTGCCATAAACCATAAAAGTCAGGTGTGCCTTATAAAAATGAGAGTCAAGGCAAGAAAACATGAATGCCTGTCCATATACATATATATATACCTGTAACGTAACCCGGACCACTAGTGCGGGACTCGGTGGAATCATATCATAACCCGGCCCATGCTGGGACTCGGTAAATCATCTCTCATCTATGGATCCATCCTACGTAACCCGGCCCTCTAGTGAGGGTCTCGGTGAACAATGCAAGGCTGTGCACGAGTCGTAACCCGACCGGGACTCGGTGAGGTGAAGTAGTAACACTTAGCACGAGTAGATATCGTGAGTAACCATATGCAAGTAAAAATTATCATCTGACTCTCAATAAAATCATTGTAATAATGTCATAATAAACTCTTTGCTGAAAAATCAAAGGCACTTCTCATAACAATCCGCATTAGGAATTAAAGCGTATAAGAATTAAGTACGTCCACTGCACTTTCATTAAATCATGCCAAAAAGAAGGAAGTAAGAGTTTCACATACCTCTTAGACGAACTAATCAACTCTATATTAGAGTACGTCTCGATTTAGAACTTCAACCTATAATAATGGTAATACGTTCGTCAATTCTATGATCGCTAGCATACTTTATATCGAATAACGACTTCTTATTTTATAAAAATTCGGGCAGCACTTCCCCTGTTTATACATGTTTCCACAACTTCCAAACGAGGCTAATAACATCAATAAACAAGCACCAATTAAGGGCACAACCAAGACAACAATAAAGGGAATTACACACCCACTTCTCATGTAAATTTAGCCTCTTAATCCACCTTAAAACAGCCCACAAAATAGCTCATGTTCCAACAACAACGAGGGTAGAATGTGAAGCATTTCTATGCCTTTCCACACCCTTATTCCTTTAGGACTTACCTTAGAAATTACCACACTTAAACATGCATAATGGTGACTAAATTTTCAGAATTATAACACCACAAAACAGCCCCTAAAACAGTCCGTATACATCACAACATGTCCAACAATTTCATGCAAGTTCTTAGCCACAACATGTCACAATTCCATAACTCTTATCTTAATTCCTATAATCCAATTTCGAATTTTAATACTTCCATATAACTAATTCCAACTAAATCTCCAAGTTTCCTTTCAATTCCATCATGCAATTAGTGATAATAACACAACAATAACCAACGAATCCAACAACACCAAAATCTGTCCCAAATTGGCAACTAGCCCAAAATGGTCACATGCAATGCTTAAATTCCAATTCTTCCTTAACACAAATTCATTACCTTAATTCTAACAACATGCATTCCAATTATATCATAGAAAGAAGAATTTTTATACCTCAAATTCGTCAAAACAGTCCGCAATTTTCTGCCACTGTTTTTCCGGAAATCCCCACTGTTTTGTAATTTTTCTCCTCCTTTTTGCCCACTTCTTCAACTCCAATTTACATGCAAGTGTTCTACAATGTTAAGCCATCATCCCTACACGTTTTTCTTCCAAAATTTCATCCCAAAATTTCGAAAATTCCGGGCAGATTTCGGCCCAAGCAGTGGCTGTTTTGCCACTGTTTTCGCCACTGTTTTTGGTGTTGTTTTGCTTCTAATTTTTGGTGAAAAATGTAGTCTAGGAAGAGAAGATAACAACCTTAATTTTGGTTATGGGTGGAGGGTGATTTTCGGATTTGTTTGGAGGAGAGAATGAGAGGAGAGTTTGGTTTTTGTTTAAGTGTAGGAAGAAGATGAAGAGGTAATGTAGGTTTATTAAAAAAAAATCTGATTTCCTTTTTACACTTTGGCCCCCAAGTTCTTCAATTAATAAATCTCAAACCCACTTCTTTTAATTCCCGAGAATTTCATAAGCCTCGTATCCTCAATGTCATAATTTTATAATACAATACTATTCCATAACGGGAATATACAATTATTGCTATAAGTATCCAACGTCACCCTTATTGTGACCAACATCTTTCCGGAATCACATCCTCTTGTATACTAATTTCCGGATTAGCATAAATAAATATACTCTATATCCAAGATTCGAATCTTACCTCCTTAATTACGCCCTCTAATTATAATCTTAAAATTACGAGGTGTAACATAGTAGATCTGGGTGCCAATTTATGGGGGGCCGTGGATGTCAGATTAGGGTAATATAAATAATCAAAAATTCTAAGATGGTTATAAGTGGGGATCCGACGGTAGAGAATTTTGGTGGGTGTCCTATTTTGGATCGCACGGGTAGGTAAAATATTGAGAATGTATTCTATCATTTTTAGTGCATATACCCAAAAGGTAGGGGGGATGCATGAAAAATGAGGGTACGAATCATATTATTAATGGTTCGGAGAATTCTTTCGTCTTTTCCATTTTGAGGGGAGGTGTGGGGGCAGGAGAAATGAAAGATCATTCCATTAGCCTAACAAAATTTATGAAATAGGGAATTGTTGAACTCACGACCATTATCACATTGAAACGATTTTATGTCTTTTTCAAATTGCATTTAACCAGTGTACGAAACTCAACAATTTGGAGAACACTTGAGATTTGAATTTGAGTTGGTAGACCCAAAGAAAGTGAGAAAAATCATCCAAAAATACCAGATAATATTTGTGGCCTAAGTTGCTAGTTATAGGAGATGTCCATAAATCAGCGTGAATAATATCAAAAGGGGATTAAGTAGTACTCATAGAAGCCGTAAATGGTAGTCTAACGTGTTACCCTAACTGGCAAGAGGAGCAACTATGAGAAAGAGACCATTTTTACATTGGATTAAATTTCGATTTCTAAGAGAAGTAAAAATGTGAAAACCCGGATGACCAAGTCTACTCTGCCACGTAGAGGGAGATATGGTTGTTAAAACGGTGGGAGGGGTGACACTAGCAGTGGATGTGGGTAGGAAAGGATATAGATCCCCCTCACTATTGCATCTAGTAAGGAGTGTCCCGGTACGGAGGTCTGTTACAGAAAATTCAAACGGGTCATAATTAATTGAGACAGAATTATCAGTGACAAATTTTCTAATAGAAATTAGATTTCTGATGATGTTTGGGGCATAAAAGGCATTTTAAGAGAGAAGTGAGGATAAGGTGGCGGGGTAAGGGTGTGACCAAATCCCTGAATTGGAATGCGATGACCATTACAGACCATAATAGATTGTGGAGATTGTAACTTGCGTAGTTGAGAAAGATTACCAGACTTGTTGGTGAGATGAGATGTGGCACCCGTATCCATATACCACAAATTATCGGGCTGTTGGCATGTCAAAGTGCCAAAAACTTAGCCCAGACTGGATTGTGGATGGCCTGGAGTGGAGAGGTGGGCCTTAGAAAATTGGGCCTGACGTCTATGGGCCGTCGGATGTGGTCCAAGACTACTGGGCCGTTGCTAGGTTGAGGGATGTTGGGCTGAATGGTCGTGGCCCAGCATTTGGACTGGTGTGGGCTGGTGTGGGCTGCACTGGTGCTACCGCTGGGCTCAAGATCTGCACTGGTGCTGCTGCTGGGCTCAAGCTAGAAGCCCAGTTCCATGCTGGACCATCACTGCCACTGTTGTGCCTCTGTCCCCGCCATGTTCGTGGTAGTTTCTGACCATGGTGGCTACCGGAGATCGGGTAGGAGAGAGAAGACAATAATGGGGGACGTATACTGCACATATATGAGGCAGAAAACAGCCGTACACGGGGTGTATAACGGCTTAGGGAGGTGATAGACGAATATTATATAATGGCAGGGATTTATAGCTGTCGTATACAGAGAGTATATTGGCGTATATAGGCTGTATACGGTATACGACTTGTTGGAGAGATAGGAAATGAGGTAGGAATGTATATCAACAGTATACCATGGGTATACATGGCTGTTAGTAGAGTTTAAGGGCTGAGCAACTGTATACTTAGTGTATATCGATGGTATACCGGCGGTATACAGTCGTTTTGACTCCTGAAAAATAGGGGAGAGGTCGGCCGAAATTAGGGTTTGGGTAGGGAAGGATTGTTGGCTTCTGATACTATGTAGAATTGTATTAATCTCTCCTTGGCGAGCCTTTCACATTAATACAATATATATAGTGTGTACAATGTGAAATCCTAATACAAAAGAGATCCTATAATTACCATAATTATACAACACTAAATATTTTACTAATATTCACTAATAAAGGCCAAAAATCAAACCTCATTTCATGCATATATAAAACCCTATTCATCCGGACGTCATTACACACAAATAAAGTAGAAGAAAAACAAAGGTTTTAGAGAGAAATAGAAACGTAACCCTTTTGATTATCAACCATGTCTTCTGTTCCGAAAATGAAGTTGTTGTTGTTGATGATGCAATGAAAAGTAATGATTCTGATAATTTTTTGTCTTAGTATGTTAAGTGATGGAGTAGGAGTAGAAGAAGAGGATGGCGAGGAAATAGAAAGCAAGGCTCCACTTGAAAATTCCTTAAATTCTTTGCAATTTTTAGAAGCTGCTCTTCCTTTTAAGTCAGTTTTTTCTAACCCTCTTTAATTTCCCTTGAAAATTTTCTTAAAACTTTTTAATTTTTTTTTTCTAGAGTAGCATTTATTGACTTGAAATAAAAGAAAAATGCTATGTGTTTTTTTAATCTGGTTTGAACATTCAACGACAAAAAAAGGAATTTTATGAAAGGAATTTATAGCAATCTATATTACAAAACTTTAACCTCATTTTTCACTACACAAGAAATATTACTTGTGTCACTTCGCGTCCTTTCTATCAAATATTCTAAAAGAGTTGAATTAATTCATCTTTAGTATACGCTTGCAAAAGACCAGTTACACAAACTTGGCTCGAGACTAGATAAAAGAATTTTAGGAGATTTAATTTTTTAAATATAATAAAAAGATTTTTCACCTATACGAAGAAGTCACATTTTAATTTTCTTGTATACTTTATTTATTGGTGTTTATGATGTTTTACAATTTTTCATTGTTTATAGGCGAGGAATAAATGGTGTTTATACTGAAAATTCAAAGTCATTCGTGAATTTGGCTGAAATGAAGTGTTTGAAAGAGATGGAGGAGGAAAGCCCAATGAACAAGATGAGACGTTTGACCATAGCTCAAAACACGTTGTATAAGTGGGGGTAGCAGCTCAAGTTCAATGCCTCATTTGAAACGCAGTAATGGTGAAAATGCACACAGTGTCAGAGTTGAACAAGAGTCCAAATCCTCCACGAGCAGCGCTAGTTTTAGCTCCGTCGATAACTCTACCACTATCCATCAACTGACCGATCACTTTATGTGCACCGAGATATCTGGGCTGGCCATGCGTTCATTATTTGAAAAATGTATTTTTTTGAAGTTTTATTAATATTTTTTCTTTTGTGTTGTGATGACGTTTTTTAGCTCTTAAGGTTCTTGTTCTTTTTTATCTCTCTTTTAAGTAAGTGGATATGTGAATTATTAGAGACATGGCACAATAAAGTCTTTGTTGGATAATTTGATCATTTTTTGTTACCAAGTAAGTGTTTTGTAAGTGGTATGACTTAATACTTTCTAGCTATCATATTGTTTTACTATAAAATCACAAACTTTATGTTTTACCAATTTGGAGAAAAGTATCATCGATTAGAAATTGAAAGAAACGGGGAGGATATGTGAAGTGCAAAGTGAAAATCTTTTCCCTTGATGTGTTGTCTGCCTTTAAAGATGGATGGATATATGTTAACCGTACCCCTTTTTTCTTCTATGATATATTGTAACTTTGTTTGTCATCAAGGGCTTTGTGATTTTTGCTAAGAAGTCACCAATACTCAGTTCAGGGTTGTTCAATTTATATGGGGGGGGGGGGGGATTGCCTAAAAAGTGTTACAAGAAGCCTATAAGAGCAACAAACATCGGAACTCATGGAAAAGATGATGAATTATCAAAGAGATTAATTATATACATTGTTAATGTGAATAAAAATTATACTATCTCATCACCAAGGCCGGAGTTAGAGTGTCGGCTATGGGTTCAGTCAAATCCAGTAACTTTGTTCAAATCTTGTATTTGTCTTAAAAATTCGTGAATTATGTACCAATTATAATTTAGAACCCAATAACTTTAAACCGAACATGCCTGGAAAAAAAGGTAAGGTCTCGCTTTCCTTTGCCACTCAAGTGTACGGCATCTGCCATGTTTAGGCCCCTTCGTCCCTTACCTAATGAAAGAAAAATAAGAATTCATAAACTTCAAATCCGCTCCGCCTCTGCCCAACGTCGCCTAACAAACTCGTACAGTTGCTAAGTTAAACAAGGCATCTTATCTGGTGTTATTTATTTTAACATTTACCAAAGGAGCAAATTAGACAACCGATTCTCATAATTAATGAGAATCTTTTAATTTTGTTATGAATTGAGAATAACTAGTTTTCTTGCATTATTTGTCTAATTGTCTCCAAATTCTCTTCTGTCTTCTCACCTACATTATCATATAATCTTGAGTTCGTTTGATATATGCATGAAAAATGATATATTGAGCTCACTTAAAGTCATTTTTAAAAATGTTCAATACTAGATGTTGATTTAGCTACACCACCATATTGACGGCCACAATGAATTTGTCATAAGTCAAACACATGTTAACATATAGAAAATTCATACGAGATGTTATGAATGTATTTCTAGATCTACAAGTAGGACATATTTTCATTTTAGATGCTATCATTTTTATAAATGAAGAAAAAACAACTACATGCTGGAATAAAAGTGTGTATCTAGTAATTAACTCTTGATCAATTTGCATAATTCAGGTATAAACAACCTAAATGCATATTTAAAACAGATATAATTATCTTCTGTTTCTTTTATTAATCCGGTATATCTTCAGTATGGAGTTTCAATTGTGAGTTTTAAGATAACTAGAAGAAACCAAAAGTAGAAAGAAAAGAGGCACCCATTAAGAAGAGAAATAACTTTTTGCTTAAGTAAAAAACACTATGTATTCAATAAAATGAGTAGCTTCTTCAGGTTTGGTTCTCTTGATTTTGATCTGTTCTCTCCTCACTTCAAATAGACACTACTTTAAAAAAATGGTCAAAACCGACCTCCAAAATAGACCGCGGTCGTTAGTTTGTAGTAAGCCTGGCCAGTGGGCCAGCTCGGCCCGGTCCGTCCCCGATCACCCCTAAAAAAAAATAGTGTCGGGACTCGAAATCGGGACAAGACGTGGACTTGTCCCGTCCCACCCCGATCCCGCCCCGACCTGGTCCCGCCCCCGATCCCGCCCCGACCTGGTCCTGCCCCCGACCCCTCCCCGACCCCCCTTTGCAAAAATGACAGTTGCATAACATCCAATTTATATTTTCCCCCCTTAATATTTATTTTTAACCCCTAAGTTACTATATTTATACTTTAACCCAATTTCTCAACTATAAATACATAATTTTCTCTTCATTTTATCTCACAAATCTTCCCACAATCTCTCTAATCTCTCAACTCAATATATATCTCTCTACAAGTCTACAATTACATTGCCTACTAAATATTTTATTTTATTTACTCATTTGTATAATTGTATCAAAGTTAAAAAAATGGGACTGAAGTTGACAACTAGCTTGAGGATCATCCATCGAGCAAAATTTCAATTTTCAACCTCGATTACAAGTCGACGTTTGGTACCTTCGTTTCTTCTTTAAATTATTATTGTTACTTTATTTTAATTATTGCACTTAATTTCATTATTTTTAATTATTTATTAGCATAATTAAAATGGAAGAATTAAGATGTATGTTTAAGGGTAAGGGTAAGAGTAAGGGTGCTTCTTCTATTAGGGGTAACAAGGGCATGAGTACTTCTTCTAGTCATCCTATTCCTAGACGTGATGATTTGATTGATTACACTCATACAGATGAAACTAAATTTTTTAATGATATACCATTAGATGATGAAATATATTCTGCAACTCAACCAGACTTTAATTTAAAAGATAATCTAGATGACACACCCACTAATCTAGATGACACAGCCACCAGTGCACCTCAAACTGAAATTGGAATGCCTCTTATTCCCCCTAGTATGAGACGAGACCCCACACAACGAAAATTAAAATCTGTTGCATGAGATTTTTTTGATAGGAACCAAGAGAATCAAGTAGTTAGATGCAGAATTTGTAAAAATGTTTATAAATTTAAAATTGGAAAATGTCAGGGTGGGAGGGGAGGTTTATTGAGACACGTACAAAGCTTTCACAAAGCTAGGTGGGATGAATACGAGGCTACAAAGTCGGGTGCGCCAATGCATTCAAGGTTCACATAGTGTCCCGGACCAAGTACATGGTCAAATTAACCTGACGACTGGGGAATTGTAGGTCCTAAATACGATAAATATAGAGATAGAGAAGCAATAGCAAACTTAGTTGCAGTGGAGGATTTACCTTTTTTATTTCCTTCCTCTCCTGGTTTTATTCATTACATAAGAGATATGTGTAATCCTGCTTTTAACGGTTTTCCTAGATCAACTGTTAGGAGAGACGTTCTTAAATTTGCACACGAATATCAACAATATTTACGTTATGCATTATATCATTTTTCTGGCAAAGTATCTATCACTTCTGATATAAGCCGTAGTACTAACGACCATGATTATTTAACTGTAACATGTCATTGGATACATCATAATTGGTCTATGCAAAAACGTATTTTAGCATATAGATATATTGATGATTGGCACACTTGAAATTTTATTACATAAAATATTCATCAAGTTTGCGATTATTATGGTATAACTGACAAAATAATGACTGTTATGTTAGATAATGCTTCTTCTAATAATTATGGTGTGAGACTTTTAAAAAATCTATTAACTACATCTTTTCCTAATCATTTTCATATAAAATGTGCGTGCCATATTTATAACTTAGTTGTAAATGATGGTCTATCACTTTTTGAAGATATTCTTAATAAAGTACAATTTGCTATAAACTTTATTTTAAAAGTAATAGAATACAAAGAAAAAAAGAATATAAAAAAACTTGTTACTATTGTGGATTACCTTTTAGAAAAATTCCTGAAGAAGTAGCGACTAGGTGAAATTATTATATGAACAACTACTTGTTGCTTACGATTATAGAAGACATATAACTTTATTTTTTAACGTCCATAATTGAAATCCAACTAATATGCTTATAGATAATGATTGAGAAAAAATTCAGAACTTATTGGATTTTTAGAGAAATTTTTTCAAGCAACTAAAGAATTTTCTAGTATATATTATCCTACTATTTCAACTATGTTATTTTATATAGCTCTAATATTTTTGTTCCTTAATGAATATATGGAAAAATCATCTTATAAGACACCTATTAAAAAATGTTTATCAAATTACAAAAATAATTTTTTCCTATTCCCACTAATTATATTATTGGTGTTGTATTAAATCCGACTATTAAAATAAATGGGTGTAAAACACTTATTGAAACTATTTATGATTGTATAGAAGTATTTCCACCTCCAACTCCAAAAAACACAAATGAACAACCACCTAAGGAACCAACTAAAGAAGATGTTTTGTCTAGCATACACGATGAATGCAAAAAAAAATATACGCATTACCAACAAGAAAGTGCTAGCAATCAACCGGCTTCTATACCATCTTCTTCTTCTACAATACAACCTTATAAAAATATGTTATTTCTGCGGCTAGTATTGAAAGCCTTAAAAATAGAATGTTTAGTGGTTCCACTACTAATCAAGTTAGCGAGTTTGATATTTTTATTTTGCAGGGTGTTGTACCGTAGGAAGCAGTTCTCAATGAAGAAGGACGTGAAGACTTGCTTAAATACTGGAGGGACAATGAAAAGACATTTCCGACACTAACAAAGATGGCCCGAGATGTGTTAAACATTCAAGCGTCATCAACAGCGTCTGAAAGCGCTTTTTCTACCGAAAGATTTCAAATAGGAGAGCACATACACTCAATAGCGAGAGACAGGTTGGAGATTACAGTTTTATTCAGAGATTGGATACGAGCGGAGCGTAGAAGGTGAGGTCAACCGGAGATCAACGAAGAAGATAATGAAAACTACAACGAAATCTTGTTCAATGGAGGTGGAAGCAACGTCGATCAATTTGACCAACAAATTCCAATTCCAACCGAAGAACCACGATATTGTGAAGAAATTAGAAAATGTGTTTATAAATATGTAATTTTTTTAATTGCAATTTTACTATGTTATTTGCAACTTTCAACACCGCGAAGTTTCAATTTTGAAATTATATTACAAAAAAATCATATTTCTATTAAATAATATAAGAGGCATAAAAACAACCTTGAGATATTTTTATTACACTATCTATCTTGTTCAATTATTGAAGTGTTTATATATGTTATTTTTTAAAATTAAGTGCAAAAAAAAAGGAAAAAACCCGATCCCGACCCCGCCCCCGCCCCGCCAAGACCGGTCCCCTTTTCCGACAGGACCTGGAACGGGACGGGACATCGGCGACTCGCCAGCCCCGCCCACGGCCCCGCCGAGGACCGGTTCCACCTCCTCAGCCCCGATCTGTCCCGTCATGCCCTGCCCCGCCCCGCCCTGGACCCGTCCCACTGGCCACCCCTAATTTGTAGCGAATACCTACTAAAACATCGACCGCCAATCGTTGCTGGTACGGGGAAGGTCAGTTTTTTTACTTCGATTGGTATTGCTCACTGCGGTAGGTCAACTTTTTTTTTTTTGGAAAATACCAACCGAATCGGTAATGTACTATTCTAAGATCAAAACCCCGTCTTTACCGTGGTAGCTAGAATACTTTTCTACCACTAGACCATTGAAGCTTAGCTTGATGATTTAAAACTTTAGTTTTTTACTTATACATTTCAAGCTCGTTTTTTCGCGAAAATAACTGACTGAATTCGATTGTTTATTTTTTTAAAAAATTACTTTTTTATCGATGAATCTCGGTCGTTTTTTTAAATCATATTAAATAAAACTGACAGATGTCGGTCAATTTTTGTAAAATTAATTTTGCGATATTTTTTAACGACCGACTCGATCAGTTTTACACTTTTCCAATTTTAGCGCTAAAAAAATTAAATGTGGTCGGTCGATATATATCCGGAAAAATCCGACCGATATTTGTCGTTTTTAGCCCTTTTTAGTAGTGGAAGTAGAGGGAAAAAATGGGATGCTACACTGTTGATGGGTTAAAACCATCCACTTGTGAGCTCACCAAGTCAGCTAGCTAAGCCATCGACCCCGTACAGATAGCTTTTTACTCCCCAAGAAGCTGTTACTCCTTCGGATAAATTATATTCAAATATTGAGGATTCAACTTTATCTTATATTTCTTTCTTGAATATCCTAATTCCACTTATTAAAAACTTTCTTTGTCTTAGTTTAAATGACATATTTTTCTTTTTAGTCATTTAAAAAAAGAATGATATATTTTCTTATTTGACAACAATTTAATTTTAAATTACCTTTTATAATTAAAGAATTGATTTATAATCACACAAATATCTTTAGCTTGTTTTAGACCACAAAATTTAAAATTCTTCCTTTCTTAAAATTCGTACCCAGTTAAACTATATCATATAAATTGAGATGAAGCGAGTATTAAAAAATCTCATGTAAAAGAAGTAATAAAAATATGCTAAAAACTAAACAAGAATCTAAGATGCAAATCTAATCTTTATACTTGAGGAAAGAAGCCACTAGCTTCAACTGATGTTGGTGTAAATCGGACAATTTCTTTGATATGCGTCGTCATAAATATATAACAACGATATAAACTCACTTTAATGTCGATTAGTGACGGAATTCTTCAAAGAATCTATGACTTGACATTATATGAAATTTGTCCCTTTCCCCCTTATTAAAGCCGCCAAAGAGTTTACAAGGGCGATGTCAGCCCTGTTGTTAACTAAAACCACCAAAGAGTCTGCAAGGGTGACGTAAGCCCTATTGTAACTAAAGCCATAAAACCGTATCGACTCAATACAATGCCAAATTGCAGATTTCTTAAGGAATTTTGTCGTCAATTGACTAGAAACTGTTGTGTATTCCAACTTATTTATTATGCATATATTATTGACATATATCTAAGAATTTGTCGAATTTACACCAACGTCAGTTAAAACTGGACGACTGGCTTATTTTTGAAGTCTAACGATAAAACACTAAATATTAGATCATTTTCTTAGTTTTAACTTATCTTTATTATATCTCCATTTACATTAGACTTTTCTTTGCTCGACAAGTGGAATTTAGAAGTTCACTTGCCATGTGAAGAAACATATAAGAAAAAGGCGATTTCCTGGGCTTCTTTCTCTCTCCTTCTCTCAAACTCTCTTCTTTCGGAGATCACCAATCTTCATCAATGCACCATTCATGTCTTGTTATTAACAACAACATATCTAGTGAAATTCCACAACGTAGGGTCTGAGAAAGATAAAATGAACGCAGACCTTACTCTTACTATGGGAGGTAGAATGACTGTTTCCGGTAGACCCTCAAAATAAGGACAAATAATTAAAGCAGTATAAAAAGTTATGTCAAAATACTACAAAAAACATGATAAGATGTACCAAAAAAATGAGTCATAACTACCACAAATTAAAACGATAATATAAGTACAAGAAACAACAGATAGTAGCAGAACTCGAATGACAAAAAACTACAAGAATAATTTTACGACTACTAGTATGAAAGGGTAAGTATGACAATACTCAACTACCTACTAACCTTCGATCATAATCCGTGTCCTCCATACTCTCATATCTAAGGTCATATCCTTAGTAAACTGTAGGGGTGAGCGGGTCCGGGTACCCTAACTTTTTTAAACTACCCGGACCCTACCCAGTAAACGATCGGTTCCTAAATCTGTTACCCGGAACCTACCCGTAGCAATCATTACCCGGAACCTACCCGGACCCTGCGGTTCCGGGTAGGTTCCCTACCTCAATAAAACATTTGTCATAAATAGTATACTACTGCATAGGGATTGCATAATATGGAATGAAGCAGCAGTGACAAAATATGTGTGAAATATTGCATAATATGGAACGAAGCAGCAGTAGAAAAGCAAGAAATTGTATACACTTCATTACAACAGAGATATATCGCAACCCGACCTTTTAAATGACTACAACACAATCACAATTCACAATGACTAAATGAAGAAAACATTGCAAAATTACACTGCATAATCCAGTGACATTTAACAGAAATATCAGTCACTGATTTATTAATTCAGAGAAACTGTTAGTCTAGGTGCTGCTGCTGCATTGTGAGGCTTTAACATTTGCATTGTGAGGCTTCAACACATCTGCATTGCTGCTGCTGCATTTTGAGACTGCATTGCTGCTGCTGCACTAACATCTGCATTTTGAGAAGAGTTTAAATGTCACACGTCCACTTGCATACTAATCCACCATTATGTCTTCCGTGACACAAGTAAGCTCTACAAAAATAAAATAAAACTATTGTGAGATTCCAAGACAAAAGATAATACACAAAAATAAAAATTCTAAATAACCCAAATCCATAAAACAAAAATAAAGAAAGACCTAGTGAGTAGTGACTTACCTTCCTCATATTTTTCTGCATCTTCCATATATTGCTCAACACTAATTGATTTTGAAGTTGAGCGCAACCAATCTTGGCAACAAATCAAAGCTTCCACAAATTTAGGAGTTAGAGAGCTGCGAAATTGATCAAGCACTCGACCAGATGTGCTAAAAGCCGATTCCGAGGCTACCGTGGATACGGGGATGGCTAAGATGTCTCTAGCCATCAAACTGAGAACCTTGTAAGTCGACGTAGCAGTATTCCACCACATCAATAAATCAAATGTTTCATTTTTGGGCTCACGAGGACTACTAAGGTACCTTTCCAATTCAGATCTTAAATCCCCACTAAGTTCATCTTGGTCATCCTGGTACCAATCTTTGACAAGTGAAGTTGGATCAACAAAACCAAAATTTTCTCCACCAACATTGTCAATAGAGCCTTGAGACTCATCCAATACATTAGAATCAAGCATAGAAGAATGATTTTTGTCATAGAATGCAAAAAGACGTTCCAATACATTCATTACCTTACTAACGATCAATTCTATTTTAGCATCATCAACACCAATCCTTCTACAACTCCAATTCAGAAATCTCAACTTATATCGAGGATCTAGTACTACGGCTATCAACACCATCATGTTTGTTTTCTCAATACTCCCATAATACTTGTCAAATTTGGCTCTCATTTTTATAGCCATTGCCTTAAGGTTTTCATTATTATTTTGGCTTTCACATTCAGTTAATGTTGAAAACATGCTAATAACTTCATGAAAATAATGGTTAGTTGTCACATAGAGACTTCCTGACATCCTAATAGTAGCCTCATAGAAATTTCTCAAAAATAAAGACAACAAGGATGCATTTTCCCAATCCTCATCTTTCGGGACACCACAATCAAGCTCGATCACCAAAGCCATATCATCATCTTCAAGTCTTACAAATGCTTGTTTGAACTTACTAGCACTTTCTAACATAAGATATGTAGAATTCCACCTCGTACTAATATCAAGACAAACAGAGCCCTTATAAGTTATGCCCTCTTCAGTTATACAACTTTGGAATTGTTGTGCTCTACTTCGGGAACTCCTAACATACTTAATGGCAAATGAATTCGACTAATTGATTCACGAACCTCACTCAACCCATCTTTCACAATCAAATTCAATATATGAGCTGCACATCTCATATGAAAAACTCACCCCCCAAAACAAGGGTATTTCTTAACTTGTCCTTCAAATAAGCAATTGCCACATCATTAGAGCTCGCATTATCAACTGTAATTGTTGATATACGATCTCTAATTCCCCACTCAATTATACATTTTTCTACCATCTTACCAATATCCCTACCTTTATGGCTAGGCATAACAACAAAGTTTAGTAATCGCTTATGCAAATTCCAATTTTCATCAATAAAGTGAGCGGTAAGACATAAGTAACTCAAATTTTGAATGGAAGTCCAAATGTCAGTGGTGAGAGCAATCCTAGATTTAAGAGATGACAACTTATCTTTTAAGCATGAGTTTTCACAAACATAAAGTTTCATGCAATCCCTAGCAATTGTGAATCTTGAAATATGCTTAAATAAAGGTTGTAATGCCGACACAAAACCCCTAAAACCTTCACGTTCAACCGTTCTAAATGGTTGCTCATCAATAATAATCATCCTAGCCAACATGTGCCTACAAAACTCTTTATCATATTTTCAAGTGCTAAGCATATGCTCATTATCCCCATTTATACTACCTTTAAAATGACCACCAAGCAATTTTTGCTTCTTGTCAATATTGTGAGGATACTTTTTGCAACTTCTCAAATGTTTCCACATGGATGAGGTACCATTGCTAACACTATAAGCTAAGCCTTCATTGCAATAGTTACAAATAGAAACAACATTACCAGTTTTCTCATCTATTGCTTTACCAAAATGCTCCCAAACCTCAGATTTTGTTGCCTTCTTTTTCGATGGTGCACGAGTTGTGGATGCCGTGCTAGCCTCAGCCATCTACCAAAAAAAAGTATCAAAATAAAACAAAACAAAATAGCAACTCCAATAAATTGAGCATAACAAGTTAACAACAAACAATAAAAGGAATTCAAGCACAATACAACAATCTAATGTTCTTCACTATGCAACAACTTTAAGGGTTATTCATTACCTTTAACAAAACCGAGAGGAATTCGAGCACAATACAACAACCTTTGTCAAGCTTCTGGAGTGAGAGAGGAGACTGGCGATGGCGATGGTGATGGGCTGATGGCGATGCCGAGGCGCGAGCTACGTAATGGCGACTGGCGACGGCGATGGCGAGCTGCGTAGTAGTGCGACTGCGAACTGCAAACAAGTTAACAACAAACAATAAAAGGGAAATATCAACCCAAATACTAGCTTTTCTAACAGAAATCAACCCAAATACTAACAACAAACAATAAAAAATAAAAAACAGTAACATCATAATACAGAAATAAAAAACAGTAACATTATAATACAGAAATCAACCCAAGAAATCAACCAAATACAGAAATCAACCCAAGAAATCAACCCAAGAAATGCAAAAATCTAATGTTCTTCACTATGCAACAACTTTAAGGGTTATTCATTACCTTTAACAAAACCGAGAGGAATTCGAGTACAATACAACAACCTTTGTCAAGCTTCTGGCGAAGTGAAGAAGATTTTGGTGAGTGTGAGCTGCGAAGTTGTGAGCTGCGAAGTGAAGAAGATTTTGGAAATTCTGGTGAGTGTGAGCTGCGAAGTGAAGAAGATTTTGGAAATTAGGGCGAAGTGAAGATTTTGGAAATTTGGGCGAAGTGAAGTAGTGAAATGCGAATTCCTTTTAACCGGACTGGGCCAAATAATCGGACTGGGCCAAAAATTTAAACGCCCCAAAGCCCAAAACTAAATAATTTAAATGGGGGTAGGTTCATAGGGTCCGGGTACCCGGTTTCTATTTATCGGAACCGGAACCGGACCCGATATTGATCGGTTCCTAATTTTAATACCCGGATCCTACCCGTTATTATAATATATCTACCCGGAACCTACCCGATAGTATCGGTTCCGGTCGGGTATCTGGGTACCCTGTACCCGTGCTCACCCCTAGTAAACTGGACATGTGCCATGTCCTATCTAATCACATCTCCCCAATACTTCTTCAGCCTACCTCTACCTCTCTTAAAACTGTTCATAGCCAACCTCTCACACTTACACTGGGCATTGTAACGACTCATTTGGTCATTTTAGGCTTCTCTTTATATTTTGACTAAAATACCATTTTCGTAACCTTTTATCGATGTTTATGACTTAGGGGAAGGGTGACACACTTCACAAGGTGAATTGAATGTGTTTCGGAAAAAAATCTTAAGTTAGAAGTTTCTTAAATTTTGAAATAGAAAGGGTTGACTAAACATTTACTTTTGGGTAAATGTCCATTTCTGAATTTCATCGATTCCATTAGGTTCGAAACATTAATTATGAATTAGTCAAGTCTTTGGTTCGAGTTCCGATCTTTCAGATGCGTTTTTGGTTCTTAGTTGGCTAAGGTTGGATTTTGAGAAAGCTTGTGTGTTTTTGCTGAAAATGCATCTTAATGATGCCAGACTAGTGTTTTTAGTGCACGAGTGAGTTCGTAGTGTGTTTTATGGTAAGTTTGCATATTTGGTTTGTATCTGGGAGGTCTTGGATGAGTTTCGAGTGTCGGATCAAAATTTTGAAAGTTGCTTCATTTTCTAGTTATGGTGTGGCCGCTTTTGCGAGAGAAATCTCACATTTACCAGCAACACATCTATAAACTGGGCCGGGAAGACATGGGTTTGCATTTGCGAGGGTATATTCATTTTTGCAAGGTCTGCATTTGCTGAGTGGGCCGGGTCAGCAGGAGCCCGCATTTGTGAGAAAAGTCTCATTTTTGCGAACATCGCTGGCAGAGAGGGATTTAATTCCCAACTCGGTCTAAACTTTTTATTTCATCATTTTTGGGGTTTGGGAGCTCGTTATAGTGCGATTTTGGAGGGTTGTTGAAGAATCTTCATTTGGGTAAGTTCTTTATCATCATTTTATAATTACATATTTAATTATTAAAAGATTTCATGCTAGAAATCATATTTTAGGTGGGGGATTTTATGGATTATGAACCCTAAGTTGAGAATGGAGTTTTCTCTAATTAATCTTGGTTTGTTTGAGTAAATTTCATAGTTTTAGATTGTTTATGCTTTGGGTAAATAATTTCTAACACGAATTTCAAATTCAATCCGATTTTTCAAATGATTTGAATTATGGGTTTTGACATAAATAGGAATTTTTAATATTCATGAAATTAGAGGCTCAATTGGGGTTGGAATTCAATGAAACTTAGGATTATGAATATCTAGACTATGGGTAACAAGTTTCTAAATTATAATTATGAGTTTACCCTTCTGGGCCAGGGTCACTTTTGAGTTGCGTTTTTGGATTATTTTAGAAGCATAGCGATATGGGTGTCCCTAGATTCACATTCTAACATAGAACGTGTATTTGATAGAATTTGATCATTTTGAGGTCCTTCGAAAAGGAAAAGCATTGGCACGAGGGTTCATGACACATGTTCGACTTTGAGGTAACTTATGATTTACTTTCTAGACTCCGATAGAGAATAATGTATAACTTATAATTATTGAGGGGTATTAGGCGTGATGGATTACACTGGGTATGTTGTTATTGTATTGGACATGATGGGAGTTCCACCGTAGTGACTGCGATGAGGACTTGAGTGGGTACCGGTGTATATTGTTGGGTAGTTAGAATGTCAAGAAAAGCATGTGAGCCTTCGGGTAAGGTTATCACTTAGGTTGGTATCACCGCTATTTATGTGAGCTATGATAGCCGTGATTGAACTTATACTTATTGTGTGAATTATTTTACCTCACGTCTCATAAATATGGAAAGGTTGATTCTTGGAATACCTATGGAAATATTGATATTAAGGCACATGATTATTCATATCGTGCTTCCATGATAATTATTTTTACCCATTGCACGCATACACTCATTCATACAAATATTGTGACTGAGATTGATCTTGATATGATATGCGGATTTGGTCCGATGATACCGGAAAAAGAGGTAAAATGATACTTGATATAAGGCAACTTAAGAAATGATGATGTGGTTATGATATGATGTTCTACCAGTTTGACGAATCATGCCGGTTGTTGTGAGTGGTATATGGACTTATAAGTCCCTCATGGGTCATGGCTATGTGGCAAAGTTCAGTAGCATGTGTAGACTAGTTTATTGCATTCATGCATTCATACATCATCATTCTTTTACTTCTTTTGTGGTCTCTGCCTATCTAACTATCCATGTTCTTGATCGGTTTAAGTGTTAGACAAAGAAGTAAATTTAATTGATAGATATTGTTAAGTAGACTCAATTTTTTATGGTGTACATGTTATTTTATGTCGTTGTTGGCCTATCATACTTATGGTGGTATGTTGTATACTTATACTACATCTTATTTGGATGCAAATTTCTCTCCCAGTTTTAGCTCAACGCCCTGTGAGTTATTCGAGGCGGTTTTTGAAGTTTTCAGGGTTCTCTAACAGCCTTATGAGTAACTTTGGAGCTTCTTCTATCTTATTGCTTTGTCTTTATTCTTCCAAGATAGTTACTGTAGCTTAGTATTTCAAGTTGTAATAGGGATTAGATGCTCTTATACAAGTCAGACCCGATTTTGGAAAATGTAATGTTTCTGAGTAATTTCTGCTTTAAGTATATTTACGGCAAAATAGTTTTAAGCATTCATTTATCACTTCTTTCTGCTTATTATTTTAAAACTGATTAAACGATTTTAGGGATGGTTTGCCTACTGGGGGATAGTGTAGGTGCCATCATGATCCGTGATTTAGATTGTGACAAGTTGGTATCAGAGCTCTAGGTTCACCGGTCTCATGAGTACAAGAACAATGTCTAGTAGAGTTTTGCGGATTGATATGTAGACGTCCGTACCCATATTCGAGAGGCTATAGGACATTTAGAAAACTTCCATTCTTTCATTCTTATCGTGCTAGTTTGTTCAAATTGGTATCTAACCTTGTATTTCTTATTCACTCACAGATGGTAAGAACATGTTCCAATTCGGCTAGGGATGAGGCACCGACACTTGTGGCTGTGGCACGTGGTAGAAGTATATGTAGATTCCATGGTAGGGGTAGACCCCGTGGAGCGACATTGACTAGGGTTAGAGCACCAGTGGTTGGCTAGGCCATTGCTAGATCTTTATCCCCCGAGCCATAGATTAAGCATCATAACGAGCCTTCTGAGGAAGAACAAAATCTGGGACCAATCTAGGCACTGCCAGAGATTATTTCCATGCCATACCATGGTATGCATCTTGAGTCTTCTTGAGGGTTTGACCTAGGAAGGCATTTTTTCAGCTACTCCAAATGGATTTAAGACCAAAGTTGGAGGTCAGACTTTGGATCAGTATTGTACTCCAGAGGAACAGCCTGCAGCCGTTGTGGCACCTCGCATAAATGAGATTCTAATACTAGAGTTTGGCCCTAGGCCAATCCATGGGCCAGCCATGACCCGCGAAGACCGGAAGATGTTTGAGCAATTTTCCAAGATGAATCCTCCCTGGTTTTATAGTACTCCCGAGGAGGATGCCTATGAGTTTATTGTGAGTTATCATGAAAGGATTCACACACTGGGATTAGTGGAGTCGTACGAGGTTGATTATGTTACTTTTCAGATGATCGGGGATGCCAAACAGTAGTGGAGGTCCTACATTGAGTGTTGGCCAGCTAGGTCCCCTCCGTCGACATCGACTCAATTTTATTAGGTATTTTTGGAGAAGTATGTTCCTCGAAACCTTAGGGAGAGGGGGAGAGATGAGTTCTCAAGTTTTGGATAAGGAGGTATGTCAGTCATAGAGTATGAGTCCTGGTTTCATACCATAGCCCACTAAGCACCACCGTTGCTTGCTATTGAGGTAGAGAGAGTGAGCCATTTTATGAAGTGATTGACCATTCCACTTTAGTTGGAGAGATTGCACCTAGTAGCTTCTGGAGCATTATTTTAGACGGTGGATCATGCCAAGGTGGTTGAGTCAGTGAGAAGTGGGTCTCATAGGTGTGGTAGTGACAAAAGGGCTCTCAAGTTTGGTAGTTTTAGTGGCTATTCTTCTTGAGGATGGGAATAATATGGTAGACTCCACCATCAGCAGTCCAGTCACCTTATTCAGTAAATACTCTAGATTTAAGAAGGTGGTCCTTCAGGGCACAGTGGTTTTAGTTTGGGTCAGACATCTCAGGCTTCTTATTCCCAATATTCAGATTGCGGAGGGCATTCTAGTTCATCTATGATAGTTCAACCAGCTATATTAAGCAATACATTTTATGAGTGTGGTGGCCTGGGACATTTCTAAAAAGATTATCCCAGATTTAGAGAGGGTGGAGCCCAGCAAAGTTCTCGAGTTTAGACACCCAGGCCTCTAGCACAGTAAGCTAGGAGAGGTGGACATTCTAGTTAGGTAGGCTCGTAACCTAGAAGAGGTGGTCACTAGTCTAGTAGGGGTGGTACTCATTCAACGATAGTGGAGCTCGGGTAGCCAGTGGTGGTCACGAGGGTACATAGTCTGAGGACGGACGTGAATGCTCTTTCGGGTATACTAGAGGCTGAGGCTTCTTATGCGACTATCACAAGTATTATCTCAATCTTTCATCGGTCTGCCTTTGTCTTATTTGATCCCGGTCGTACTTTCACCTATGTATCCATTTATTTCTCTATAGATATGGTTATGATATGTGATTTGCTTGATGTACCTATTCGTGTTTCTACTCTTATTAGTGATTTTGTGATAGTGGATCGAGTCAATCGGTCTTGTGTGGTTACGTTTATGGGGTATGACACTTGTGTAGACCTAGTTATATTGGATATGGTATACTTTGATATTATTTTGGGTATGGATCGGTTGTCACCTTACCATACGATCATGGACTATCATGCCAAGATAATCACGTTGTCTATGCCGGGTATTCCGAGGTTAGAGTGGAAGAGTACTACTAGCCCTGCACCAAAGAAGATCATATCATTCCTGAGGGCAAGGAAGTTAGTGGATAAGGGTGTGAAGACCTCTCCACTCGAGTCTGTACCAGTGGTGAGTAAGTTTTTAGAGGTTTTTCTAACGAATTTGCTTGGTATGCCGCCAGACTGGGTCATTTATTTTTGTATTAATTTAGAGTCAGGCACTCGTCCTATTTCTATTCCTCCGTATTAGATGGCTCTGAGTTGAGGGAGTTGAAAGAACAATTGCAGGATTTGTTGAGAAAATGATTCATTTGACCTAGTGTATCTCTGTGGGGTACTCCCGTTCTGTTTGTGAAGGAGAAAATGGTATCATGCGGATGTGTATTGACTATAGGCAGTTGAACAAGATCACAATCAGGAATAATCATTTGATACCCCACATTGATGATTTATTTGACCAACTTCAAGGGGCATATGTCTTCTCCAAGACTGATTTAAGGTCAGGGTACCATAAATTAAAGATTAGAGCGGAGGATATTCCAAAGACATCCTTCAAGACCCATTATGTCCACTACGAGTTCTTGGTTATGTCGTTTGGGCTTACTAATGCCCCCACAACTTTATGGATTAGATAAATGGGGTTTTCAAGACCTATTTGAATTCTTTTGTCATTGTCTTCATTGATAACATCTTTGTGTATTCTTGAGTAAGGAGGATCATGAGAAGCATTTGAGGATCGTTCTTAGTCTGTTGAATAAAAAGAAGCTTTGTGCCAAATTTTGAAGTGTGAATTATGGCTCAGTTCCGTGGGATTTTCGGGGCATGTGATGTCTAAGGAGGGTTGTTGCTCCCAAACGCACATGCAGGAGTACGTGATCGTACAAGTAATATAGTGATTTTAAAAATCGGATGTCGAACTCACATGAACTTGTGATTAACTTTTTACTAAATCAAACGATCCTAATTATCTAAACAAGAGATGAGATACGAAAGTTTTAATTATAAACTATCGTAAAATAAAAGAAAACAAGTAATGAACTTCAACCAAGAAAGAGCAGATTTTTATGTTATCAATGAGATGAATGGTCCAGGGTTGCGGTTGATTCACCAATTCTATTGAGTTCTCAGACTATTTCTCCTTAATTTGAATTATCTATGATTGCTAATTAATCAGATTATTAACTCTCGTAGTATTCTCCCGAACTACTACTCGCCTATTCAAAACAGTTCGCCGCCTATATTTCTACGGAATTGACCTGTTAAGAACGCAATTCATTTATGGTATTTTATTGAACATGGCGCCTAGGTATATTCCTATCCTAGCCATAAATCCTAGCCCAACTGTTGGGATAATCAAATTACACCCTCTTTAATCCTTCTCTAATATAATAACATCTTTCCCAATCATGTATATTAGATAGTCGATAGAACCTAACTGTTGGCCAAACAATCAAGCAATTATGCACAGAATTAAGGTAACAATCAAAACCAACAACTCGTATTACGATAAATATAATCTTCAAACATCAATATTTATGGCTATACCACAACCCTCAAATATGAAGTTTAGCTCCACATAAACATGGAGGAAAAACAACAATTCATACAAAAAGAAACATAAAAACTAGTAGTAAGGAGAAGAAAATATAAAACCAAATAACTTCGGCCTCCACGACGGCTTCAAGCTCTCTCTAGGTCAAAAGTTCTGAACTCTGGGTCCCAAATTATGTAAAATTGTTTCTTATGAATTATTTATAGGTGTAGAAAACCCCCAGATAAAATGACCTAGTATAAAAAGAATCGGGAAACAATTTGGTCCAACAAATTTTGGGCTCGCTGAGCGAGACCCATAGCAAGACAATGCCTCGCTATGGGCTTCACTCAGCGAGGCTGTCATCTTGCTTCTTCTTCTTCCGTTTCAACTGTTTCTTCTTATCCTTCAATTCAATGTTACATTTTCCAATCATTACTTCATCATTGACACATTGTTGGCTTATTCTCTCTTGTTTCAATCCTTCTTACACAATGATAATGCTTGGTTGCCTAACTTTTCTTTTCATTTTTCAACTAAAACTCTAATGCTCCTCTTCGCATAGTTTAGTCCAAATATTTTATGCTACATCGTGGACCTTTCTTCTTTTTTCAATTCCTCATTTTTCATTTAATTTTTGCTCTAAATTTCTTCAGTTTTGTAATTCTTGATTCCTGCACAATAAAATATAATATTAAGCACAAAGTAATATAATAGTACTCAAAATGAGATTAAAAGTATTAAAATGCGAGGCGAACAATGAGTAAATATATGCATTTTTGGCCGAACATCACCGCCCCACACTTCAACTCTTGCTCGTCCTCGAGCAAGCACTAAACCAATTTCAATGAGTCAAGCCTAGGAACACCACCACTTTGGTTGATACTAATAATTAGACCCTATAGAAACTCACAACGTCAAATATACACTTCCTGATCATCATGCAAGATATAAAAGTAACACAATCAAACAACAAACTGCTAACTTCCTAACCCCAGGGATGGATTCTAGCTTATCAAATTTAAGCTCGCTCACCTACTCTGTCAAATAAAGCTAATAGCATCATCTATCTATCATGATACAAGTTCCCTGACAAGAAGAAATAATTCACACACTCAAATCAAAGAATCGAATGTAATTTTAGGATTTAGCATCAAAGCACAACTCTCACACTCACAAATAAATTCATATGTATGCACAAAGAACCATAGGCTTGCCCATTAAGTACATCTCTACTAATTAAGCGTGCTCGATTAGAATCAAATAGGACTTTAAAACAAGGGTGAGAAATACTCTCTGATACCCTCTAGGGTCCAGCGAGCAACATAATCTTCAACATTAAGGGTCAGCACGACCCACACTTAAGTTCAAACATGCTCCTCATATTTAACTTCGGGTACTCAGACTTCCCCTAATCTACAAAAAAAAAGTGACACTATAAAAAATAAAAATCTAAACTTATTACACATTGGGTTGCCTCCTAATAAGCGCCTTAGTTAATGTCGTGGTACGACGCCATCACTTTCACTACTTTTTTCTCCACCTTGAGGATATGAATTTCACTCCCAATTTTACATCAATTTTTCTATCATGCTTCTGGAGTAGTGGTGTGAAAAAATAAAAGAGCCAAGCAATAGATATTGCATCTTGCATTTCTTCACCGTTAAGTGAGGAATGCCATTTTGTCTCTTCGGCATGGAAAAGTTTAGAATGTATGTGCCTTGTTACTCATCTGTACACCTTTTCATCTGTTTGGAAGACTCGATGTTTATGTCACCAGCCAAACTCAACGTCAAAAAATGTTTTGAATGAGGTCCAACACACTCTAACTCAAAAATTGCATTATTGTTTACATTGTCATTAATGTATACTCAGCATCATCAATAACGTTTTGGTAAAATGGTTGATACTCCTCTTTCTGCTCCATAAATTGAACAGTATCCACAACAATAGGTGGTTGGGAATCAGAAACCTCAATATTTTTATTTAATTGAACCTGCAGGTCATGGATATCTGAGTCAAATTGGTCAATATCTTGTCTGAGCTCTTTTCTGCCTTCTACCAATTGCGTCGCCATGTTCGTAAGACCATCACAAAGAAACCCATGAAATTTTATTTGTTGAACTTATTCCTTAAGACAAGATTTATTCACTAACTCTGTTTCTTCAAAGTTATTTCCATGCCGGAACTCACTCTCTTCTTCTGTTTGAGGTTCGTCTTGGGTATTAGCTAAACATGTAACTTGCAGATCATTACAAGTTTCAGTCTAGCCTTGTATCTATCCGAGTTTGGCACTAATCCTTTCTATGGATTTATCTTGTTTCACACTCTGCTCTATTATTTTTTCATTCCGCTCGCTTACTATTGTGCTCATCTCATGCACATGTTTTGCAAGATTGCTGACTCGAGCAAGAATTTTGCATCCTCTACTTCAGTATTCATGTCAACATCACGAACAGTAGGAGAATCATAATAGGGGTTCGGGGATAGGGAATAACAACTAGGACATCCATTCCATGTCCATCTTGGCCACCATATATTCTACAAACATTTCACACAAAGGATTGGGGAGGTACACACAATCCTTTCCCAAAAATATTATCACATTGTGGCCACAAGTGGGGTCCTCTACATATCACACAAGAATCACCAAAATAAGAACAATCAGCATTCGACCAATTTTAGTTCCAAGATGTCTGGTCAAGAAGAATACTAAAAATATTAAATAAAAATAAATATTTTTTTTGAATAGACAACAAGAAAAGTCTAATCTAGATAAATAGTTAATTTCTAATTCCCCGGCAACAATGCCAAAAAATTTGTTGCTCCCAAACGCACACGCAAGCGTACGTGATCGTACAAGTAATATAGTAATTTTAAAAATCAGATGCCCACACAGACTTGTGATTAACTATTTACTAAATCAAACGATCCTAATTATCTGAACAAGATATGAGATACAAAAGTTTTAATTATAAACTATCTAAAAATAAAAGAAAATAAGTAATGAACTTCAACCAAGAAAGAGAAGATTTGTATGTTATCAATAAGATGAATGTTCAATGGTTGCGGTTGATTCACCAATTCTATTGAGTTCTTGAACTATTTCTCCTTAATCTGAATTATCAATGATCGCTAATTAACTGAATTATTAACTCCTCATAGTATTCTCCTGAACTACTACTCCCCTATTCAAAATAGTTCGCCGCCTATATTTCTATGGAATTGACCTATTAAGAACGCAATTCATTTACGATATTTAATTGAACGCAGCGCCTAGGTATATTCCTATTCTAGCCATAAATCCTAGCCCAAATGTAGGGATAATCAGATCACGCCCTCTTTAATCCTTATGTAATCTAACAACATATTTTCCAATCATGTATATTAGTTAGTCGATAGAACCTAACTGTTGTCCAAAAAATCAAGCAATTATGCACATAATTAAAGAAACAATCAAAATGAACAACTCATATTACAATAAATATTGTCTTCAAACATCAATAATCATGGTTATACCACAATCCTACAACGCGAAGTTTAGCTCCACATAGACATGGATAAAAACTAACAATTCATACAAAAAGAAACATAGAAACTAGTAGTAAGGAGAAGAAAATATAAAACCAAATAACTCCGTTCTCCACGACGGCTTCAAACTCTCTCTAGGTCAAAAGTTCTGAACTCCGGGTCCCAAGTTATGTAAAATTGTCTTATGACTTATTTATAGGTATATAAAACCCCCAGATAAAATGACCTAGTACAAAAAGAATTCGGAAACAATTTAGGTCCGACAAATTTTGGGCTCGCTGAGCGAGACCCATAGCAATACAATGCCTCGCTATGGCTTCGCCCAGCGAGGCTGTCATCTTGCTGCTTCTTCTTCTATTTCAACTATTGCTTTAATTCCGTTTCAAACATGGAATAGATGTAGAAAATCCTCACCACACATGGGACAAGTATCAATTGAGATGGATCAATTCTACTCTAAGAAAGACATGGTCATAACGAACAACAAAATAAGTAAAAATTATATACAGAGTCACAATCTTGAGCCTAGGTGTCAGAAAGTCTGCTATTCTAAATTAACTCAAGCACTCATAGGAAAGTACTACTCAAATTCAGACCTAAATATGTTAGTATCAAACAAGTCACAAAAGGTTTTTTTCTTCTCCCTCTTTTACTACTCCTAAAAAAAACTATTCCTAAAAATTATAAAATTACCCGGTTCAAAGGTCCCCTTTGGAAAAGAACCGAGGCCATAAGAAAAAATCAAGGGGTGGATGATTTATGTCGCTAATGAAAAAAAATACTAAACAAAAAATGAAATAAAGACCAAAATAAAATATTTTTGAATTTTACTTGATTTTATGATTTTTTTAATATTTTTTATACTAAGACTAAGACCTATAAGACTAAGAACTACTAAAAATGTCCTATGGCATAATCATCCTCGACCTCAAAAGTATCGGAAATACCCACCCCACACTTAAAAATATGTTTTGTCCTCAATGCATGAATAACAGAGAAAACATTAAAACAAGGGTGAGAAATACTCCTTGAGACCCTCTAGGGCCTAGCGAGCAACATGATCTTCAACATCAAGGGTCGACCCCACACATAAGCTAAAACATGCTCCTCAACTTCAACTTCGGGTACTCAAACTTCCCTAATCTGCAAAATAAAAATAAAACAAAAGTGACACTACATAAAATAAAAATCTAAACTTATTACACATTGGGTTGCCTCCCAATAAGCGCCTTAGATAATGTCATGGCACGACGTCATCACTTTCACTAATTTTTCCTCCACCCTGAGGATATGAATTTCACTCTTAATTTTATATCAAATTTTCTAGCACACTTCTGGGATGGTGGTGTGAAAATAATGGAGCCAAGCAATAGATATCGCATCTTACACTTTTTGGCCGTTATGTAAGGAATGTTATTTTGTCTCTTCCTTATGGCAAAAATTTTAGGATGTATGGGCCTTGTTCCTCATCTATACACCTCTTCATCTATTTGGAAGGCTCGCGAGATATTGAGTTATGTGGGTCTCGCGAGTTACTACCAACAATTTGTGAAGGGGTTTTCATCTATTGCTTCCCATCTGACCAAGTTGACTCAGAGAAATGTGCCATCCCAGTGGTCAGATGGGTGGATGAGAGCTTTTAAAATCTCAAGTCCTAATTGACCTCAACCCCAATTTTGGATTTACCGGTGGAAAGGAAGGATTTTACCATGTATTGTGATGCTTCACAAATCGAATTGGGTTGTGTGTTGATGTAAGAAAGCAAGGTTATAGCATATTCCTCGATGAAGTTAAAGGTGCATGAGAATATCTACTGATTTGAAGTTGGTCGCATTAGTCTTTTCTTTAAAGATTTGGAGGTAATACTTGTATGTGGTCCATTGTGAGGTACTTATGGATTATCGCAATCTTCAGCATGTGTTCAATAAGAGGAATCTGAATTTGAGGCAGCGTAGATAGATGGAGTTTCTAAATGGTTATAATATTACCATTATTTATCATCCAAACAAAGCTAATATGGTAGCGGATGCATTGAGTCGGAAGGTGATGAGTATGGATAGCTTGGCGCGGTTGATTGGGGAGGAGCGTCCTTTGGATCTGGATGTTCAGTCATTGGTTAATATCACAATGAGACTTGATATTTCGGTACCAGACAGGATTTTAGCTTGTGTTGCGGAAAGATTGTCTCTTTTAGAGCAAATTAAAGCTCAACAATTTGATGATGTGAAGTTGTGTAAGATTAGAGATAAGGTGTTGTGAGGGGAGCATATGAGGCGATTCTTGATAGTGAGAGAGTCATGAGAATTAAGAGGCATTTCTGTGTACCTTGTGTTTGAGAGTTGACTAGATTGATTATGGAGGAAGCTCATAGTTACAGATATCCTATCCACCCTAGTGCCACAAAGATGTATCATGATTTGAAGCAGCATTACTAGTAGGGCAGGATGAAGAGGGATATTTTAGAGTTTGTATCTTAGTGTTTGAATTGCTAGCAAGTGAAGTATGAGCATCAAAGGTCGAGTGGTATGACTCAGAGGATGCTCATACCCGAGTGGAAATGGGAAAGGATAGCTATGAACTTCGTAATTGGGTCACCGAAGACTTTGGGCATGTTTGATGTTATTTGAGTCATTATGGATAGGTTGACTATGTTTGCACACTTCATTCCAGTTCAGACGACCTACAATTCGGAGAAGTTGACAAGGATCTACATTAGATAGATTGTTGGTTGCATGGAGTGCTCATTTCTATTATTTCAGACCGAGGCACTTAGTTCACTATCATTTCTGGAGAACTTTGTAAAAGGAGATGGGGACACAGTTAGATCTCAGTACAACAAACCCACAAATAGATGGTCAGTTTGAAAAGACTATTCAGGTTTTGAAGGATATGTTGTGGGCTTATGTGATTGATTTTGGTGGTCATTGGGACTATTTTTTTAACCTTTGGTGGAGTATTGAGATGTCCCATTCGAGGCTTTGTATGGTAGGAGATGTCGCTCTCCAATTGGTTATTTTGATGCATTTGAGGTAAGGCCATGGGGTATATACTTGTTGAGAGACTCCTTGGATAAAGTGAAGTTGATTCAGAAAAAACTCCTAGCGGCTCCGAATAGATAGAAGGAGTATGCAAATTGGAAGGTTCGTGATATGGAGTTCTTGGTAGGTGCCCAGGTTCTGTTGAAGGTCTCATCTATGAAAGGTGTGATGAGATTCAAAAAGAAAGGCAAGTTGAGTCTGAGGTATATCGGGCCATTCGAGATCCTTCGGCGAGTTGGTGAGATGACTTATGAGTTAACTTTTCCACCATGTTTATCAGATATTCATCTGGTGTTTTATATTACCATGTTAAAAAAATACCATTCTGATCGGTCCTAGATCATTCACTAGGACCCGGTGTTATTTGATCCAAATATGGCATTTGAGCAAGTGTGTCCACATTAGACAGACAAGTTACAAAGTTAGAGGTCCAAAGATATTGCTTCAATGAAGGTGTAGTGGAAGCACCGTCTTATTGAAGAGGCTACATAGGAGACTGAGTCGGATATGCGAAGCAGATACCCCTAGGTTTTTACCGATTCAGGCACCTTTCCCCCTTCATCTCTTTCAGTTTGAGGACGAATGCTCATTTAATTGGTATACGATGTAATAACCCGTTCTGTCATTTTAGACTTCTTTTCTTGTTTGGACTAAAATACCTTTTTTGTAACCTCTTATCGATGTTTATGACTTGCGTGGATGGGTAACACGATTTCCGAGGTGAATTGAATGTGTTTTATAATGAAAATATTAAGTTAGAAGTTTCTTAAGTTTTGAAACAAAAAGAGTTGACTAAAAGTTGATGTTTGGGTAAACATGTCTGTTTCAACATTTCGTCAATTCAAGTTGGTTTGGAACATTATTTGTGACTTAGTCGAGTCTTTGGTTCGGATCTAGAGGCTTTCAGGTGCGTTTTGGTTATGTAGTTGGCTAAGGTTGAATTTTGAGAAAGTTTGTGTGTTTTTTATGATAAATGCATCTTAATAATGTTAGAATAATAATTTGAGTGCGCGAGTGAGTTCATAGCGTGTTTTATGATAAGTCTGCATACTTGGTTTGTATCTTTTGGGTGTCGATCAAAATTTTAGAAGTTGCTTCATTTTCTGGTCTTGGAGTGACCGCTTTTGTGAGAGAAATCTCGCATTTGCGAGCCACACATCTGTGAACTTTAGGTCGCATTATCAAACATGGCCTGGAAGGCCTGGGTTCATATTTTCCAGGGTAGCTTCAGTTTTGCAAGGTCCGCATTTGTGGATAAGGGCTTGCATTTGTGGGGTGGGTCAGTTGGCATGAGCTCGCAATTGCGAGTAGGAGCCTGCATTTGCGAGGCTCACCTTTGCGAACATCACTGGCATATAGCGATTTAATTCCCAACTCGACCTAAACATTTTATTTCATCATTTTGGGGGTTTGGGAGCTTAGTATAAGAATCTTCATTTGGGTAAGCTCATTATCATCCTTTTATGATCCCATCTTTGATTATTAAAAGATTTCATGCTAGAAATTATGTTTTAGGTGTGGGATTTTATGGGTTATGAACCCTAAGTTGAAAATGGAACTTTCTCTAATTAATCTTGGTTTGTTTGAGTAAATTTTATAGTTTTATCTTGTTTAAACTTTGGGTAAATAATTTCTAACATGAATTTCTAATTCAATATAAATTTTCAAATGATTTGCACTATCGATTTTGACACAAATGAGATTTTTGGATATTCATGAAATAGGAGGCTCAATTGGAGTTAGAATTTAATGAAACTTAAGATTATGAATATCTGCACTATGAGTAACATGTTTCTAACTTGAAATTTCAATTTTACCCTTGTGGGCTCGGGGTCAATTTTGTGTTGCATTTTTGGGTTTCATTTAGAAGCATAACAATATGGGTATCCGTAGATTTGCATTCTAGCGTAGAACTCCTATTTGATAGAATTTGATAATTCTGAGGTCCTCCAAAAGGAAAGGCTTTGGCATGAGGGTTCGTGGCACCTCTTCAGCTCTGATAGAGGTTATGGTTTACTTTCTAGACTTCGATCGAGAAACATGTATAACTTATAACTATTGAGGGGTATCGGGCATGATGGGGGTTCCACTTTAGTGACTGCAATGAGATCTTGGATGGGTACCGGTATATATTATTGGGTAGTTAGAATATCAAGGAAAGCTTGTGAGCCTTTGGGCATGATTGTGGTGATAAATTCTACTTAGGTTGGTATGACTGATGTTTATATGGGATATGATAGCCGTGATTGAACTTATACTTATTGTGTGAATTGTTTACCTCATCTCTCTACATCTCATAAATATGGAAAGGTTGATTCTTGGAATAGTTGGGGAAATATTGATATGAAGGCACGTGATTATTCATCTCATACGTATATGATTATTCATCTCATGCTTTCATGATAATTGTTTTTACCTGTTGCACACATACATTCATTAATACAAATATTATGACTGAGATAGATCTTGATATGATATGCGGATTTGGTTCGATGGGACTAAAAAAGAGATAAAATGATACTTGATATGAGACGATTTGATAGGTGATGACGTGATATGATATGATGCTCTACCAGTCTGAGGAATCATGTCGATTGGTGGTGAGTGGTATATGGACTTATGAGTCCCCCATGGGTCATGGTTGTGTGGAGTAGTTCAGTAGCATGTTTATATCATGTTGATTGGCCAGTGCATTGCATTCATGCATTCTTACATCATCATTATTTTGCTTTTTATGTGGTCTGTGCCTATCTGACTATCCATGTCCTTAAGGGGTTTAAGTGTTAGAAAAAGAAGTAAGTTGAATTGATAGATATTATTGAGTAGACTCAGTTTTTATATGTCCTACGTGTTAGATCTGTCATTTTTGGCATATGATATCTACGGAGATACATTGCTGATATACCATGAAATTACAGAACATTCATTACTATTTTCTTAGGCTTTTGTGATTTTTTAAAGTGTTTTGTATTGTTTCTTATGTGTTTTTGTGTTGTTTCATGTATTTGGGACCAAAATAAAAGAGATAAGGAAAATTTATTATTCTCTCCTTCCCTAGAAATTAAGACTATTGGTCTAGCATTACACTCACTAAGTAGATTTTTTCCTTGGATTCTCTATGGGATTGGACTCCAACCTCGTTGTGTTCTATATTTGAACATCGATCGTTTCATACCTTTATCAAAGGTGTAATTTGCGCATATCAACTGCTTCTTATTTGAATGCAGATTTCTCTCCCAGTTCCAGCTCGAGACCCCGTGAGTGATATGAGGTGGTCTTTTAAGTTTTCAGGGTGAGCTAGCAGGCTTATCAGTAATTCTGGAGTTTTTTTTATCTTTTTTGTAATGACCCGTTTGGTCATTCTGAACTTTTAGACTTATTTTCTCAAGAATACTTTTCTCGTATCTTTAACTCGATATTTAGACTTGCAGGAATGAGTGGTACAGTTCCTGAGGCAATCGGGTGAGTTTTGGATCAATTTTAGTAAATATTAAAGCTCTTAGTTAAACAAAGAAATAAATTTGACCAAAAATTGACTTTGGGATAAATGCATCTCTTTCGAAGTTTCGTCAATTCTGTTAGGTCCGAAATGTGATTTATGACTTAGTCGAGCCATTGGTTTGGTTCCCGAGAGGTTCGGATGTAATTAAAGTGGTTGGTTGATAAACCGGATTTTGAGATGGGCTGGAGTTGACCATGGTCAACATCGGATCAAGGCAGGTCCATTTGGTTTTGAGAGTTCGAGCAGCTTTGTATGATCATTTGTGACTTGCAAGAACTTTTAGAATTGGATTTGGACTTCGTTTGGTCAAGTTTAGGTGTTTGAGTCGTTGGCATAAGTCGCTCGTCTTTGACGCTTCGATGTACCATTATATTCATTTGATGTTGGAATTGAGTTTTGATTATTGGAATAATGTGTATCAAAATTTGTGAGCCGTAGCAACTTCAATCGTCAAATTTTGACATCGTATTAGGGAGTTATAAACATTTTAGTGCGGGCATCTATTGCTATTCTGGTGTGCCCGCGGAAGCGGACTTCTGGGTGTGGAAGCGGATTTTGGGTTGCGGAAGCAAAAATTTCTGTGTTAAAAATCAGATTGCGTTCATTTCTTATTTTGAGCATAACTTGAGTTCTAGAGCTCCTGAGGTGATTTTTGTGGCGTTGTTGTCATCTCAAAATAAAGTATAGTAATATGGATATCGTTGGACTTGTATAACTCCTTAGATTACTTTTTTAACTAGGTTGAACTCGTCCAGTGAGTTTGGACAAGGTGAAGCTTTCGAGAGGCTTAATCTTCACGTGGATCGAGCTTGGAGTCATTCGGGAGCTATAGGACTTCATAATAAGGCAAGTTGAGACTTACTAGACTCTAGTATAGTGTTATGTGTTGGTATGTTGTTTAAACATTAATGGGAATAATAAGGGTATTGGGATCCCGTACTAATGAGGTGACGAGTACTTGTACGGATACCGGTGAACTTAACTTGGGTAATTTAACGAACTTTGTATGATATGCATGATGGAGATTATGTGTTTAGCCTTCGGGCCATGAGCGTGGTGCATAAATCCATTTAGGTTTGATATGATTGCTGATTATTTGGGCTCGTAGCCATATATTTTTTTCTATTATTGATTTGACTTGTCATGTTGTTTGATATTCTATTATAATACTGATTGTATTGCTTATGATGATTGCATGGTGTACTTATATCCATATCATTCATACATATTACATTGACATTTGAACTATTGGGATACCGAGGAAAGAGGCTTGGGAAGCCGTTATCTGGATATGGTACATGACACGAAATTGATGACTAGTAAATGACAGCACAACCATAGAGCTGAGGTCTAATATGAGCAGATGGGTATAAGGACCTCATGAGTTCCCCATGGGTCATGTGACAACTACTGCAACAACGTGTGTATACTGGGTACATAAGGCTATTGCGTACATACATATCATTGGCATTGTATTCATTCATATTCCTGATATGTATTTGATGTTGTGTGTACTCGATATTGATTTCTGGAAGACTTTATGATCATGTGACTTTTAAGGAGAGAAATACTTGCACCATGTAGCTTATTCTTGATGTAAGACGAAAATATGAGACGGTATGGTAATAATATAAAGATGGAATCTTTATGACCTTGATCGCTAGAAATGCTAATAAAGATGGGATCTTTATGACTTGGATTGTTAGGAACAATATAGAGATGGGATCTTTACTTGTTCCTTAAGTATAAAAATGAAAAGATTGAACCTTTAACGGTAAACTTATTTATTAGGATAAAAGATGTAAGTTTGAGGATTTAAATACCCGATTGGGTGTAGGTTAGAACCTTATTGCTAAATTTATCCTAATTGAGGCAAAGTTGGAAGACTTTAGTATGATTTTTGAAAAGTAATGTACTTTATCATTCGGTTGTGGAATCCTTAGTTAGATGGTTGTAATGCTTATAAAATATATAATTTGACTAACCAAGAAAGAAGAGAAGTATTGGGAGTACGTACCCTCCTCACCGCTATAGTTAGGGTCGATTGACGATGCTGGTGGGTACACATGCTTTTAAACTCATCTACACTTGTTGCACTCTATGTGTAGGTACTGATCTGGACACCAGCGGAGGAGCTTAGAGGCGGTTCTTGTAGATCTTTCTTGGGAGTCCAGGGTGAGCCGCAGATACTATCCCAGCACTGGAACTCTCCCTCTTGTTATTTTACCTTTCTGTCCTTTATATTTCAGACATTGATTGTATATCATTTCAGACTTGTATTGTAGTTACTAGCTTTGTACTCATGACAACCAGATTTTGGGGTTTCTTTCAAGGTTTATGTATTAAGTCCTAAGATTTGACAAGACTTATGGTGTTTCCTTAATTTTTCCGTATTTGCTTTATAATATTGAGTTTGGATGTTAGGGGTTCACGTACGGGTTATGGTAGGTGCCTTCACAGAAAAATGGGGTTTTGAGTCTTGACATTATTGCCTTTGTCTTTAATCTTCCAAGAGAGTTATTGTAGCTCAGTATTTCAAGTTGTAATAAGGATTAGATGCTCTTGTACAAGTCAGACCCAATTTTGAGAAAATGTAATGTTTCTGAGTACCTTGTGCTTTAAGTATATTTATGGAAAAAATTTAAGTATTAATTTTTCACTTATTACCGCTTATTACTTTTAAATTAATTAAACAATTTTGGGGATGGTTCGTCTACTGGGGGAATAATGTAGTTGGCATCATGATCCGTGATTTGGGTCATGACAAACATCCATGCATCTTCTCTACACACGATCAAACCATCTCAATTGTAACGACTCGTCTGGTCATTTTAGCTAAAGACCATTATTTGACAAAATTACCCTTCCCATAGACTATATGTGGGGTTTGTGATGCGCGAAGATGGGAAGTACAGATCCCGATGCAACTTTGTATGATTTTCAAAAGAAAAACCCAAATAGAGATTTTAGAATTGATAAGTTTGACCCAAAGTTGACTTTCAGGTATATGGGTTCGTTTTCAGGTTTCGTCATTTTCGATAGTTTCGGAGGGTCATTTATGACTTAGTCGAGTCATTGGAACGCTTCACAAGGCATTCAGATGTATTTTTTGGCTTTATTTGTAAAATTGTGGAATTTGGATGTTTTGGGTGATTTTGTGGAAAAGTATGTCGTATCTCGGTCATATCAGAAATCTGACTGTGCGAGCGAGATTGTAGCACTGTTTACCTTAGGGTAGCATATTTGATTTGTATCCAGGGGGTCCCGGGAGCATTTCGAGTGTTTGGTGGAGAATTGTCTAGTTCAATAGTTGTTGGTTTCTGGTGTTCGCACCAGCAGTCTCTCGTCATTTCTGCGTGTCCGCCTCTGTGGAGGTTGGCTCGCAGATGCGGGCCTTGTGTGACATTGAGTTTTCCGCTTCTGCGGATGTCTTTCTTACAGAGGCAATAGCGCCTCTATGGAGTTGTTCTCTCCCCAGTGATCCTCCCGGATTTTAAGTTGTCTCACCTCAGTATCTTTACTTTTCGCTGAAGCAGAATCGATATTTCAGATGAGATCATTAAATTCCCTAAAATGATTTCATTTCCCAAACACCCATTCTCTTGGGACTAGAGCTCGACTAAGAGGGGGATTCTTGAGTTTTTCAGCTTTATTATTCATTAGAGATATAATTTCATCCATTTTAATTATTATTTATCCTTTAAGTCTTTTATCCTAGTGTAGATTCTATTTGGGAAAGAAGATGACATAGTTTCCATGATAATATAAGAGAGTAAGAATCATGATTTGGGGATTGTATGTTGATTAGATGATTATGATATTGTAAACTAGTGTTGATTAATGATAGATGAGGATGTTTTGATAGTTAATTTGGTATTAGAAACCCTTTTGAAAATGGGGAAAACCTAGGGTTTGGAATTGGGCCTTTTTGCCTAATCTTGCAATTGAGGGTCCAATTGAGTTTAGCTTTCAAATTAACTTAAGGATATGATTAATTAGTATGCTATTATACTTTTGGGGGAATAAAGTTTAGATTTTGCTACTGTGGGCCCGGGGTTTATTTTGGGAGTATCTTGTATTGTTTAAAAGGACTAAGTCCTTGTATTTTTGTTAGATTACTTTTAACGTAGAATCTATATTTGTTAGACTACGAGTACTACAAGGCGCTCCGAAAGGGCAAGGCTTGGGTTGAGGGTTGAGGGTTGAGGGTTGACGGTTTGTGGCTCTTGCTCACTCTGAGGTAGGCTATGATTTCTCTTTTGTAGACTCTGATAGAAGTTCATATTAGTTATAAATATTGTGAGGTATGGGGTATGTTTAAGGGTCCCACCTTATATTTTGTGATGAATATTTGGGTGGATACCGGTGTTGAACTGTGATGATGAGTAATTTGGGGAATCAGCCTTAAGTTGATTCCGACTGCTGTTGTTTGAGCTTGTCGGCATTATGTGGGCTTGTCGCCATTATTGATAATTTCTTGTTTATTCATCTCATTGCTTTTGATATGATACCCTGATTTACGTAGATTACGTGTTCTTCACTTTCTGAAAGCATGTGATATTTATCTCTTATACTTGATTGCATCTCATACATCATGATTATTTTCCTTGTTATTGTCATTGCATTCATATAATCATGATTCTGATGATATTGAAAGTGGAGTGGTATGAAAATGTTGTGGGTCTAATGAAACCGGAATAGGTAAGGTTATATTATGAGATAGTTGGAAACATTGAGATGATTGGAATGATTGATATAACTTCAATGGGGCTTGGCTCTAGTCAGATTCGTGTGTTGAATTCCGGCTGGCTAGGAGTGGTGTATGGATGGCACGGGACCCCCATGGGTGGCATTTCATAGAATTTGAACGCTTGTATACCGGGAATGAAAGGAACCTAGCATGTGCATTTGCATTCATATCATACATAAATTATTACATTGATTACATGTTGATTAGTAATGTGGTTTGGAATGGTTAATGAAACTTGGATGACTTCATGATAAAGGACATTGTTAATTGATCTCATAATACTCGAATTATTAGATATTGAACTCTTTCATAAATAAGGTGACTTATAAGATCATTGAACACTTATGTTTATAAGGTGACTTAATTGATTCATTGAAATCTTACGTGGACAAGTAACTTATATGATTATCGAACTGCTTAGTATAGGATTACTTGAAAGTGAACTTGATATTTATTTACGTTACGTATCTTCCATCATTGTTGGCCTGTGATCCCTATGGAGGTACGTTGTGTACTCATGCTACACTTGTTGCATTCTTTTTGGATGCAAATACAATGCCTTCCACCAGTTCAGGACTTCATGGCTGAGTCTGAATTGGAGGACTTCCAATGTTTGGGGTTAGGATGCTTCCATTCATGCCCTGGATGGTCCTATCTTTACTCATGTCCCTTACTTTGTTTAGGAGATATTTCTAGACTTTCAGACTATGTTACTCTCGTATTAGCGCTCTTGTATTATAGGCCAGATTTTGGGGGTTGTAATAACTATTTATCATACTTATTTCCGCATTTATGTCATGATTAGATAGTTTTATTAAATATTTTTTTATATTCCTCTTTTCTTACTATATTGTTGTTTTAATTGGAAAGTGGTTCGCCTACCGGTGGGAAAAGTGTAGGTGCCACCATAATGTCTAAAAGGGATCGTGACAAAGTTGGGATCCGATATTTAAATTGAATAACCTTAAATACAAAAACCAATGTCTAGTAGAGTCTTGCGGATCAGTGCAGAGACGTCCATACTTATCTTCGAGAGGCTATGGGACATTTAAGAAACTTCACTTTTTTCATTCCTTTCATGCTAAGATTGATCAAATTGGAATATGACCTTTGTTTCCTATTCTCTCCCGGATGGTGAGGACTTGTGCCCACGCGGTAAGAGAGGAGGCGCCGATACCTACGCCTGCAGTGCGTAGTCATGGTATATGTCATGGTCGGGGCTGAGGTAGAGCCCGAGGAGCTGCACTGGTGAGAAGTGGAGCATAGGGAGCCGGTTAGGCTCATGCTAGATCAGTGTCCCCTAAGCTGTATATTGAGCCTCAAGATAAGCAGTATGATGGGGAGATGGGGTCAGCCTTGGATCCGCCCGGACTTATTGCTACTCAGGTTCTTTAAGACACTTTGGTTAGGTCATTGGGTTTTCTTTATAGTTTTTCCCAGGCGGGCATTCATCTGACTACTCCAAGTGTGTCGCAGACCCGAGTGGGGGAGGGACAGACTTCTGAGTTCCATACTCTAAGGGTTTAGCCAGTTGCTATTTCAGCACCCTGTATAGATGAGATCCCGATCCAGAGTTTAGTCCCTAGCCAGTTGTAGGAGTTGTTATGACCCGCAATGAGCGAAAGATATGGGAACATTTCCCCAACATAAAGCCTCGCGTATTCTATGTCCAGTTTGAGGAGTGTGCTTATGAGTTTATGGTGAGCATCCATGAGAAGCTCCATACTTTGGGTATCGTCGAGTCATACAGAGTTTATTTTGTTGCTCTTTAGCTTATGGGTGATGCGAAGCAATGGTGGAGGGCTTATGTTGATTGTCAACCATCGGGGTTGTCTACACTATCTTGGACCAGGTTTTATCATATTTTTCTAGAGAAGTATGTGCCCATTAGTTTACATGTGAGCAAGCATGATGAGTTCTCTAAGTTGGAGCAGAGGGGTTCATCAGTTGCTGATTACGAGATTCGCTTTCATGCCTTGTTGTGCTATGCAGTGTTGTTGCTACCTACAGAGGCTGAGAGAGTTAGATGTTTTGTGAGAGGGTTGAGTATTCCCTTTCAGTTGGCTACATTACAGATGGTGGCCTCTAGGCTTCTTTTGAGTGAGTGGAAAAGCATGCTAGAATGGTTGAGTCTGTGAGGGGTAAGCTACCCAGACAGGAGTCCGACAGGAGAGTTCACAGATTTGGGCAGTACAATGGATCTACTTCTCGTGGGTATATGCGGTATGGTAGATTCCAATATTTGTAGTGCATTCGCAGTCTAGTAGACCGATATAAGCAGCCCTTCATATTACAAATGGTGTTTCTGTGTGGCAGAGTGGTTATAGTTGGGGTTAGTCTTCTAGAGGTACTCAGTCTGGTACTCTGACCGTGGTGGTCACTCAGGTTCTATCTCTATTCAGCAGCCCTCAGTTGCCAGGACTTGTTACAATTGTGGAAAGGTTGGGCATTTTAGGAGAGAATGACCCAGACTTGTATCAGGTGGATTCCGTACACCCTGGACCCCAGCATAGCCATCCAGGGGTGGTAGTCAGTCTAGCAGAGAGGGTTCCCAGTCAGACCATTATGGCCATCAGACTAGTTGAGATAGATCTTAGATGGGTAGAGATGGGGCTCATTCAGGTCAAGGTGGCTATCATGGTGCTCAGTTCGATGGAGGACATACTCAATGTTATGCTTTCCCTGGTAAGACAGAGGCTGAGGCATCAGATGCAATTATCACAGGTATCATCTCAGTCTGTCATCAGTCTACTTCAGTTCTATTTGATCCGAGGACTACGTTCTCCTATGTGTCTGCCTACTTTGTTGTTTATTTGAATATGTTGTGTGATATGGTTGATGTCTCTATGCATGTGTGTACACCAGTTAGTGATTCTGTAATTGTAGACCGAGTCTATCGGCTTTGTGTGGTTAATTTTATGGGTTATGATACCTGGGTAGACTAGGTCATATTAGACTTTGTTGATTTTGATATTATCTTAGGGATGGATTGGTTATCACTGTACCACGCATTTCTAGAATGTCATGTCAACACAGTCACTCTAGTGATGCTTGGTATTCTAAGGTTGGAGTAGAAGGGCGCTCAAAGCCCTGCTCCTAAGAAGATCATTTCTTTCATCCAGTATAGGTAATTAGTAGATAAAGGTCATCTGGCGTACCTAGCTCATATTTGGAATACGAGTACGGAGACTCTTTCCCTTGAGTCAGTTCCAATAATGAGTGAGTTTGCAAAAGTCTAACTAATGGATTTTTCGAGTATGCCACCGGATAGAGATATTGATTTCTGCATTGATCTAGAGCGGGGTACTCGACCCATTTCTATTCCTACGTATCGTATGGCTCCAGCGGAGCAGAGAGAATTGAAGGAGCAGCTTCAGGATTTATTGAGTAAGGGCTTTATTCGACCTAGTGTGTCTCTTTTGGGTGCTCCTGTGTTATTCGTGAAGAAGAAAGATGGCACCATGCGTATGTATATCGACTACAAACAGTTGTTGACACTCAATTTTGTCCCATCTTTCCGATTTTATTTGCAATTTTATATATTTTTTACACCTCAAAACAATTTTAATATATAGGCATGTATATGTATATATATTATTGTCAATATCATTATTTATCATTAATATTATTTGCATTTGTATTTTTTACTGTCATTTGCATTTTAATATCATAATCATACTTTTTTTATTATTGTTGTATTTTTATTTTCGCAAAACGGCATTACATTTTATTTTTTTTATTTAAGCATCAAACATTTCGCAAATATTATTTTTTTTATCATATTGTCATCTTTACAATTTATAAATTTTGCAAAGCTTTCTCTTTTATATAATAAAATCCTTTTTATATTTTAAACCCATAACTCATTTATTTTTCAACCCAAAACCCAAAACCCCTCATTTTCGGACCCCATCCGAGGCCCAATCGTCCGACCCCTCCAAGCCCAAATCGAACAGGCCCAATCCCCTTTCCCCTTTTTATTCCCCTCTAACTCACAACCCTAAAAAAACTAACCCTACACCAAACATACTCCTCTCTTTCTCTCCTTCACCAAACACACCCTTTCAAAGAAGACTCGACCCCACACCCATACCTGCGACCCCACACAAATTCGGTCACCTCACCCGATACCACCACCAACCCCCTCTGCCTCTGACACCACCAACCCATCATCCCATGCCCTTATCCCCCAAAACCCGTGACCCATACCCCCAAAATTTGTTCCAAAATCATTGCTTTCGGCCCCTTTATTTTAAATTCAAGCTCGGTTTTGGGTACGAATCCATCTATAAATATCCCCCTTTGTTCTTCATTTTGGGAGGGGATTTTCGGAGGTCGGATTTTGGGTTTAAAGAGGATTTTTTTTGATTTTCGGGTTCTCAAAGGTCAAGAAATTCGAGAAAAAGAAATCGAAAATAAGTCCAAAAAAAACAAGTTCAAAATCCGAAAAAAAAGGGTGAGTTTTGTTCTTAAATTTTGGGTTTAAAATACTCCTATTAGCTTCGTGAATCCCAATCCGAAAATCTTCTTTGTTTTGTTGTTGTTGTTGTTCACTGTTTTGGGTTTTCCGATTCGGGTAATGGGTCGGGTCGATCCGGTTCGGTTAAATTTCCAGATTTATATGTTTTATATTTTGTTGTTGGTTATCTGAAACTTGGAAAGAAATCGATTCCGTTCTGAACCTCTGATCCGGGTCGGGTCACCGATCCGGGTTGGGTCGATTCGGTCTGAGTAAATTTTCAGATTTTGTGTTTATATCTTGTTGTTGGTTATCTGAAAATAAAAAATTAATTCCGGGTCACCACCGTTTCGGGTTGCATTTCTCGGGTAGGGCCGACCCGAAATCCGGGTAATCTATCCGGGTCTGTTTTTCAGAACTGGGTCGATTACCTAATTTTCTTTACTATTTTGTCAAAATTCGGGTCGGTTTACTGTTCCGGATCGGGTCCATCTAAGGACAGTTTGTCGCTGCAAAATTTGGTCCAGATTTTGCTAAATGTTGAGTTATTTTAAGTCGAGTTTTGCTTCATTTTTGTGTTGATCTTTTATTTAGCCATTATGTTATCGTATATTGAGTTGAGTTGTTGCATTTTTAGATGATGCCTTTGATTGAAAACAGATGTTATTTGTGGATTGAATTTCGTAACACTTTGGTACTACATGATAGCAGTAACAAATGCTACATCTGTTACTGTTTTTGTGATGCCATTTATGGTTATTGTTTAATGCTACTGGTTGCTATTGTTTGACACCATATTCTGGCCAAACCATTGAGCACGGTCGATGTTCATAATTGTTGTATTTCTGAGCTTAATTGTTGCTGATTTCTTTGCTAAAATCTGTTGCATTGTGGCCATTTTGGCGCTCAGAGTAGTGTATTTTTTGGCTGATAGTTGCTGCATTTAGGACCATTTGATGTTGTATTTTGAGCACAGTTGCTGCTGGTTTTTGGCCAAATTACTGCTGTATTTTTTTATGTTTATCATTGTTGTATTAAAGCATAGTTGTTGTTGGTTTCTTGGCTTAGAAACTGTTGTTTTAAGACTGTTTCAGACAGCTGCAACATTTCTGAAATTTGTTGATTTGAACAAATACTGCATTCAGGTCAATGAAATTAAATTTGAGGTCGTGTCCCTTCGAAAATTGTTTTCTCAGTTTCTGTTAGCTTTACTGCTTTACTGCTTTGAATAAATACTGCATTTAGGCCAATGAAATTGAATTCGAGACCACGTCCCTTCGGATACCATTTCTCAATTTTTGGTTTTACTGCTTTACTGCTTTGAATAAATACTGCATTTAGGCCAATGAAATTGAATTCGAGGCTGCGTCCCTTCGGACATCATTTCTCAGTTTTTGGTTTTACTTCTTTGATGTTATTCTGCTGATTTGAACATGATACTACACCATGGCCGATGAAAAAATATCTGTCGATTTTATAGGCCTCCACAGTTGTAAAGACGGAAAATAAAACTTCTGGGCAAGAATGAAACTTAAATCTTTTTAACCCGAGAGACCAATGCGTTCGGTAGGTAAGGCAACTAAAATGACCAACGAGTCATATGTTCGCAGCCACAACGTGATTGGAATGATCTTTTCAAAATTTAAGTTTGAGCCCTCCGTAATCAAAATATTTATTATTTTGGATACGGATCCGAAGTTATTTATATTCAATTGTTTCTAACCGTTTGTTCTTAACAACTTGCAAGGCATAAAGTCAGAAAAGGAAAATACCCCCGGAGATTATTTATTTTGTTGTTGATTTTTACTTTTTTTAATTCAGCTTTATTTCATTATGTACTGTAATATTATTGTACTCGTGAAATTATTGAAATGTTTTGAATAGGTAGATTTAGAATTAATTAACAGGATAGTCTAAAGTTGGAAACCCATCGCTAGCTTATTTATTTTTAGGCTCGGTTAGTTTTAAAATCGAAAATCACTAGTTTACCTATTTTTAGGCCCGTCGCCCATAAAAAACCACCTTGCATATATTTTTATCAATTTTTATACAAATGCATACTTTGTTTTCAACTTTACATGTATTTTAATTCCATACAAATGCATATTTGTACAAAATGCATCATTTTATTAACTACTTGCAATATTATTTTTTATACTTGTAAAAACATGCATTTTTCTTACTATAATAATTAACCTGAGTTTGACCGGATAACTGCAAGTTAGCGAATCTTAAAGGATGTCTAACCCCTTAATAAAGAACCCTTACCTAGAATCCCATTAATTTCGCAGACCACAAAATTGGAGTTATTTTGCAGCTGTAGTTAGCATTTAGGTGCCCTAATTCACCTTAGAATAATTAGGTGGCGACTCCTCAACAAAGCATTTTTATCCAATCCAAAGGGAATTGACCCATCACGTCGCAAAGCCCGCAGGTCAAAAATGGGTGCGACAACAGTTGAACAATGTCACCATCAGAAACAAGTATCTGATTCCTCGTATTGATGATTTGTTTGACCAGTTTTAGAGTGCTTCTATGTTTTCGAAGATTGATTTGAGGTCCAGGTGTCATCAGTTGAAGATCAAGGTCGAAGATTTTCTTAAGATGGCTTTTAGGACTTGGTATGGTCACTAAGAGTTCTTGGTGATATCCTTTGGGCTTAGCAATGCCCTGCAACGTTCATGGATTTGATGAATGAGATATTCAAGCCTTATTTGGATTTGTTTGTGATTGTCTTCATTGATGACATTTTCATATATTCAAAGAGTCAGGAGGACCACGAGAAGCATTTGAGAGTGGTTCTTGGGTTGCTGAAAGAGAAAACGTTGTATGCTAAATTCTCGAAGTGTGAGTTATGGCTTAGTTCTGTAGCATTTCTGGGACATGTGGTGTCCAAAGAGGGTATTACGGTTGAACAAAGAAGATAGAGATAGTCAGGGACTGGCCTAGGCCTACTTTGATGACAGAGATTCGGAGCTTCGTAGGTCTCATGAGCTATTATTGTCGGTTCGTTAAGAGATTTTCATCTATTGATTCTCATTTGACGCGGTTGACTCAGAAGGAGGAGTCTTTCTAGTGGTCCGACTCGTGTGAGGAGATCTTTCAAAAGCTCAAGTAACTTTTGACCACAACCCCAATTTTGGCCCTTCCAGTAGAGGGGAAAAACTTTACTGTTTATTATGATGCTTCGATGATTGGGTTGGGTTGTGTGTTGATACAGGAGGGTAAGGTGATAGCTTATGCATCGAGGCAGTTAAAGGTGCATGAGAAAAATTACTATGTCCATGACTTGGAGTTAGCAGTTGTTATATTTGCTTTGAAGGTTTGGAAACATTACCTTTATGGAGTTTATTGTGAGGTGTATACCGATCACCGCAGCCTTCAATATATGTTCAACCAAAGAGATTTGAATTCTAGATAGCGACAGTGGATGGAGTTGCTTAAAGATTATGATATGACTATTTTGTACCATCCAGGCAAGACTAATGTAGTGGCGGATGCTTTGAGCTGAAAGGCGTTGAGTATGGGGAGTTTGACGCGTTTGATAGTTGATGAGCGTCCCTTGTCATTGGAGGTTCAGTCCTTAGCCAACAGTATCGTGAGACATGACATTTTGAATTCGGTTAGGATTTTGTCTTGTATTGAGGCAAAGTCGTCTCTTTTGGAGTAGATCAAGACCCATAAGTATGATGATGTGAAGTTGTGCAAGATCAGGGATAAGGTGATACGTGGTGAAGCCAATGAGGTTGTGATTAATGGTGAGGGGGTTTTCAGGATCAAATAAAGAGTGTGTGTTCCTCGTGTTGGAGACTTGATGAGATTGATTATGGAAGAGGCTCACAGCTCTAGATATTCAATTCATTCCAGTGCTACAAGGATGTATCGTGATTTGAAGCAGCACTATTGGTAGGGTAGGATGAAGAGACATTGTTGAGTTTGTGTCTCGGTGTTTGAATTATCAGCAGGTCAAGTGTGAGCACCTACGACCCAGTGGTTTGACTCAGATGATGACATTCCTGAGTAGAAATGAGAGCGAATTGCTACGGATTTCATTGTTGGGTTGCCCATGACTTTGGGCAAGTTTGATGCTATTTGGTTCATTGTTGATAGGTTGAATAAGTCCGCATATTTCATTCCGGTATAGACGACTTACAATTCTGAGAAATTGGCTAAGATTAATATTCCTGACATTGTACGTCTGCATAGGTGTAATAGCCTAAGCCCATTAGTTATACTCTCCATTTTTGGCCTAGGCCCGTATGACTTTAAAATGCGTCGCTAGGGTCTAAAGCCTTCTTACTTATATACCCAGCATCTCTCTTATATTTTGCCGATATGGAACATTTTTCCTAAGCGGGGGTGTCACATACACCCCCACTTATAGACTCAGTGTCCTCGTTGAGGTTTGTCCCACCACATGGGATTCACCTAGACTCAACACTAAGGTTTTCCCTGCCTACCCGGGATTCGCCTAAACTCAGTTGAACATTGGCCAACACTAATAAGGCTGATACAAGAGTGGCTTTGATACCATCTGTAACAGCCAAAGCCCACTAGTGATATTGTCTGCTTTGGGCCTAGGCCCGCACAACTTTAAAATGTGTCGCTAGGGTCTAAGGCATTCTTACTTATATACCCAACATCTCTCTTGTGTTTCGCCAATCTGGGACAGTTTTCCTAAGTTGGGGTATCATGATAGGATACATATTTCTATCATCTCAACTAGGGTACTCAGTTTACTTCTCATTTCTGACAAACTTTGCAAAAAGAGTTGGGTACTCGCTTAGATCTCAGTAGATCATTTCACCCTCAGACTAACGGTTAGTCCGAGCGGACTATTCGGGTTTTAGAGGATATGTTACAGTCCTATGTGATTGATTTGGTGCTCAGTGGCACCAACTATTACCTCTGGCAGAGTTTGCGTACAACAACAGTTATCACTCCTGCATTGATATGGTGTTATTCGAGGCTTTATATGGTAGGAAGTGTCGCTCTCTAATTGGGTGGTTTCTTTGCATTCGAGGTGGGGCCTTGGGGTGCTGATCTGTTGAGAGATTGCTTAGAGAATGTGAAGGTGATTCATGACAAGCTCCTGGCAGCTCATAGTAGACAGAAGGAGTATGCGGACTGAAAGGTTTGAGATATGGAGTTTATGGTTGGTGACAGGGTTCTACTGAAGGTCTCGCCTATGAAGGGTGTGATGAGGATCGGCAAGAGAGCGAAGTTGAGTCTGAGGTATATCGGGACTTTTGAGATTATTCAGATGGTTAAAGAGTTGGCATATGAGTTGGCCTTGCCACTAGGTATTTTAGGTGTCCATCCGATTTTCCATGTTTCTATACTAAAGAAGTAATATGTTGATAGGTCCTACATTATATAGTGGGACTCCGTATTGATTGATCAAAACTTGGAGTTCGAAGAAGATTTTATGGCCATTTTGGACAGTCAGGTGAGAAAGTTAAGATTTAAGGAGATTGCTTCTGTGAAGGTGCAATGGAAGCATCATCCTATTGAGAAAATTAGGACATGGATGCTGATATCCAAAGTCGATACCCTTATTTGTATACTACTTCCGGTATATTTCCCTTTTTGTTTCTCTCAGTTCGATTTAATTAGTATATGATGTAATGACCCGTCTGGTCATTTTTAGCTAAAGACCTTTATTTGACTAAATTACCCTTCCCGTAGAATCTATATGGGGTTTGTGATGCGCTGGGATAGGTAGCACGAATTCCGATGCAGCTTTGTGTGATTTTTGGAAGAAAGCCCAAAATAGAGATTTTAGAATTGATAAGTTTGACCCAAAGTCGACTTTTTGGTATATGGATTCATTTTCGGGTTCCGTCACTTTCGGTAGTTATGGATGGTCATTTATAACTTAGTTGAGTCATTGGTTCACTTCCCTAGGCATTCAGATATACTTTGTGGCTTTATTTTTAAAATTGTGAAATTTGGATGTTTTGGGTGATTTCGTAGAAAAGTATGTCTTCGCTCGGTCGTATGAGAAATCCGAGTGCACGAGCGAGTTTGTAGCATTGTTCAACTTGGGATAGCATGTTTGGTTTGTATCTGGGGGAGTCCCGGGAGCATTTTGGGTGTTTGGTAGAGAATTGGCTAGTTCAAGAGTTGATGGTTTCTGGTGTCCGCACCAGCAGTCTTCTGGCCGCTTCTGCATGTCCGCCTCTGCGGAGGTTGGCTGGCATATATGGGCCTTGTGTGACATTGTGTTTTCTGCTTTTGGAGATATCTTTCTCGCAGAGGCGATGGCGCCTCTGTGGAGTCATTCCTGCCTCGACGATTCTCTGAGATTTTAAGTTGTCTCGCCTCGGCAGCCCTGATTTCTGCCAAAGCTATTCCTCCTTAACGAAGTCGATTCCATTTTAAATGTCCTAAAATGATTTCATTTTCCAAAAAATATTCTCTTAGGAGTAGAGCTTGACTAAGAAGGGGATTCTTGAATTTTTCACCTTTATTCTTCATTGGAGCTATAATTTCATCCCTTTTTATTATTATTTATCCTTTAAGTCTTCTTTCCTAGTGTAGATTCTATTTGGGGAAGAAGATGGCATAGTTGCCATAATAACATAAGAGAGTAAGAATCGTGATTTGGGGATTGTATGTTGATTAGATGATTATGATATTGTAAATTAGTGTTGATTAATGATAAATGATGACGATTTGATAGTTAATTTGGTATTAAAAACCCTTTTGCAATTCGAGGAAACCTAGGGTTTGGAATTCGGGCTTTTTGCCTAATATTGCAATTGATGGTCCAATTGGATTTAGTTTTCATTTTAACTTAAGGATATGATAATTTAGTATGTTATTACATTTTTGGGCAATAAAGTTTGAATTTTGCTATCGTGAGCCCGAGGTAGGTTTTGGGAGTATCTTGTATTATTTGAAAGGACTAAGTCCTTGTATTTGTATTAGATTACTTTTAATGTAGAATCTATATATGTTTGACTACGAGTACTATGAGGCATTCTGAAAGGGCAAGGTATGCGTTGAGGGTTGATGATTCGTGGCTCCTGACGGCTTTGAGGTAGGCTACAATTTCTCTTTTGTAGACTCCGATAGAAGTACATATTAGTTATAAATGTTGAGAGGTATTCGGCGTGTTTGGGGGTCTCACCTAAGCGGTTGTGAAGAACTCTTGGGTGGGTACTGGTGTTGAACTGTGATGATGGATGATTTGGGGAATCAGCCTTAAGTGATTCCGATTGCTGTTGTTTGAATTTGTCGTCATTATATGGGATTGCCGCCAATATTGATAATTTCTTGTTTATTCATCACATTGCTTTCGATATGATACCCTGATTTACGTGGATTACATGTTAATGACTTTCTGAAAGCATGTGATAATCATCTTTTATACTTGATTGCATCTCATACATCCTGATTACTTGCCTTGTTATTGTCATTGCATTCATACACTCATGATTCTGATGATATTGAAAGTGGAATGGTATGGAAATATTTTGGGTCCAATGACATCGGAAAAGGTAAGGTTATTTTATGAGATGGTTGAAAACATTGAGATGATGTAAGTGATTGATATAGCTCCAAAGTTGCTTGGCTCTAGTAAGTTTCATGTGTTAAATTCCGACTGGTTAGGAGCAGTGTATGGATGGTGTGGGTCCCCCATGGGTGGCAGTTCATAGAATTTGAACGCTTGTATACAGGGAATGAAAGGTAACTAGCATGTGCATTTACATTCATATCATACATACATTATTATTGGTAAAGTGGTTTGGAATGGTTAATGAAACTTGGATGACTTCATTATAAATGATCTTCTTAATTAATCTCATAATACTCAAATTATTGGATATTGAACTCTTTCGTAAATATAGTGACTTATATGATCATTGAACTCTTATGTGTATAAGGTGACTTAATTGATTCATTGAAATCTTATGTGGACAAGGTGACTTATACGATTATCAAACTGCTTAATATAGAATTACTTAAGAGTCAACTTGATGTTTATTTCTGTTACGTACATTCCATCGTTGTCGTCCTATGATGCCTACGGGAGTACGTTGTGTACTCATGCTACACTTGTTGTATTCTTTTTGAATGTAGATACAGCATTTTCCACCAGTTCAGGACATCGTGGCTGAGTCTGGGTTGGAGGACTTCCAGTGTACTGGGTGATGATGCTTCCATTCAGCATGGCTTGGATGCTCCTATCTTTACTCATGTATTTTACTTTGTTCGGGAGACATTTCTATACTTTCAGACTATGTTACTCTCTTATTAGCGCTCTTGTATTATTGACCAGATTTTGGGGGTTGTAATAACTGTTTATCAGACTTATTTCCCCATTTATGTCATGATTAGACATTTATATTAAGTATTTTGTTATATTCCACTTTTCTTACTATATTGTGTTGTTAATTGAGAAGTGGTTCGCTTACCGATGGGAAAAGTGTAGGTGCCACCACGATGCCCAAAAGGGGTCGTGACATCAGCCTCTCTTTCCGCATCTTATCCTCCATAAAGGCCACCCTCACCTTATCCTAAATATCTTCATTTCTAATCATATCTCTCCTAGTATGCCCACACATCCAACGCAACATTCTCATTTTCGCAATTTTCATCTTTTGAACATGAGAGTTCTTGACTGGCCAACACTCTGCCCCATACAGTTAGTCTAATCACCACTCTTTAGAACTTGCCTTTAGATTTTGGTGGCACATTCTTGTCACACAAGACTCCGGATGCGAGCCTCTATTTCATCCACTCTGCACCAATATGATGAGTGACATTATTGTCATCCCTTCATTTTCTTGGATAATAGACCCAAGATACTTGAAACTTCCTTTCTTTTTAATTGCTTGAGTACCAAGCCTCACTTCCATGCCAACCTCATGTGTTATGCTACTTAATTTTTTTGTCATTCTTTTTATAAATTTATGTTGGTTGAACAATGATTTCATCATATTTTATTTATGAATACAACTTTTGATAGTTGTTATTTCCACGACTCAAATCATGATCATGATGGTAACTAAACTTATTCAACCGGTAGGCGAACCATCCCCAAATTTGAAAAAAACTTTAAATAAGAGGAAATAATTTAACAAGATTCTAAAGTTTGAAATGACATAACAATCTGAAAAGTCAACCAACATATCCCCTAAAATCTGATCTGAAAGGTACAAGAGCTCTAATAACAATAGTTTTAAATACATGTCCCGTACAACGAAAATAAATTGTCTGTAAGATCCAAATGAAAATAAAGCAATAAAGATAAGAGTTTAGGGGCCACGGTAGCCATGTAACTCACCCTTAAAATCTCAATAACACCTCCTTGCAATCAACCATGATGTCTGGAGCTGGAACATGGATCAGTATCTACACCAAAAAGTGCAGCAAGTGTAGTATGAGTACAAATAAAAGTACTCGTAGGTATCATAGGCCGACAACAGATAAAACATGTATATATATTCATGAAATCTTGGGCAATAGAGAACATGTAAGCATGTAAGTCATAGAAAGGGAGAATGAATGTATATGTGATAAAATGTATGAATGCAATGCATTGACCAACATAAATAAACCAGTATTCACATACAAACGGTCATTCCGTCTAGTCATGACCCATGGGGGACTCACTAGGTCCATATACATGCCACTGTACAACCTGAGGTCCTTTTCATTCGGACTGTGATCACTCACTATACCGCCTTAATTTACCATCGTATTGTGAGAATCCCATTGTACCGCCCAACTTTTACCGTCGAACCGTGAGAATGCTAACTTTCCTTCCTCTAAGTCTTACACCATTTCAAAACTCATTCTTTCATAAATCATCCACAATATCATAAGATATGTAATGAATGCAACATGTATAATATCTCATGACAACAGTATCAATATATAGGATGTGGATGCATGATACCAATTAGTTCACGTAACAACTCATATGTTCAACGAATCCTCTCCAGCAATTGTACGAGATAAAGAACGATAAAAGAAATAAATCAATTATAGCAAGTACAAGTCAAATGTGGCTATCATAGCCCACGTAACAACAATCATACCAACCTAAGTGGATTTATCACCACAATCATGCCTAAAGATCTATCATGCATTCCCCGACATATTATACTATAATAATACCCCATAGTATACACCGGTACCCACCTGAGTGTTCATCGCAATACCTAAAGTGGGACCTTTTTTCATGCCCAATACTCAATTCAATATTTATAAAAGATATATGTTCTCCCTTCGAATTCTAAAAGTAAACGATAACCTACCTCAAGCAGAACATGAGCCACGAACCCCAAGCAAGAGCCTTTCCTTTACGGAGTGCTTCCAAACGATCAAAATCTATCAAATATGGACTCTACGTTAAATTATAAATCTAAGGACACACATATTGCTATACTTTACTCGAAACCCAAAACGGGCTCCAAAATAACCAACCTAATCCTCGAGTTCAAAACTGGAATTTTATTTCAAAATTGGTTTACGCAAAGCTTTAGTAGTCTAAACTCAGAATATCAAGTTAAAAAGCCTAAATCTTGGCACTCAATTCCATGAAAAAATCATTTCAAGTCTTAGGGCTTTACCCTTAATTTTCAACCATAAACACGATTAAACTCCAAATTAACGTAAAGAATCAACATAAACTAAGGAATTAAGGTTAGTAAATTATCCCAACGAAGAATCTTGAAGAAAACATTGAATTTCGCCCAAAATCTGAGCTCAAAAACTTGGGAAATAGAAATGTGGAAATTTTTTTTGAGTTAGGGATTTAAGTCACTGTTGCTACAGTGTCTTCTTTGTGATCGCAGTCTGAGACCACGGGATCGTGAAGACCAAATCACGACCCAACCCACTAGGACACGTCGCGACCGCAAAGACCTTCCGGTGATCGTTACAGTTATATCTTGTGTTTGATAGGAAGAATATCTAGATTAAGTTGTCTTAGGCATTGCTTATGTAGCTTAACCATTCTTTAACAACGTTCTAAAAAATAATTTTTGGTATATTAGTGATGAATGTTATATATCAATTAATATGATTTAGTGACAAGAGTTTATGTAAAAACAATATATCACGTGTTCAATTCTGATAAAAGAGAAACACGTTATTTTGTTGTGAATTACATACGATAACACCACTACTTTTGTATTTGGTGATTGATAGTTTTCTATTTCGACTTACTATTTAGATGATATTATGCAGATGATTCTTCCTTCAACAACAATTTTCTCGGGCATCTCGTAATAACATCCAGTTTGATTTGCAAACTCAAGCTCTTCACAGCTTTGAGTTTGAGTTAAAAATCAAGAATGGTTAGTTTGTCATGTGTGTCAGATATATCTATGTTAACAATGTGGAACAATCTTAACTATTATGTTACAATTAAGAAATTTTATACATTAGGAACCTTTCCTTATATATTTAGGTAATTCTTTATTTAATATAACATTCCTTATTTTAAGTAATCTAAACTTACCTTAGGTTTAGACATTCCTTATTTTAAGTAATCTAAACTTACCTTAGTTTTAGTAATATAAACCTTACACGAGGAGCCATGACATACGTTTCTATAATTTATAATTAATACTACAAGTTTTTTTTTTAAAAAAATCCAATATTTTTCTACAGCATGTACAGTGTCAAGAAGGGAAAGAAATCTGAAGCCCTTATTTTATTCTCTATTTAGTGTAACATTCCTTATTTTAAGTAATCTAAACTTACATTAGTTTTTGAAAGAATATAATCCCTTGATGATTTTTATTAATGAAGAGGTCTATATATACAATATATAATCTCTAAATATGAAATATTATTCCTACTATAATACTAATATCTTAATTATACTTGTACAAGAATTCTACAAAATAAGGTAAGAAACCTAAATACACTTTTACACTTGTTGTTACGGTTCCTATCACACCCCCGCAGTCATAGCGGGCAGTTGTCGTACGCTGAGATTATCCCTAAAATCTTCAAACATAACCAATTGAAGACCCTTAGTAAAAATGTCAGCAATTTGGTACCTTGAAGGGACATGCAAGACACGTACTTGTCCTCGAGCTACCTTTTCTCGAACAAAGTGAATATCCATCTTGATATGTTTAGTGCGCTGATGTTGGACCGGATTCTCAGACAGATAGACTGCACTAACATTATCACAGTAGACCAAGGTATCTTTTTTAATAGGAAAGTGAAGCTCTAACAGAAGATTACGCAGCCAACATGACTCAGACACCATATTGGCTATCAATCGATACTCGACCTCCGTACTGGATCGTGATAAAGTAGGCTAGCATTTTGCCGACCAAGAGACCAAGTTATCACCAAAAAACATGCAATAACTAGATATCGAGCGTCTGGTATCTGGACATCCACCCCAATCAGTATCTGTATAATACACCAGAGTAGAGACGGAGGATGGATATAAATGCAATTCATAATCAAGTGTGCCTTGTATGTATCGTATAATGCGTTTGAGAGCATGCATGTGCTCAATCCGTGGATCATGCATAAATAAACACACTTGTTGTACTGCATAAGTAATATCAGGTATCGTGAAAGTAAGATACTAAAGAGCCCCTACAAGACTACGATAGTGGGTGGGATCCTCATATGGTGTGCTAGAAGTAACACTCAGCTTCGGTTTTGTATCAACCAGAGTAGAAGAAGACTTACACGATGACATTCCAGCTCTCTCAATAATCTTAGATGCATACTTTTTCTGTGATAAAAATAGACCGCCTGCATGACGAGTGACAGATATACCCAAAAATTAACTCAAGGGTCCTAAGTCTTTCATAGCAAATTCTGAACTTAAAATGGACATGATAGACTTACGCAGATTATCAAACGAGGCAGTCAAAATTATATCATCCACATATAACAGAATGTATGCCAGAGAAGTACCACGACGATAGATGAATAAAGAATGATCAGACATGCTGTGAGAAAATCCAATAGTAGACACATAATATGCAAACCTCTTATACCAAGCCCATGGGGCTTGCTTAAGGCCATATAAGGACTGCTTCAGCAAATATACACGGTGAGGATAATTGGAGTCCTTAAAACCCAAGTGCTGATGCATGTATACTGTCTCTTTAAGATCAACATGTAAGAAAATATTTTTCACATCCAGCTGATAGATGGGCCATGCTTTCAAGAGAGCCAGACTAAGCATAGTGCGTTACTGATTTGATCACCGGACTAAATATCTCTCCACAATCAGTGTCAACATGTTGTGTTTTGTCATCACCTAGAAGACCGGCCTTATGCCTTTCAAAAGAGCCGTCAGAATTTTCTTTATAAGTAAAAATCCACATAGAATGAATAATATTGGCACCAGGCGGACGGGGCACCAACTCCCACGTCTTATTTTTAATAAGAGCATTATATTCATCATCCGTGGCCATTTTCTAATTCGGGTCATAAAGGACAGACATTGGGTTACGTGGTAGGGGTGATTTAGTGATATTAGAATTAAGATTAAAATATCATTTTAGTTTAAAAATACCATGTTGGCTACGAGTAATGGGCCCATAATTCAATATAAAATTTGACGGGATGTGGGTAGGTGATAGGTCGGCAAAGAACACTGCATGCTGGCCCAATAGGGAGCATTATTTGGGCCAGCAGGCAGTGGGCCTGCTGGCAGAATTGGATCACGGGTAGGTTGGGCCCACTGTTGGAGAACATACAATGAGAGCCCATTATTCAAAAAATTATAATTCCTAGGCACAGAATTAGAAAAATTAGCAAATGAAAATTGGGTTTCATCAAAAATGACATGGCGATTAATTATGATTTTATTAGCGGATAAATCAAAATATTTGTAACCACAATGATCAGATGGATAACCCAAAAACACACAAGCGATAGAACGGGCTTGTAGTTTATTAATTGTAGTATACGGTAAAAGCGGATAGCACAAACACCCAAATACCCTAAGATGAGAATACGAGGGATCCTTATTATGAAGAATTTTTAGGGGTGATTGATATGCTAAACCTTTGCTAGGGAGTATGTTAAGGAGGTAGGTAGTCATTTATAACGCATGATACCAAAACAATGAAGGTAATGAAACATGGGCTAGTAAGGTTCAGACAATATTATTAATGGTACGAATTTTTCTTTTCTTTCGGTCTTCCCATTTTGTGAGGACGTATGAGGACAAGAAAACCGAAAAGATAGGCCATGAGCGTCACAAAATTCCCGAAATGACCCATTATCATATTCTCTACCATTATCACATTGAATATTTTTAATTCCCATTCAAATTGGGTACGGATGAAAGCTCTAAATTTTAAGAATGTGAAAAAAACTTGAGACATTTTAGACAAAGGAAAAGTCCACAAAAAATTAGAATAATCATCCAAAAATAAAACATAATAACGATGGCCCAAAGAACTCAAAACGGGAGATGTCCATAAATCACTATGAATAATGTCAAAAGGCATCGAGTACTAGAAGTAGAGGCTACAAATGGTAATCTAACATGTTTCCCTAGAGGATACAAGGGACAAATATGAGTACTAAGCGTACTCTTACAATCAATAAAATTATTATTTTTAAGAGAAGAAATAATAGACGACCACGGATGACCCAAACGTGCATGCCACAAAGAAGGAGCAAGAACGACAAATGTTGATGGAGTGGCTTGACCCGTGAAAATTGTGGTTGTGGTGATTGGATAAAGTTCTCCCCAACTATTACATCTCATTAGAGGTATCCCTGTCGTGAAATTCTTCACAGAAAAACCAAAAGGGTCAAAGTTAACAGAGACCTAATTATCAGTTGTGAATTTTCGGACATACACCAAATTTTTAATTAAGTGATGGGCATGAAGGACATTTTTTAGGACTAGAGGTGGATGTGGGGGAGGGGGGTGGGGGACAAATTTGTGTGACCATAACCACGAATTAGAATTGAATTGCCATTACCAATAATGATGCCACGATTATTGCTCAAATTAAAATAAGATGAGAGATTACCAAGTGGCTCCGGTGTCCATATACCAATTTGCATCAGGGAGATTTAATCCAAGTGTATGCATCGCGGTGACGAAGGAGTGTCCCAACGCCATTATAGTCCTCGGATAGGCCTGCAACCATCTGAAAAACAAGACGGTCATTGGTGACGGGTGCACCAACGTTGTTGAGTTGATCCGACAATTTCTTTAGCCTATTACAATAGGCTGAGACATTCGGAAAATTCTCCATATTGACATGGGAAAATTCCTGCTCAAGAATGGCGGAACAAGAATTTTTGCTATCTTGGAATATATCACGCACCCTATTCTAAGATTCCATCGCCGTGGTGTCGGGTTCAATAATCGTCTGTAACAGGTCCGTAGAGATAGTGGAATAAATCCACTGGAGGACTGTAGCATCAAGAGTCGTCCATAACATAGGGTCATCATCGGCGGTAGGCACTTTCTCCTTGCCTGCTTCCACGGGGATGATGTGATGAAGGACTTGATGCGAGCGTGCATGAACTTTAAATAATTCCGTCCACGTCGCGTATTGGACGTTTTCCATCTCAAGAACGATAGGGGTGTGGTTCTTGATGTTGGATACTATAAGGGCAGGATGAAACGTGTTCTTTGAGGTAGACATAATGAAAGAATAAGAGAAGAATGAGGGATTTGGAAGAAAATGGAGAGGTGGCCGTCAGCCACGGCTCGAATACCGAGAAGGGGGCTGCGGAAGAGCGGGTTGGAGAAGGAAAATATTTGCTCTAGACTTCTGATACCATGAAAGAATATAATCTCTTGATTATTTTCATTAATGAAGAGGGCTATATATACAATATACAATCTCTAAATATGAAAAATCGTATTCCTACTATAATACTAATATCTTAATTACATTTGTAAAAGAATTCTACAAAATAAGGTAAGAAACTCTTTTACACTTGTTGTTATGATTTCTATCAGTTTTAGTAATCAAAACCTTACATGGGAGCCATGACATACGTTTCTATAATTTATAATTAATACTACAATTTTTTTTTTTAAATCCAATATTTTTCTACAGCATGTACAGTGTCAAGAGGGAAAGAACTCTGAAGCCCTTATTTTAGCACAGCTAAATACGATAGAGGGAAAACCCAAAATGGCTAGTAATAGTTGTCCTTAATTTCCATAAAATTTTTGCCTTTAAGGAGTCCTATATTTTCAGATATCTACAATTAGTAGGGGAAGAGAAAGACCCAATTCGGTATAATAATCTCCAAATCACTTCATTAAAACTCGTAAATTTGCAATTTAACTTTTGCCCTCTTTTTTGGCAAAAACATAAAATGCTCCTATTTATGATACCAACAAATACAATATGTAGAAATGAATAGTACTTCTCCTCAAATCCCAATAAATTAAAATTTAACCACATCAAAATACATAATATTTGGACATTGATGAAAGTCTGAGAGATATCCAAGTACCAAACTTATATCCTTGAAATGGGCAAAAATAAAAGAGGATTGTTTATAAAGGAAAAAATGTTTTATATCAATTCCTTGGGGGAAAAAATATAAACTGTGAACAAAAGAAAAGAGGATTTCTTTTTGGAATCATTCAATATCAGAAATTCACTGATGCTACTAATTAGGATTCATGTGGCATAAGGCTCCCTATGCGGAGTTTTAATTTCTCCATTCCTAGACATCTGAATTCGAGCCTCTAATTTTCCAGTTAAGGGATGATAGATCTCATTCATCGTATCACAGTCCTTAGATCAAAGGCGGATCTAACATTTCTAGTTTTATGGTTTTTTAATTTTAGGCAACGACCTCAAGTGTTACTGTGTTAGTAACTGAATTTTGGATTTAATTTGAATCATTTTTAGAATGAATTTAGAACAATCACAATAGCATTACCTAAGATTGATGAGACATAATTAACACTCAGGATCATCAAGAGGTTCAGCAAAAATGTTAACTTTGACAATAGATCCATCTCTGATATTGTAAGCAGATAATGATTGATCATCTCCAACTTCATAAAATTGTGATGTAGAGTCATATAATCATCTCCCCAAGCCCATTTGATTATCTTCATTAAATTTCTCACTTCATCTTTTTCTCTCAACTCGGCATAGAATTGAGATGTGGGAGACTCTACCTTTATTCTCATGATTCTTGATTCTCCGGCCATGTATATAATATATGGACGAATTAGGACAAAATAAATTGACGCAGGAGGGTTGAAGTAATATAGTTGTAGGCCTTCGAATTTCTAGAAGTTAAAAAAATAACGAAAAAAGTAAACTAGATTTCGAACTATAAATAGGCTCGTGGGACTTGGAACAAAAGAAGGATCTTATAATGTGGACTATACTTATTCTACTAGCTACGGTAACTTTCTTTCCGGACATGGGTTGTCACGAGATGAATGTGATAGGATTAGTGGTAGCCGATAGCAATGTCGAAGTCAGAATTTTTATTAAGGGGTGTATCAAAATATAAACAAGTAAATATATCATATATATATATATATAAAAATATATTTTTTATCTATGTACATAGTGTAAATTTTCCGCGAAGGGTGTCAATTGACACGACCCCTTGGTAAAGAGTGGCTCAGCCACTGACCATGAAAAATATTCTGTTAGGGAGCACATTTTCCTTAAATGAGCTTATGTAGCGTAAATTCAAATTAATCAGGACTCTAATACAAGTATCGAATGTGAAAAAAAAGGAACTTTATTCCAACACACAAAGTTTATAATAGTGTTTTTATGACATAAGTTTATCTAAAGTATAAATAAAGCAGTCCTTGTACATTTGTGCAAAATCTATCACTAATTTCTATAATTGTTATTTTAATATAATGTGCAGCAACAACAACAATATACCCAATGAAATATCATAACGTGGGGTATGAGAGGATAGAGTGTACGCAGACATTACTCTTACCTTGAGATGTAGAGAGGTTGTTTCCGAAAGATCATCGGCTCAAGAGAAAGCATAAAAATGTCAGATAAAGACATGAAATTTAAAGCAGAATGAAAATGAAAATAACGAAAATGACTAAGTCATGATAAAGTAGTATGAAAAAATGAGTAATAGCTATCACATATAAATAAAATAACTTGAAATACAAAAAACATCTAATATAATGTGCATTAAATATATATCCTTCACTTTTTTCGGAACCATTGAACTCTATGAAGGCTGAAGCTATAAGTTACCCTCATCTCTTTGTTGACGAAGGAACCCGCAGTCGCTACTCTCTCGAGTGCGCACAGGGTAAACCCCGGACTGACGCAATAGCCTGCAAATCACGTCAGCCGATTAACCACACTTGGCAAGCCATGTGTGACAGGCTCAACCAAAAAGGTTTATGCATGGGATCGAACTCGTGACATTGCGGTCCCGCGCTCTACTGCTACACCAACTTGGCTACCCTTACGGGTAAGTTACCCTCCTCATCTCTGTAGTGACATAAGTGGGAGACTCAAATTTCTTAATTGCATTGATTACACTATTAAAATTTATTCCCAATTTTTGGAATTTAATCTTCTAACATGCATTTTTATATGCTCATATATTGTTGAATGTAGACATTCAAACCTTTCGAAAATAATATATGGTTCATAGGTTTTCCTAGAGGTGTAATTGAGTTTATTGACTTTGATAAATTTGGGCAATTAATTTCTTGTTGCTTAAGCCGTACGTGTCAATCAATAGGGCTAGCAGCAGGAAACTCATAGTAGGTGAGCATAGACAAATAAAATTCGGGCCTTCTATAGGATGAGACAAATGATGGACAGCATTGCTTGGTAGTTTAAATTTTGTGTACATTGTCATTACAGGCCTTTATTGAACATTGTTTTTAAAAAAAAACCTCGAAACTACCGTCTATCCTCTCTATACCTCATTTATTAAACTATATTAGATATTTACCTCATTTATTAAACTATATTAGATATTTTGTTATTGTTGAAAGAAGAAGAAAAATATCCAAAGTGTTTGGCCCAGTGGCCAATACATTAAGGTATTGCTGTCTGAGGTTCCGTGTTCGAGTCCTCTGATCAGCGAGTGTGGAACTGTGTTCCCCCAAAAAAATTCCTCCATACTCGTAGGGCCAAGCGGTGAATACTAATTCATAGGGCCAGGCCGGAGGTGGGGTTTTCTGGTGTATGGAGCCGTAATGCGGTGGGACCCAGTCACTTTAAAAAGTTTACCCTACCACAGTTTTGTCCTCCGGGGCATAGTCCAGTGGCAAAGCCTGGGCGCTATAAGGCGCTCTGGCATGAGACAGCGTGGGTTCGATTCCCCGCAAACACGAAGAAACTCTGCATGTTGGGGAATTTGACCTTGTTTTATTGATCAGTTGTACGCTCCCAGAAAACTGGCCACCGGAGCACATTCCGTGATTTACCTGGTAATAATGTTGAAGGACCGGTGCTATTACCTCCAGGACGTAGTCAGGCGCAAGCGTGGAGACCTGGATTATCAAAAAAAAAACAAAAAAAAAAAAGAAGAAGAAGAAAAATGATGAATGACGCTAAAGTTTCTCGGGATTGCAATTTGCAGTCTTTGCAGACACATATGTACTTATTTTCAACTATTCTAATTCCATATTCACTTCTTTATTATTTTTTGTTGAGTTTAGATAATATACACTATTACCGTTTGTATAAATAATTTTTATATTATCTAAGTTTTTATTTGTTATAACAATTTATATATACTTTAACTGTCTTAATTTGTTTGTTTAGCTTTCTTTTCTAATTTATTTAAAAAGAATTTTTTTTTTAATTTGACAACTACTTATTTAATTTTAACACCTCACGTGATCATATGGTTAACACCACAAGATAAAAAAAAATTGGAACATCATACAGATCTTTGATTTAAGATCACGAGATTTATAAATCCTTTTTATATCTTAAATTACATATACAGTCAAATTAAGATAAATAAATTAAAATGAGCGGGAGTTTCATTTTTAAGATCTCAAGTGTTATATTTTAAAGACTCTTATATATAGATATATTCATTAAATCACTTGATTGTGTAAAGCATTCACTACTAAAAATAACAAAGATCGACCTAGAGGTGAGTTTTTGGGAAAACCGACCTCAAATAGGAAGTCGGTATTTTCCTAGTCGGTGAAAAAAACCGACCTCTAAGATCAGTTCTTTTTTAAAATTATTTAATTTTTATTTTATTTTAATTTGAACAAAACCGGCCTCCGCATCTTGGTTTTTTAAGTCACGCAATTAAAAAATGCACCATTCGGGAATTAAATCTGTCTTTATCGTGGTAGGATATACTTCTATCACTAGACTATTGGTGCTTGTTGGTTTAATGCTTTGAATATTCTTTAAATTTATTTTTTTGCAAAAAAAGGCCTCTTGAGGTCGGTTTCGACTTTTCCAATTTTGGCGCTAAAAAGGCAGACTCCAGAGATCGATTTCTTTAAAAAAAAAATAACTTCTTTTTTTTGTAAAAATCAATTTTCGGAGGTCGATTTTTGCTGACTTCTTTTTGAGGTATGTTTTACGCATTTTTAGTAGTGATTATTTATACTAATGATGTATAAATAAACTCATGTTAATTTATACTGTGTATGATTCACTAAAAGAAAAATGTTTCTTATTAATTTATATTTTTCTTATTTTCATACTTCTTATCAAAGTATTTTCATTTCCAAAATTCAAACTTGGGAGCTCAAATTCCATCTTGGCGGTAGATACATATTATTCAATATGTGAATATACCATCCTCTTGGTAAGCAAGTTATTGACTTCTACTGTGGACTCCATGATTCTGTTTCTCCATCTCCATCTCCATCTCCTTCCTTAACGTGATTTTAATTGGATATTAAGTCTCCCATTTTGAGGAGATTTTGGGTACTGTATTAGAATGTCATATTCAAATAAGGATTTAAACATCACTCGTAGTGCAATTAAATATAATGTTGGTGTAATCTAATCTGTTATACTTTCGTGGATAACGAAATTTTATTAAATTTAAATTCACAAAAAAATTAATTATATTAGATTCAAGATATTTTAGTTTCAAATTAATATTGTGGATTAATATAATTGAATTAATTATTTAAGTATAAGAAATACATATTTGATTAATGGTCCAACTTTATTGGGTTAGTCCATTGATTTGAGTTATAAATGATGAATCCATGTTTCTAAGCCCAAGATGATATTCTTATCTTTGAGGCCCAGTTGGTGTTATGTGTCAAATGACGTGACATACCAAATTATATAAAAGAGCCAATAGGATCATGCCATATGTCAAAATGACATAGCATGTCTAGTCAAATCAAATGTCAATGAAAATTCACCACATGTTCAAGTGACATGTACTAGTCAATCAAATGTCGCCGTGTCACTTCAATCTGATTGGTCGAAAAGAGTTTGTCCTCATCACAATTCTTTCATCGTACAACTATAAATAGGAATCTTATAATTCAGAAAAGACACCATCATCTTAACAAGAAGCCAAAGGCAGCTCGTGGATCAAACGCTACAAGTTCCCCTACAAGCTGCAAGCGTTCCTCTACAAGTTTCAAATTCTCAACTTTAAGAACGGAGACAAATCAAATACCAAGACGTTCAAGATCAAAACAACTTGTTCATGACAGTCATCAGCGTATTCATGACGAATTAAATTCAAATCCAACATAGATTCAAGATCAAGCTCAAACGCCCTTAAATGTATTTTCAAAAAGAGGAATCAGGTGATTTATTGAGATTGTACCACTCAATACTACGATTATTGCAATATTTTTCTATCTTCATTATTATTTTCTCGGCATGAAAATTTATTGTAACTCCCTTTGTCTCAAATTATTTGTCGCGTATTTGTTTTACACACCTCTTAAGAAAATATCGATTAGAATGATTTTTTTACTATTTTACCCTTACTGGTATTTGAACAGTGCTATAATTGAGGTGTTTGTAGATAGTCTTCCACAACAATTACTATCTAAGGGTAAAATGAGAAAAATAATTAATTTTATCTTGAATTTTTAAATTGATACAAAATTGAGATAACTATTTTTAAAAATCACAAAAATAATTTGAGATGGAGGGAGTAGCAGATAATCTATCATCTATTTTAAATTGTCATAAATACTTATTGAATCAATAATTTACTTATTGTTAAATTTTAAGTGACCTTATTGTATAAATAATATTATTTTCATTATTAGTACATAAATAAAACTTATACTCAATCTAGCAACAAAATCCATGACGATCTCTTGTCCCATTTTAATCATGGTATCTGATCAATTGACCATAAACATCCTGTGTTCTCTAGTATTCAGCCCAACCACCTGGGACATTAAGTATAGATCATACATGAACATCAAGACTCATATAAATTGACCTGAGGTGGAAGGATATAGAACTCGTGATAGAAGGATGCTTTTTCTTATTTAAAGTAGTACAGTCAAACATTTTTATAATGATATTATTTATTTAAATATTATTTTTGATGCTATAATAAAATGTTGTAACAGAGAGCATACAACACAACAACAAATTCATTGTACCAAGTGAGGTCTGGGAGTAAGATGCCCACGACCTTACCCCTACCTTTATAGGGTAGAGAGACTGTTTTCGATTGACCATCGACAACTCTCCTCATTTATCTGAATTTGGGACCGGCAATGTAAACTAGCTCACAAATAATATAACATAAATAATTAATTTAAAAAAAAATTGGTCATAATTGTTGTAAAACTAGTTCTTTACGGAAATTAAAATTTACCTTGAGGCGTATAGAGCACTGTCCTTAAGGATACTTCTCAAATACAGTAAATGCTATTACTCGACGTATCCCACAGGATTCAAGAAGTTCTTCATGTGAATAACTGGGAGCAGAAACACAAATATAGAGAAAGAAAATCTAACTTTTTGAGATGGGGAAATAAGAGAGCAAATAGAAAATGTTATCTCTATTTGTGTTAACTATATATATATATATATATATATATATATATTCCAACGACCAGTTAACGGTCAATTACTATCAGCTAGTACTCAACCGCTAGCAGTTCAACCGCTAGCAGCTGTTAGCTTGATTGTATTAAATATAGATAAATGATTTACTAGATAAGTAATAAGTAAATGTAAAAAATAATACTATTAAAAAAGGTTTTTACAAATTAATTATTGAGAATATAATCAAATATTAAAAGTGTGTTCTATCTACAAGTTTATGTTTTTAGATCAGATGGTCACACACTTCAATATGGTATCAGAGCAAGCCAAAGGTTCTGGGATCGAACCTCACCGCCACCCATTATTAAAAAAAAAATTCACATGTTTTGGACCATGAAAAAAAACCTCACCGCCACCCATTATTAAAAAGAATTTTCACATGTTTTGGATCATGAAAAAAAATCAAGTCAGCACGTGAGGAGGCGTGATGAGAATATAATCAAATATTAAAAAATCAGGTCAGCACGTCATGATGAGAATATAATCAAATATTAAAAATGTGTTCTATCTAATCGCTTAAGCTTTTAGATCAGATGGTCATATTTTTTATATTTCCAATAATGTTAGGAGTAATGAAGTAGTAGAAGTTAATGACCTTTTTCATTTACTTGTTTCATTCTTTCCTCAATTTTGGAGTGTAGGTGCGTTAAGTGTGAAACGGCCTCATGCAATGTGTCAAATCTCTTCTATATTCTCACTTCCCTTCCGGCCACCACCCACCGTATGACCTTTCTCTTTAGTTATGCAACAGGACAATCTTTTTATGGCTTTATATGACTTCCATTTCCATTTCCATCTGGTCAAGAATGTCTTTAAATGCATCTTGTTTTCTGTTATTTGTCTTGTACTTCTGTATTATCTCTACACTTACTCTCTTTCATCACCACTCTATCCCAACACCCCCACCTCATCCTCACTGCTTCATCCCTATATAGAACCCTCTTCATCTGGACGTCATTACACACAAATAAAGTAGAAGAAAAAAGGTTTTAGAGCAAAATAGAAACGTAACTCTTTTGATTATCAACTATGTCTTCTGTTCCAGAAAAGAATGATGATGTTTTTGCTCAAGAAAATGGAGTTGTTGTTGCTGATGATGAAATGAAAAGTAATGATTCTGATAATTCTTTGTCTTCTTCTATTGGTGTGTTAAGTGATGGAGTAGGAGTAGAAGAAGAGGAGGTCGATGAAGCAGAAAGCTCTGCACTTGAAGATTCTCTAAATTCTTTGCAATCTTTGGAAGCTGCTCTTCCTTTTAAGTCAGTTTTTTCTAACCCCTTTTAATTTCCCTTGATAATTTCTTTTAAACTTTTTTTTTTTGTTTTTCTAGAGTAGCATTTATTGATTTGAAATAAAAGCAAATGCTTATTCTTTTATCTGATTTGAGCATTCAACGACGGAGAAAGAAATTTTATGAAAGGGATTTATAGCAATCTACACTAGAAATATTACTTGTGTCACTTCGTGTCCTTTTCCATCAAATCTATCTGATAGGGTTGAATTAATTCATCTTTAGTATAGACTTGTAAAAGACCAGTTAAACAAACTTAGGCTAGATAAAAGAATTTTAGGAGATTCAATTTCTTTTAAATATAATAAAAAAGATTTTTCACCTATAAAAAGAAGTCAGATTTTAATTTTCTCGTATATTTTGTTTCTTGGTGTTTATGATATTTTACAACTTTTCATTATTCACAGGCGAGGAATATCAGGGTTTTACACTGGAAAATCAAAGTCGTTTGTTAATTTGGCTGAAGTGAAATGTTTGAAAGAGATGGAGAAGGAGGAAAACCCATTGAATAAGAGGAGACGTTTGACCATAGCTCAAAATAATACGTTGTATAAATGGGGTAGCAACTCAAGTTCAATGCCTCATTTGACACGTAGTGATGGTGGAAATGCATACAGTGTTGGGGTTGAACAAGAGTTCAAATCATCCACTAACCGCGCTTGTTTTAGCTCCATTGATAACTCTACCCCCTAACCATCCATCAACTGATCGGTCACTTTATGTGCACTTCAATATCTGGGCCGGCCATGCGTTCATAAGTAAGTGGATATGTGAATTATTAGAGACATGGCACAATAAAGTACAGAGCTTTCTTTGTTGGATTATTTGATCATTTTGTGTTACCAAGTACGTAAGTGTTTTGTAAGTGGTATGACTTAATACTTTCTAGTTGAAAGCTAAAGATCATATTGTTTTACTATAAAATCACAAACTTTATGTTACTAATTTGAGTAAAGTATCATCGAATAGAGAAATTGAAAGAAACGGGGAGGATATGTGAAGTGCAAAGTGAAAATCTTTTCCCTTTATGTATTGTCTGCATTTAAAGATATGGATATATGTTACCCTTTGTTCTTCTGATGCTATATTTGAACTGTGTTTGTCACCAAGTGCTTTGTGATCTTTGCTAAGAAGTCATCAATACTCAGTTCAGGGCTGTTCCATTTATATGGGGGGAAGATTGCCTAGAAAGTGTTACAACAAGCCTATAACAGCAACAAAAATCGGAAATTATGGAAAAGATATTGAATTATGAAAGAGATTAAATTATATACACTCGTTAATGTAAATAAAAATTACACTATGCCATCACCAAAGAGCTGAGCTAGAGTGTCGGCTATGGATTGGGCCAAACCTAGTAACTTTAGTTCAAATTTTGTATTTGTCTTAAAAATCCGTTGATTATGTACCAATAAGATTAGAATTCATAAACTTCAAATCCGCTCTGCCTCTGCCCATCGCCTCCTAACAAACTCGTACAGTTGGTAAGTTATAAAAGGCATCTTATCTGGCGTTATTTATTGTAGCATTTACCAAAGGAGCAATTTAGACGAGCGATTCTATTTGATATGAATTAAGAATAATTAGTCTTTTGCATTATTTGTCTAATTGTCTCCAAATTCTCTTTTATCTTCTCACCTACATATAATCTTGAGTTCGTCTAATATAGGCATGATACATGATATAGTGAGCTCACTTAAAGTCCTTGTTAAAAATGTTCAGTACTCGATCTTGATTTAGCTACACACCATATTGACGGCCGCAATGAATATTTCATAAGTCAAACACATGTTAACATATAGAAAATTCATACGAGATGTTATGAATATATTTCTAAATCTACAAGTAGGACATATTTTCCTTTTAGATGCTATCATTTTTATAATTAAAGCAAGTCCAAATGAAGAAAAAAAAAACTGTTGAAAATTTACTAAATGTGGAAATAAGTATATCCCATTAATTTATGACTCGAACAATTGGGCCCGCACATCGGAAACGTCGTTTTCACACACGTGCACATGTAGTGCCAAGTATCGCAAATTTCATTAGTGAAAGAGATATTGGTACGTATGTAATACGTTTGAGACATAGAATTATGGACGGTTATTGGCCAAATGACAAAGTATTCCACGTTGGTAAAAGAAGGAAGAAGTGTACAAAGTGTAAAATGAAACGAGTCAGAAATTGCCGCAGAGCCGTGAAGGGTCGCGGTGCCGTAGGGCCGCGGCGCCTCCCAGGTAGCGCCGCAGAGCAAATTGGTTGGCCAGTCACTGAGCCGCGGCTTCAGAGGCAGAATGCTGCGACGGGAAGTTGGAGAAATCTGACGTTTGGGCAGGTTTTGGAGCATTGATTCTCCATTACTTGGCACATGAATTCAGCCATTATTTGGCTGAATGTAACCCCTCAATCAAGTGCAATTACATGGCTATTTAAGGTCATTAGTTGGCTAGTTGAGGGGTTTTCTACTTACACTATAAATTGAGGCAATTGGCTCAATTGAAACACACTACACTCAACACTTAAAAAATACTCCAGAATTTTCAGAGTTCATATTCTTCCTCTCTAGCAAAATTACTATACTCAAAGTTCTTCAAGAGTAACACTTGAGTTTCCTTTGCTCACTTGTTAAAGTTGATGTTGTATCTTGGGAGACTATTTCTCAACACCGTAAAAGGAGATATACGGGGCAATCTTGTTTTAAAGACAGAGTGTCATCACTCGACTCAGCAAATCACACAAACAGTTTGTAAGGTTTTGATTTCCAGTTCTATTGTAATAGTTTGTTTATCCTTTCTACTATTGTAATAGTTATTTACTTCCCGTTCCCTACAACAATTGTATCCCAACAAAAACTACATGCTGGGATAAAAGTGCATTATCTAGTAATTAACCTTGATCAATTTGCATAGTTCAGGTATAAAAATAGGGCAGCCCGGTGCACTAAGCTCCCGCAATGCGCAGGGTCCGGGGAAGGGCTGCCTTACCTTGCATTTCTGCAAGAGGCTGTTTTCACGGCTTGAACCCATGACTTTCTGGTCACATGACACCACCTTTACCAGTTACTCCAAATATAAACAACCTAAATACATATTTAAAATAGATATGATTATTTTGTGTTTCTTTCATTAATCCGGTGTATCTTCAGTATAGAGTTTCAATTGTGAGTTTTAAGATAACTAGAAGAAACCAAAAGTAGAAAGAAAAGAGACACCCCATGAAGAAGTGAAATAATGCATACAAATTGTAATGGAGGAGATCTCTCATTGTAGGCATGCAGATTAGTTTTGAGCAAATGTACACAAGAATGAACTTTATCATTCTTTACTTTATATCGGAGGCTAAGAGTTATATCCTCCTTCATGTTATGTTACTTTTTGACTATGTACGGTGGTCATATCCTAAACGCTCCACCAAGTTGGTGGTGCTTTAATTAAAAAAACACTATTTATTCAATAAAATAAGTAGCTCCTTCAGGTTTGTTCTCTTGATTTTGATATGTTCTCTCCTCACTTCAAATAGACATTACTCATGGGCCATGATGGAGATATGTGATGATTACGCATCCATTAGTTGAACACTACTTTAAAAAGAGGCCAAGGTGGTTTCTGTTGGTGGAAATGGTACATATGATCAAGATGATTTCTGTTGGTGATAATGATACATATCATCGAGTGATAATAATCTTTTGATTATTTTCATTAATTAAAAAAGAATATATATAATTTACATATTTTTATAATAGGAGAATTCTATTTCCATTCTATTTCTAAAACCTTATTATATTTGGAGACTAACTATACAATTATGGTATGTGTACAATACTAATTACACTAAAACATTATATTACATAATTGTACAAGGTAAAGGAGACTGCCCACGGGTGGGCAGTGCAATATCGAGAACCGAGAGTATACATAATATACATAAATATACTCATGTATATTGTGTATATTATGTATACTTAACACACCCCCACAGTCATAGCGGAAGGTCTTCAAACGCTGAGATTGTCCCTAAAATCTTCAAACAAGACCGAGGGAAGACCCTTTCTAAAGATGTCACCAATTTGATACCTGGACGGGACATGGCAGAAGCGTACTTGACCACGAGCAACCTTTTCACGAACAAAGTGAATGTCCATTTCGATATGTTTAGTGCGCTGGTGCTGAACCGGATTACCAGAAAGGTAGATGGCACTAACATTATCACAATAGACCAAGGTCGCTTTCTGAATAAGACAATGAAGCTTTAACAGCAAATTACATAACCAACATGATTACGAGACCACATTAGCTACCCCTCGATACTCGGCCTCGGCACTGGAGCGGGACAAAGTCGACTGACGTTTCGCAGACCATGAGACCAAGTTATTGTCAAGAAACATACAATAGCCAGACGTAGACCGTCTGGTGTCGGGATAGCCCCCCCCCTCCTCCAATCAGCATCTGTATACGAGATAAGTGTGGACGTCGATGAAGGATATAACTGTAATCCATAGTCAAGTGTACCCTGAATATACCGAATGATGCGTTTGAGCGCATTCATGTGCTCAACCCTGGGATCATGCATAAACAACCACACTTGTTGTACGACATACGTAATATTTGGTCTCGTGAATGTAAGATACTGAAGGGCCCCTGCAAGACTACGATAGCGGGTCGGATCCTCGTATGGTGCGCCGGCCACAACACCCAATTTGGGTTTAGTATCAACTGGAGTGGAAGTGGACTTACAGTATGACATCTCAGCCCTCTCAATGATCTCGGATGCATACTTCCTCTGTGATAAGAACAATCCACCTGCATGACGAGTGACAGCAATCCCCAAAAAATAACTCAATGGCCCCAAGTCTTTCATAGCAAACTCATAACTGAGCATTGTCATGATAGACTGGCATAATTCATCGGAAGAGGCAGTCAAGATAATATCATCTACATATAAAAGTATATAATCCAAGGACGAACCACGACGATATATGAACAAGGAATTATCCGACCTGCTGTGAGTGAACCCAATAGTCGACACATAGTCGGCAAACCTCTTATACCAGGCCCGTAGAGACTGCTTAAGCCCATATAAGGACTTTTTTAACAAACAGACATGACGAGGATATTTCAGGTCCTTAAACCCCACGGGCTGATGCATATACACTATTTCCTTGAGATCACCATGTAAGAAAGTATTCTTCACATCTAACTGATGGATGGGCCATGCTTTCGAAAGAGCCAAGCTGAGCACAGTGCGAATGGTAGCCGGCTTGACCACCGGACTAAACGTCTCCCCACAATCCATACCAACCTGCTGAGTCTTACCATCACCCACAAGCTGAGCCTTATGTCGTGCAAACGAACCGTCTGAGTTATCCTTATGAGAAAAAATCCACATAGACCTAATAATATTAATACCAGATGGACGGGGCACCAACTCCCATGCCTTATTATCAATAAGAGCATTATATTAATCTGTCATAGCAATTTTCAATTCTGGTCATTTAACGCAGACACAGGATTACGGGGTAAGGGTGATTTAAGAACATTAAAATGTAAATTAAAATATCTTTTAGGTGTAAAAATACCCCGTTGACTACGAGTGACCAGTCTATGACTCGGGAAAGGATTGGGCGGAGTTTGGGAATTTTCTAGACTCAGGACGGACGGGCCAGCATGCAGTGGGCCTGCTGGCCCAACTCGATAACGGAAGTGGGAAACCGGGACTGGAACAGCGGCTTTACTGGGAACAGTGGCGGTATTGGACTTGCTCACTGGCCCAGTAACTGGAAAGGACACAGTTGCAGGCACTGTAGCGAGTGACGGAGCAGTGGGGCCAGTGGATGTGGGGTGCGGGACACGTTCAAAAAATGGTGAATAATATACGAAGACATATCATCATCCAAAATATTATACGAACTAGGCACGGAATTACTAACTTTAGCAAACGAAAATTGAGATTCATCAAAAATGACATGGCGACTAATGATGATTTTATTAGATGATAAATCAAAACATTTGTAACCACGATGATTAGATGGATATCCCAAAAACACACACGGGGTAGATCGGGCCTGAAGTTTGTGAATTGTGTTGGACGGAAACAACGGATAACATAAGCAACCAAAGATCCTAAGATGAGAATACGAATGAGTCTTATTATATAAAATTTGAAGAGGGGATGAATATGTCAAACCTTTGGAAGGAAGAAAGTTAAGAAGATATGTAGCCATTTGTAGAGCATGATGTCAAAAAGACGAGGGCACGGAAGCATGAATCAATAAAGTGCGGACAATGTTATTAATGGTACGAATTTTGCGTTCGGCTTTCCCATTTTGTGAAGACGTATGAGGGAAAAAAATGAAAATTGATTCCATTATTTGCACAAAAATCCTGAAATACCCCGTTGACATATTCTCAGCCATTATCACATTGAATATTTTTTATTTCTCGTTCGAATTAGGTTCTAATGAAAGCTCTAAATTGTAAGAAGATGGAAAAAACTTAGAGATTTTTTCGCTATCGAAAAAGTCCATAAATTTTTTAAATAATCATCCAAAAAAAAAACATAATACCGATGACCAAAAGAACTAAGAACAGGAGATGTCCATAAGTCGCTATGAATAATATCGAATGGCAGTAAAGTATAAGAATTAGAGTCTACAAATGGCAACCTAACAATTTTTTCTAAAGAACAAAAATGACAATTCGGAGTACTATGCGTACCTTTACATGAAATAAAATTATTTTTATCTAAGGACGACAAAATAGACGACCCCGGATGACCAAGACGAGCATGCCACAAGGAAGGGGCAAGGGTTGCAAACGCTGACGGCAATGCTGGACTCGATAGACCGGAACATGGCGTGATAGGATAAAGATCTTCCCTACTATCATACCTCATGAGAGGACTCCCCGTCTTGAAGTCCTTCACAGAGAAATCAAACGAATCAAATTCAATAGACACAGAATTGTCAGTGGTGAATTTATGGACATACACTAAGTTTTTAATCAATTTGGGGGCATGTAGGGTATTTTTTTCAAGATAAGGGGTGGATAGGGGGGGAGACAAAGTTTTATGACCATAACCATGAATTGGAATAGAATTACCATTACCAATAATTATTCCACGTGGGTTGCTCAAATTGGAATAAGATGAGAGAGTACTTGAATCAGATGTCATATGGGTAGTGGCACCAGTGTCCATATACCAATTCGGGTTCGGTGGAGTCAAACCAAGTGTATACATCGCAGCCTCAATATCGGTCTGAGTGGGACGTGCTACATGGTGGGCTTGAGAAGGTCAGGGCCCAAGTATCCCTGCGTGCTGCCCTGGCCCAATGCTGCTTCGGGAAGAACTGTTGGCCCAGTTGGTATTGGACCAAGAAGGCTGCTGAGAACCCCACTGGAACTGGGCTGGAATCGACAGTGAACCTGGGTTGTTGGGCTACTGCCTACTGTTCCAGGCCCACGACCCAGTGGCCCAAGGCTGGGACCAGTGGGTCGGTGGCCCATTGTATCTGGGATATTGTTCTCTGCCACCGCTTTGGCCCCCGTTACCATTACCGGAACCGTCGCGTTTGCCCCCGCGATTTTCTACATTATTTTTCTGATTATTTTTGCCACCACCATGAGACCGGTTTTGGTTCGAATTGTCACTAAAATTTTGAGAATTAGGGGAAGATGTCATCATGACCATGGGGCTAGCACTCGTAGTCGCCTTTTTAGCCAAGCCGGCTTCTTTAAGCATGGAGCGGGCCTGATAGAACTTCGGAAGGAGATTACTTTGACGAAGGAGAGTCTCAACGCCTCTATAGGCCTCGGATAGGCCAGTAACCATCTGTAGAACAAGACGATCTTTACTAACTGGCGCACCAACGTGGCGGAGTTGGTCCGCCAATTCTTTCAACCTTATGCAATAAGATGAAACGTTTGGGAAATTTTCCATGTTGACGTGGAAAAATTCCTGTTCAAGGGTAATAGCTCTGGAATTTTGATTATCCTGGAATATGTCATGCAGCCTATCCCACGCAGCCATCGACGTAGCGTCTGGCTCAATAATCGTCTGCAATAGGTCGGTAGAGATAGTAGAATAAATCCACTAAAGGACAGTGGCATCAAGTGTGGTCCATAATTTAGGGTCATCCTCGCGTTGAGGCACCTCTGTATCTTCAGGAGCCGCGGGGATTATGTGATGGATGACTTGATGAGAACGAGCGTTAATTTTGAACAACTCGGCCCACGTCGCGTATTAGACATTTTCTATTTCAAGAATTAGAGGGATATGATTATTGATATTAGAAACAACAAGGACATGGTGAAAACATGTTCTTTGACATAGACATAATGAAAGAACAATAAGTGAAAGAGGGATTTGGAAGAGAGAATTGAAGAGCAGAAAACAAATGCGGAAACCGAGGATGGGCTCTCGGATTCTGATTATTTTCATTAATTGAAAGAGAATATATACAATTTACATATTTCCATAATAGGAGAATCCTATTGCTATTCTATTCCTAAAACCTTATTCTATTTGGAGACTAACTATACAATTATGGTAAGTGTACAATACTAATTACACTAAAACATTATATTACATAATTGTACAAGGTAAATGAGACTGCCCATGGGTGGGCAGTGCAATATCGAGAACCGAGAGTATACATAATATACATAAATATACTCATGTATATTGTGTATATTATGTATACTTAACAGTTTCTGTTGGTGGTAATTCTACATATGGTGATGATGTTGGTGACTTTGGATAGTGATGGAAGAAAGGGTTGGTGTGGTGAGTTTGGCATGTCATTTTGGCTAAAATGGATGGGTATAATGGAGGAAGGGCAAAGTTGAACCATTTCTATAATAATAAGGACATATATGGACCGCTAGTACAATATTAATGGCATATATATGATCGATAGTATAATAAAGGATAGTATTAAACATTTCTCAATAGTAGAAAGGCAAATATGACCCTTTTCCTATATTTTATCCTCAATACTATTCAATTTAGGGGGTGTCAAATAGGTGGTTTGAGTTGAAAGGAGAGTCTAAAATAGGAAAAATCAATAGTTAGTAATTCAATCTGCCTAATATTTACCAAATTTAGTTTTTTTATTTGTTTCTTATCATTTGTTGAATTAAAATGTAGCACAACCTTTTTATTTATTATAACAAAAAATATTTAAAATATTTTAATATGATTTCTTATGGATCAAGTTGGATTACATATTTAGCCGAAACCAACCAAACTTTTTGATGGCTGACTTGAGTGGTGCTCAAATTACTTCCTTTGTCCCATATTAGTTGTCAAGGTAACTAAAAATATGTCTCAAAATATTTGTCTTACAAAATCAAAATGAAATTAATAAATGTTATTCCATTTTGCCTCTAATATTAAGGATCCTTGAAAGTAATCAATATTGATTATATATCATATAAATTATAAATGTTAAAATTTCAAACAAGAGATTATTGGTTGGTATTATGATTCTTCAAATACCAACAAAATTAGCTTAGCCCTTGTTTTTAAATAGAGTGTATATATTTATTAAAAAGAGATGAATGTAAATTAGTAAAAAGTATTTTTTATTTATTAATTTCTTAAATAACGTATAAAATACAAATATGACAAATATGAGATGAAGGAAGTATAATATTTACCTTCCGTAAAAGAAACCAAAAGTTATTTGCAATAGAATATTCCCTCACAAGTCATAATTCCATCAATGATTCCAAACACAAGATATAGACGGATCAGTGAATTTTGAATGTCAAACTGTTGACCAAAAAAGAACAAATAACTAAGAGCATATATACAATGATTAAAGTAAAACGGAATTGCTTTTCCAGATGTTTTCCAGGCAACAAAAATTGTTGTTATTACTTATGTGTCAACACATTTTGAACACTTTTTCTTACATAGTTTGAACTTTGACGTCATCCAACAAACAAGATAAAGTACTAACGACACGTAAAAATAGAGTTGTCCGTATTATATGCATCATCTAATTCTAATGTTTCTACAAGCAAATGAGCTGTTTGACTTTGTCGATGTGGACAAACTTATAAATTATTTGGAAGTGTTAGAAAGTTGTTACAATATGGAGTAGTAATAAAGTTTAATCTTGTTGGCAGTTAAATGCTCTGAAATTAATCTGAAGAATTAAATGAAGTGTTGCATCCCGTTCGATCTTTTAGTTTACAAAATATTATATAGTGTATATGCAGTGTGTATTCTATACTAAATATATATAAATATAACATACACAGCTGAAGTATATACTTAATTTTAAATATACATATATCATATATAGGTATACAACTTATACAACCAAAGTGTATCGATAATATATACTTCAATCATGTTAGTAAACTAGTTGGCCGAAGTATACATTTATATAAATTTCCTTTAAATGAAGTGATCATTTTACAACCCAATAAAAAAATTCAGACACCACGATGATGTATATAGGAGTTTGTAGCTACACTCCTCCCCTTCATTTCATTTTAATTATTGTTTTAACTTTTTTCACGCTCAAAAGATAATAAATACAAGATATAATATTATGAGTTACGTGTATATGTTGTGTATAGGTATGTATAGTACATGTATATTTAGTATGAAGTATATTTTTCGGCTTTATATGTTGTGTATAGGTATGTATAGTATATGTTTATTAAGTATAAAGTATATACTATATATACACTGTATACGTATTTTGTAAATTAGATGGTCGGATGATATTTGACTATAATTTTTCCATTTGATAAAAATAGATTGATTTCTTCTTTTTAAATATTATGCAATTAAAGATATAGTTAAAAATAATTGCCAACTGTAATATTAAATTCATAAAGTGATAATTATTTTGAAGCCCTTCTCTTTCTATGTGAGTAAATATTCGAAACGGATAACTTTTATCTTATTACCTTTAGCATGGATTAGACATTAGAGTCTTGAGTTCCTATATGCAATGTATTTCCCATCATTCTCTTACATCTCCTTTAAATTAATGTTAAGAGGGATGACACATTTTTAATAGCCCTCTAGACCGCTAATGAGTTTTTTCATAAAGGGTGTGTTCGGTATACAGGAAAACATTTTTCAGAAAGAACAATCTTTGGTGGGTTGTGGTTTGGGGAGTAAGAATTTTTTTTCATTTTTTATAAACTTTATAAAAATAAATAAAATATATGAAATAGAAAATTAAGAGGAGGGGTGGGGGTGGGTGTTAGGTGGACCAGTGGTGTGGGGTGAGGTGGGGTTGGGTTGGGTGTGGAGTAGGGGTCGGTGAAGATGAAGTGCGTCCGAAGGTGGTGGAGATGGAATTTTGGTTGGGTGGTGAGTGGTGGGTGGGGTGCATGGTGGAGGGTGGGTGCTTGGGGTGGGTAGTGGAGTTGAATGGGTTTGAGAGAGTATTTTTTAAAAAATATTTTCTACTAACCAACCGAACATGAGAAAATAAGTAAGAAATTCATTTATTTTCCATTAAACAAATGACCATGAGTAAGTAAGAAATTCATTTATTTTTCAAGAGCTCATTTTTCAGGAATACATTTTCCTCCATACCGAACACACCCATAATCTTCAAGTACTTTTTTCTTTGAGTTATATATTGTTGCTTGTATAATTGTAAATATGAGTTTCTAATTTAACTAGTCAAATGTGTGTAAAAGTTTTTCTTCCTTTTCTATGTGATTATGTCTGTCTTTCCAATATTAGTCTAATTATAAAAAATATTGCATCGACTATTATTTTGAAAAGTTAAAAAGAAAGAATGGAACATATCGTAATAGCTTTTAGGTGATTTATCATTATTCTAAATTGTTTCAAGAAATGAAAGGGTTCTTGTTAGTCCAATCGGGAAAAGGTTAAGGAAATTAATTGGAATTTATTAATTCTTCATTATCAAGTTGAACAGAAGTAACAAAATGGAAAAAAATTCCTTTTATTGCAGACCTCTCTGTTTTTATTTTTATTTTGTGGTGGGGTGGGGAGAGTGGAGTTATACACTAAGCAAGTTGGGATTAGATAAGTGGAGTGAGCGAGAACTAAAACGAGAAATTGACATAAACAGGCGTCCACCAAATAATAGCCAACAAATGTATATTTTATGTATATTGTATATTAATATACATAAAATCTACATTTATTATACATAATAGTGTATATTTAGCCGGTGAATGTAATTATTTTTTATCACCGGTCAAATGTGTAACTTGCATATATTACACAACACATATCGATACATAATGATTCTCATACCTTTTTCCCTCTTCAATGGAATTCATAAAAAACCTTTCCATTTTTGGTAAGTCCACATGAGTTTCAGATATGTGATTTGCTGCTATGAGGACTAGTAGAGGAACATAAGGCAGACTATTAATGTACATCATTCTGAACAAGACAACTAGCAGCACAGCAACTTGACACACTGATTACAAAATTTCCTAACACATTCATTCTTTTTTCTTTTTAGGTTCTTTTTTTTTCTTCTTCTATTCCTGTACAGGTGCATACATTTACAAGGAAAGATGTCATGGTAGATACTCTTGAAGACTCTCTTTTAATTTTTGCAATGTAACTGGCTTTGATACAAAAGAGTCCATACCATTTGCATAACACTCTTCTGCACTTTCCGATAATGCATTGGCTGTCATCTGCAATAACGTAAACGAGTTTCATTAGTTAGCTGCAGGAGATTGCATGAAATGATTTTATAAATGTCCTAATAATTTGCCAAGCATATGCAAGACACTCTTATGTATTCCATTAGTTTGTCTCTGGTCCTACTAAATTAACATATTAAAGCTTCTTGCAAACCGCCCTAGAATCTCAACTTTTTAAATCTTATATGACAAAAAGAATATAATTTAACCTATGATATCAGAATGTTCCAATCCGTACAATGACAGAAAAAGACCATAACGGTGCCCAAAGATTCAATTCCTATCTTTATAAAGATTCAAGTTCAATAATAATGTTACTTTAGCATTGAGACATTTACTTTAGAACATTCAGTCCTAGATTTTTTGAGTTGGTGTGAAATGATGATACTGCACGTGAAGGCACTGATAACAAAAAGAAAAATGGAACGAGAAAGAGATAAGAGAGAGTGATATGGAACTATAGAGGCAGTAAAGCACAATTGATTAAGCATTTATAGTGTGGGTTCTTACTGCAATTATAGGAATCCGCTTCGTGGAGGATTCATCACTTCTCTGTGAGGAATTTGAAGGAGACACCTCTTCATCAATGCCAGCATTCTTTGCCGCGTCCCAGTTACCAGATTCCTCAAATGATCGTATCAATCTTGTAGCTTGAAGTCCATCCATCACTGGCATGCATACATCCTGCACAAATAAAATAATTGCCAGCACAAGTTAGCATAGATACCTCCCTGGCTAATATTTGATACCAAATGTAAGCCATTAATCAATGTAGAGCCTGAGAGCAAGTAAATATTCTGCAAAGTTATTGGTACGTCATCTTCCACTGCAACATATTGATAATGACATGAGCAATAAAGAGGTATGAGACATACCACATACAAAAGCTTTACCGAAAGAAAACCAAATTTTATAGTTAACATACCATTAGAATGAGGTCATATCTGTTGTTTTGAACCGCACGCACAGCTTCTACTCCATTATTCACAATATCTATGTCATGACCCAACTGCTTCATCATCGACCGTGTTACCATCACAAGTATTTTGTTGTCTTCTACAAGAAGGATCTTGGGTTTCGAAGAGGTATTCAAAATCTTTGCACCGTTGCTAGAAGAGCACTCAGAACTTCTATCAGGATGTTCCTGTATCTGACTCTTTTCTATTTTCTCTGTAATTTCACCCTGATCTCTGTTTGTAGTTACAGAATTAGTGGAAGCTAAACACTGATGATCTAAAACACCATTAATCTTTTGGTCTCTACCAGACGTGCTTGGGTTGCCAGAATTTCGGGTGTGTCTGAAGGAAGATTCAGGCTCGGAAGATGTCTCAACAGCATCAGCTACTGAACATGCATCTTCTACTGAACCTGTCTCTTTTGATGTATTTCTATCTAAATGGAAAGAATGGGAGTTCACTGAAAATCCATTAGTCTTGTTGAAAGTGTTAAACCCAAAACCGTTTGCTGAAAGTTTTGTGGCTCTTCCAGAACTGTGAGAAGAAAACAGAGAACCTAAAGTGCGCTGTTGGAATTGGAAAAAACCAGAATTTATATCATCATCATTTCCTTCGGAAGAAGTATCATGATTGTCCATCTCGGAGAGTTCTTCATTATCATCCGAACTATCACATACAGGTGAAACCTTGTAAGGTAGAACAAATGTAAAGGTAGATCCATGGTGCTCTTTGCTCGATACAGTCATATGACCTCCCATAAGCTCAGCCTGTTCAATTAAATTATAAGGGGTCAAGGTAAGTACTAATATCATAGACAGTTCTGCAGAAGTCATTTCAGTATAAATGAAAATTGTTGTGCCAAAGTCTGAGTTGCACTAAAATGTGGCAATACTCTGGGACCATAAAATGATGCTTGCTAAGAAAAAACAGCTTATTAGTTCAGATGGACCAAGATAAGATAGAAGACTATCACATACACTTCAATTACTTTGCATTCATACTTTTCGAAAACTCTAAAACTTTAATAAACTTTCAAAAGAATATGAGTCGGCCCTTGGTTTTTAGGGATTCGTCGTCTTACATTTCAAGACTTTGCATATGCTTCGTATACAAAGCTAACTCCATTCAAGAGCTATCCCGAGCTTTCATTCATTTCCAAAAAGTAGGACAATTAGTGACAAGTCCTATAAAACTAAGACACCTTTTGCAGGATCCATAAAATCAGAAGATCGTTTTGAAAGTCTTGAAGTTGCAAATTGTTAATGTTCTATCACTGTAAAGTAATCATATTGCTAACAAGATTCAAAATTAGGATTTGGAGTCTCAAAGATAAAAAGCTTCATTGGGATTAAATGATCAATAAGTTAGGTAAAATACCGATTAACTATTGTGTTTGGGGACATTATAGGCTGGTTTTTACTATTATTTTATCCATCTAAGTAGATCCAATCATAACTAGGATGCAGTAACCTCAAATGATGAAAGGCATGTAAAGACGATCCCAGTAGAACAGTAACATTTGCATTTCTCCAAAATTTTTGCAATGAAACATATTTAAATGTTTGAACTTCTGTTCAAAAACAAAGTTGAAACTAAATGAAATTAGAAGTTTTGTATATTACCAGTTGTTTGCAGATTGCCAATCCTAGTCCTGTCCCACCATACTTCCGAGCAGTATCTGCTCCGACTTGCATATATTTCTTGAATAGAGTGGGTATAGCATTTTCTGTTAATCAAGGTAAATTGGCTTAGCAACATTGGCACCATAAATTTAAAAAAAGAAAAAAAACTAAAGACTTTACAAAAGAGTTTAAGTTATATTTACTGACACTGACAATGTAAATAACGTTTACACCATTAATGCAACTTAACCAGTTATAGCAAGCTATTGCTCTATTTTCCAAGTTATAATATCAGGCTTCACCTAGAAAAGGCACACGACAAAGTCCCAAAGGAGGTTCTCTGGATGCTTGGAGGCTAGAGGTGTGTCTGTGGCGTACATTAGGGCGATCAAGGACATATATGATGGAGATAAGACTAGGGTAAGGACAGTGCGAGGAGACTCATAGCACTTTCCAGTGCAATGCTGATGGGGTTGCACCAGGGATAAGCTCTTAGCCCGTTTTTATTTGCCTTGGTGATGGATGGACTGACGCGGAAAATCCAAGGTGAGGTGCCTTGGTATATGTTATTTGCGGATGGTATAGTTCTGATTGTTGAGACTCGCGGCTGAGTTAACGCTAAGCTGGAGGTTTGGAAACATACCCTAGAATCTAAAGGGTTCAGGTTGAGTAGGACCAAGACAGAAACTTTGGAGTGCAAGTTCAGTGGTGTAACACATGAGGCTGGCGTAGAAATGAGGCTAGGTACGCAGGTCATTAACAAAGAAATAAAGTTTCAAGTATCTTGGGCCTATTATCCAAGAAAATCGAGAGAATGACGAGGATGTCACTCATCATATTGGTGCAGGATGGATGAAATGGAAGCTCGCATCCGGAGTCTTGTGTGATAAGAAGGTGCCACCAAAACTTCAAGGTAAGTTCTACATAGTGGTGGTTATACCGACTATGTTATATGGGCAGAGTGTTGGCCAGTCAAGAACTCTCACGTTCAGAAGATGAAAGTTGCGGAAATGAGGATGTTGCGATGGATGTGTGGGCATACTAGGAGGAATAAGATTAGAAATGAAGATATCTGGCACAAGGTGAAAGTAGCCTCGGTGGAGGATTAGATGCACCAAGCAAGGCTGAGATGGTTCGGCCATGTACAGAACAGAGGCACGGATGGCCCAGTGCGGAGGTGTGAGAGGTTTGACTATGGACGGTTTCAAGAGAGGTAGAGGTAGGCCGAAGAAGTATTGGGGAGAGGTGATTATACAGGACATGACGCAGGTCTAGCTTACCGAGGACATGACCTTAGATATGAGGTTATGCAGGACATGGATTAAGGTAGAAGGCTAGTAGGTAGTTGAGGATTGTCTTACTCATCCTTTCATACTAGTAGTCGTAGTATTAATCTTGTAGTTTCTTGTCCTTCTATTTCTATTATTATTTGTCCTTTCTTGTATTTTGATTGTCGTATTGATTTGTGTAGTTACGACGCCTTTTATTTTCTTTTCAGATAGCTTTATCATGCTTTCTATAGTATTTTCCCATGGCTTTATATACTGCTTTGAACTGCCTGTCATTGTGCCGATGGTCTATCGGAAACAACCTCTCTACCTCCCAAGGTAGGGATAAGGTCTGCGTACACTCTACGCTCCCCAGACCCTACTTTGTGTGATTTCACTGGGTATGTTGTTATTGTTGTATAATATCAGGCTTTATGTAGGAAAATTAATTTAACCAAATATGTTTTTAAATTTTTTTACATTGTCAATGCACCGAACATAAACTCGGTACAAAATAAGTTCAAAGGTATCCATGAAATTTATGGATCAGCAATCAGGTCATAATATCATGAATATATCAATGGACTTAAGCAAGAAAGGCAGAGATTGTAAGAAGTACCTGGTATTCCAATTCCGGTATCATAAACATCACAACGTATCCACACTGTTGTTTCCTGTTGATTAGGATCAACCACTTCATCTTCTATTGAAGCTCCATTTTGTTCTGAATAATTACAGTCCCCGTTCTGCATGGGTCTTTCATTTGCACCATCAGCATCTTTGCATCCACAGGAGCCTTTTCGATCAAGGGCGTTGTGAGACGGTGATGTACACTTATCTTCTTTACATATTTTTGCTAAAACCTTTGAATGATCCGAAGCCACCCTCTTATGGGATCCTTGTTTCACACCAGGATATGGCTCGGGAACCACGTACAGCTTTATACCAACCTTTCCTTCATGAGTAAATTTTATAGCGTTGCTGCATAACATAAAAAACTACTCAGGTGTCTTACGTTTTCGATACAGTTATTTTATGGAAAATCTTCAGCAAGAAGTTGGAGAAAGGTAAGTGCTTTTATGACCCAAGAAAAAAGAATAACTTTGCTGGTACTGTACTATGAAATAACAAGATGCCTAAATTTGGGATGCTCAAGTAACAGAAGGATGTTTACATTTCATTTCCTTTCCACTGTGGCGACATCTCTCATTTGCAGAAAATGAGATCAAGACTAAAGAAGAAATCAGAATATGCAGCAGATATTTTGACTAACATGCACTAGTAGCATGAAAGATCTAGTACCATAGAGGCCTTCAGCCACCAACAGATTTTCATACCTGATCAAGTTCGTCAGAATCTGGCGAATTCTTAATACATCCCCGATAACCTGATTTAAGGAAAACTCTTCAGTTGGAAGCTCATAAAAGATAACTAGAGAGATAATGAGTAAGGGGGAAAGAAAGAAGCAGTTAGACATGTATAGGGATAAGTAATATGTCTAATGATATTTTTCTGAGAATTTTTGTTGTCATGTTCTTATAATTAGGGTCAAACGATAGGGCGAGTTTACCGTCAATGTAAATAATTCATGAGAAATCCTACCTCAATGGGAACATCTTCAGCAATGTGGCCTTCCAATGTTAATATTTTCTGAAGTGATGCTGCTGCAGTTTGCAAGACATGCTTTACAACCTCCCTTGGCCGGAATTTTGTGGCTTCCAACTTCATTACTCCTGAAGAAGAATTAGATAATAACTTTTTTTCAGGACAATCAAGTTAATCAAAGTATATGTAGTTAATTACTGCTAAAACAAGAAAAAAAATCACTACACATTGTCCACAAAATTCCAGAGAGTAAAAACTCGGCTAATCTAAACAGAAAAAATAATTTCTTAAGTTTGCAAAGTACCTTTTGTCCATATACTTCTACACATAGAAAAGCAAATATAACTTAGAAAGGTCACTTCGGGATTAAACTATATTGTTAAGCTTTTCTTCTATTGAACTCTGTCCTTCAACTGGTAAAGTTGCTACCATGTGACCAGGAGGTCACGGGTTCAAGCCGTGGAAACAGCCTCTTGCAGAAATGCAAGGTAAGGCTATGTACATTAGACTCTTGTGGTCCGGACATTCCCCGGACCCCGCACATAACGGGAGCTTAGTGCACCGGGCTGCCCTTTAACTCTGTCCTTCAACTATCCAACCAAGCGTGCAAATGAAAAAGCTCATGAAATTCATTCCTAAGATAGACAGTTAAAAACTAGATCTACACGATTTGTAGAAATATCCAAATACAAACATCTAGAAGATCGCATCAAATATTTTTAGCAAAAATGCAAAAGAGAAGAGGATGAAAAATTGAACCTGATTCGACTTTGGAAAGGTCAAGGATGTCATTAATTAGTTGAAGAACCAAGTCTCCTGAAGACAACATTACATTCACAAGCTGACGCTGTTCCTTGTCCAGTTTTGTGATAGAAAGAATCTCGGTCATGCTGACTACTCCTGATAAAGGAGATCTAATCTCATGAGACATGGTTGCAAGCATTTGTTTTGCTCGCATTGTTTCCTCTGAAACAAACGATGTATATAACCTTAGTGATGATTATTCTTCCAGCAGCTGACTTCACATGTGTACATAAAGCATATAATATGTGTATGAACCTGTTATGTGAATAGTTTTGTTAAGTTCGGTCTCCTTGGCCTTCTGTACAGCTATCTCTTCGCGCAGTTTTGCCATTTTTTCTCTTTTTCTTACCTGCAATTTGACCATAACATTGATACATTGATGATAAACTGATGTGTTGAACATCAGAACTCAAACTTCCTTGGAAAAATTAATGTTGAATACCAACAAGAGTAACCGGTGAAGAATCTAGAGTTACTGGTAAAGAATCTTAACTCACCTGATCAGTTATCTCCATTCCCATATAATTTACACCAATGGTCTCTCCTGCCTTACTGAACACAGGTTCAACATATATTAGAAAAGTCTTTGACCCAAATAATCCCGTGTCAAATGTAATTTCCCTCTTTGCCGGTATTCCTCGTTCCAAAACCTCTCTTTTGAAGTCTTGAGATTCCTTTACACCAGCACCGGTAAAAATCTCTACATCTGTTTTGCCGATGATGTCCTGAAAGATAAGTATGATTGAGGAAAAAACATACCAGATTCTAAATGTTTTCATCAAAGGAACTGATGAATTATAGGAAGAAACGGATTCCACTCCAAGAGAATATTGAGCAACCTCACATTTTGAAGAAGTTCTAAAGCATATTAAGGTTGTCATACCTCTTCACGCAGACTTGGGAAATGATTGTAGATAAAACGATAGCGTAACTCATTGTCCTGCACAAAGAAAATATCGAAACACTTAGTTTCTTCCAAACATATGATGATGACAATAAATAATATGCCTTTAAAATAGTTGAAGGAAAATGATATAGAGGTCAAAGAAGATCTGGAATGATCCAACATCTGTTGAAGACTATGAGAATATCTTTATTGAAGTGATTACATTAATCACAACATACATTACAAATGAGGGTGATTGTCTAGGAAGAGGGGTCGGGGGAATGAGTAGAATGAAAATTTCATCATCCCAATTGCTTCTAATATCTGAGCAGAAAAACTTATCAGATCGTTGAGGCATGTGGAGATATCTAATCAAACTTTTGTTTGTTACAATAATTGAGGAAAGGGAGTTAGACTGCTCTTCGATGGCTTGAATTTTCTACTGACAACAACTGGACTATGCTGGAAGCTAGGACTTTCTCACACTTGCAACTGATGCAAACAAACACTACAAGACATTTTAACTAGGATATTTTTCATAGCTAACAAGTATAAATATTTTCCATTTGAAATATATTGAAAAGTGATTACTCCTTATCTGGCTTAAGTTGAACCTAAAAGGTCATGCAAAGAAGCCACCATACAAGCATCAATTTTTACCACTTCTGTTCCTATTTCGATTGGTTGGAGATTCGTGGTTTTAATAAAAAAGTAACTGGCGTATGGATAATTAACACGATCTGCGAGCTTCATATGTCCCAGGAATGACAGATGGTAGTTGTTAGTAGTGTAGAAAAAGTGTTTGTACAATGGCTTTATACCACTTAAACAAATTAAGTTGTTGACTATAGCCCAAGTACTTGATTTATCCATTGTTTGAATAGTGTCCTAAGCTCAGGCGCAGCTTTAAAGATGATATTAGTAGAAGTATGTTACTAGACCTTGGCACCTTCCATTCAAATGATTGGCGCGATTCATTTACTCTCCACCCTGTTCCATGTCCACTATTTGGCTATGCTTGTAGATTAATTAATTAAACTAACTAGATTCACCGGGCATGGCTTAATTTGATGGCAAAAAGATCATATATGAAAATCATTGAGGAAAGCACGACTTGCCTAAGCTAACACAAGGCGATAGAAAATGAAGCCGATGGCCTATTAACTTAGAAAACTCTAAATAACATAGACAATAATGTTTGAGTAGTCAAACATACGAGATAGGTGTTTATTCTCCTCATCTGAAAAGCATAACCATTTCTCTTGAGTAGCTTTTAACTGCTACAGGTAGAAAAGGTACAGAAATTTACATATGTAAAAAATGGAAAGAACTACAAAGTAAGAAGAGAAAATAATATTTTGTAAAATATGAGGAACAACAAGGTAATATGTACAGAACTATATAACAAGAAAATGGGAGCAATTCCAATATAGGTAAGGTGAATACTCATCAATTCATTCTAAGAGAAAACTGACCTGGTGGCCGATGACAACGGGTGCATTCTGGAGGACAAAGTGTAAGAAATTATCTGCTCTTTTCAGAATCTGGGATAATTCTTCCACTGGAGAGGACTGCCTTTCAAGATTTTCTATGCTTTCCTGCAATTTCTCAATTAGTATTTGCTCGCATTGAACACTCGCTTCCAACAACTTCTCCAAATGTTTAGCTCTCTGCTTCCAGTACTTTATGCTGTCATACTCAGCATCTATTTCTAGTTTATCTTGAAGTCTTACATCATTCTTTTTCCTAGGAGCCTCTTGGAAGATGTATCTCTTCAATTCTTCATCCAAGATAGAGATTGGACGCTTATCACCCCCGTACCTTTCTTCCTCGAATTGATACTTCTCCAATATCTCCAATTTCTTGAGCTCTGATTCCTGTTGTTGCTTGCTAAGATTGTCAAGCTCTTCTCTAAGTAACCTTACAGCATTTTCCTGTTTATATTCCCAGTTTTTAACTAAGTAAGCCAACTGAGATGACCCTTTTTCGCTATAATTAGTAAGTTCCGTTAGGCGTTTGAAATCAACTATGGTTGAATCCTCATTGATAGTAACCTCCTCCAACATATCTTGATCTTCACCTGGCCTATCTATATTGAATTGTTTTCCAGCTTCATTCATATCTTCAGGCCACATCGACGAAAGTTCTTCCACTTCCACTTCCATCTCCATATCATCTGCTTGATCACTTTCCATCTCGCAAACCATTTACACTTATTCTAATGTTACATACAACCAGAAAGTCAAACTATTGCTACAATTCTCGCATCTGAGTTCAGCTGAATTGAATTTTCGATAAGATCCTCAACACGGAGACCTATAAGAAGAACGAAAATTCTTTCTCCTTCGGCTTAACTTCTTAACAAAGTCTGCATACAAAATGATTAAGAAAGATGAGTGTATTAATCCCTATTGGAAGAATCAAACTAGAGACTTATGTATTAGTTGAACACAAGTGCAACACAAAGCTAATAGATGAATATACACATAATCAATAGGATAGATACAACAGATAAAGTCAAATTGCTGGCTAAAAAACCACTACACCTTATCTTCAATAGAACAAGTGAAAGCTGAATCTCTCAGAGAGATTTCAACAAGCATTAAGAAGGCCTCTTTTTTAAGATCCAAATATGCGATGTGAAAATTGATACCATCATCAACAAGAATCACAGGTCACTAATGAAAAACATCAACTTTCCCAATCTTTTATTATTACAACGGAAGCTAGAAAACATTTCTCAACGATTTGAACAACAACAACAACAACAACATACCCAATGTAGTAAGGTATGGAGAGGGTAAGATGTACATAAACCTTACTTCTACCTTTTGCGGGATAGAGAGGCTGTTTCCGACAGTGTCAGGATGTTAATTGTTGAAAAAACTACCAACAACTTAAATCAATGGAGCAAATGAAATGAGGTGGAAAGAGATTTTTATTTATTTATTTATTGAATCACCCTTTACTGCAACTTCCAACAAGAACATAAAGAATACTACAATTCAAGAACATAATTGAGGTGGGACATAGTAATTCAGATGAGAAAAAAATTGAAAAATAGTCAATTGTTGCAGATATCAACTCATTCATCATACAATGAGCAACTCAAATTGCTTATTCTAATGGAAATGAGCAATAAGCAATGCAAATTGAGATCAAAGTCAACCAAATGGCTTAAAAATTGCCACCTTTCTTAGTTTTCAAGAATTCTTGAAACTTTTTTCTATTGAACCATAACAACAACAACAACAACAACAAGAAAGTTAGTCGAAAATTTTGCTGAGCACCCACCTTCTCCTTTACACTGTAGATCTGAAAGAATCTCTTGAAAGTGCTCAGTCAAAGATAAAAATAATACTCACAACCCTTTGGACCATTATGAAGAATGTAAAAGGTGACCATGTGGAAACCAAAAAATATGTGGAGACCAAAAGAAACAAACTCAAGAAGCCATGTGCATTTTGTAAGTCTTCTAATTTTCTTATGTTGGGTTTTTTCTTTCAATAATTTATAAAGTGGAAATATGTGCTTATTTTTCGGGTTACATTCATAGTACTCCTATTTTCTCATCACAATTTTTCAAGAACACCCTCTAAACTCTTTCTCTCTCTCTCTCTCTCTCTCTCTCTCTCTGTGTCTTGTTTTTGTATTGTTTATCAAGAAATGATTCAGATGCTAGTGAGTTATAATATAGTTGTAGTAATATTTTTGTGGTGGCAACTAGACACAGAGAGATCGCTCTGTTTTATGTTTTTTTAAATTGGAGAGGACGGAGGTTGCTCCCCGCCTTTTACGAGGTGACGTACCTTGAGGGCGCGTTAATGTCACGCTCTATATTTTTGAAGTTTATTTCGAGTTAGTACTTCTCTTTTCTGTCTCTCTCTCTCTGTTGTTGACTTGCTATACTCCTAATGTATATGTATTGTATATGCATTGTCCAATGAATTTTGGATTAGTGTTATTCTCATAGGAATGATTACTCTTTTGTAATCGGTTGAGTTTTTTGCTATTAAATTACTTTTTGTTATTTTTACTCCTAATTGATGTTAGATGGAATTGTCGAATTCCTGATAATATACATCTACACCGAGTGCAATATCCTAAAAAGACATGTTATTAAGATTGATCCAGCAAATCTTTTAAAATTTTACGACTAGTTGAACTTATTTCACCTTTTACGTAGGATAATTGAAATATCTTACATGGTACGTTAGACATTCTTTTTGTCTTATTAGGTATAAGAGATGTGCATGCAATGAATAATGCATATTTCTATGGTCTTATTAGGGATAATATGTGCAATGTGTGCCCTTTCTACATCTTTTTTCCTCCTTCCAACGTTAAGACTCAATGAAAAAGAATGTAATTCAAGTTAACTATTTTTTCTAATCTGCAAATGGAGAATCCTTGTAAACTTTGAATGAGTTTCAAGTTACTATTGACTAAAAATTATATATATAATTTTCGTGTATCAACTAAAGTTATATGGTGTAAAGTACAGCACGTTAGTTCTTTAGTTCATTTAAATTAAACCTTAGAAGCTTTCTATCATCTTCACTTTTTCCATGAATTATTTGGAACTTTACATATTGATCCCAATTTTTAATGATTCAAGGGCATACGTGGACAAATATAATTTCCAAAAAGGTTATGTGGCTTTAAAAAAATAAGCAGTTAAATGCATATTTTAGGAAAAAGAAAAACATTTTGGAGATTTTCTTTTTCCTGAAAAAATAGTCTGAATAGCTGTTAGAATTTTTGTCCTGAACCCAAAAGTTTTTTCAGAAAATTCCCTTTTGAAATTTTTGAGAAAAAAAGTGTGCATGGTTTTCTTTAAACTTTTGCACGATGAAAAGATAAGGGAATTGTGTCAAATAAATAAGTGTTAAATTCAACTAATACCTAACACGTTGCACTCGTGTAACCCTTACAAACTAAGCAAACTATTTTTCTTCAAAGACAAAGAATATACGTAGTCATTCAGATTTTGAATTTAAACCTTCAAAATATGCTACTCATTCCGGGTCATATTTTTTGGTGTTTTTGTTTTTATATTTAGTCTCAAGTAAATGGTTCTTTACGTAATCAAGAAAGTGTTAATTTTTTAAAAATTTATCCTTATTTTGTGAAGATAAACGGCCCAACACTTGACGATGGCCCAGTTGACGTTACATGACCCGGCACAGTTTTCATTTATTTGCAACTGTGTATTTTTAATTGATGTATATAAGGACCACAAATATTTTCAATAAACACTTTTGGCATTTTCATTTCGTAATACATTATGTCACCGACTTTAATTTTCTCTCTCTTTCTCTCCCTACAGATATCGTAGATCTAGGATTTTCTCTTCTTTTTCCGCACGATTTCACCCAAATCTTAGATCTAACATGGTATTAGAGAGGTGTATCGTAATCACCGATCTCCGATCTACCTAACGGTAGTACTCTTGACCGATTTCTATTCGATTTTTATCATCAAAGGTTAGGGGTTCACTATTCGCATGTCATAATCAGGGTTTACTCCGGTTTGTTCTTCGATTTCGTATGGTTTCGTATTATGAAGAGTCAATTGACGATTATAGAGGTTTTGCAGACCTTTGTGGTGGTTTTCAATTGAAGTTCGGCTGTTTTCAGTCGACGTTTGGTGGTTTTCTGGTGGACGAGTCCTTTATCTAGTGTTCTTTGTCGAACGAGGCCTTTCTTCTTCAGGTTTAAGAATAAGTGTGGTATCTTTGCTCCTACTCTCTCTCTATTTTGATGTTTAGTGGTAGATAATTGCTATATTCATCGTATCATATCCGAGTTTGGGCTCCGTCAACTCAATATTGTTGATTGTAATTGCTGAGCAATATAGTACTAATCTCGTCGACCAGATTTTACTGTTGATTTCTCATATTAGCTTCTAGACTCTAGAAATTATGACAAATATTATGAATGTTGTTGATCCAAGGACCACGACTTCCATATCTAATAATCAAGGTTTCTTACCTTTTACCATTGATCCCTCTCATTGTTTCTATGTCCATTCGTCAGATAATCCAGGAAGTCAGTTGGTATATATTCCTTTCAATGGAAATGGCTATGTGACTTGGAGGAGTAATATGCAAACCTCTTTGTCTGCCAAAACAAACTAGGACTCATAGATGGTCAGATACATGTCCCTCCCCTAAAATCACCATACTTCCCTTATTGGGAAAGGTATAATGACATGGTGAAATCATCGATCATCAATTTTGTGTCTAGAGAAATAGCCACTAATATGATGTGTTTGACAACTGCTAATGAGATCTGGAAAGACATAGATGATAGGTTTGGAAATTCCAATTGGTCCAAACTATATTCAACTTCAAAGAGAAATAACTTTTATTATTCAAGGCTCTTCTGATATTGCCTCCTACTTCACAAAACTCAGATCTCTTTGGGATGAGCTGAATTGTGCCTATGTAGGGCCAGTATGCTCTTGTAGTTCCTTACCTAAGTTCATAGCTGATCAACAACTTTTCCACTCCTGAATGGCCTAAATAAGTATTATTCCACTGTGAAGAGTATCATTTTGATGATGGATCGTCTTCCAGCTGTTAGTAAAGCCTACTCTCTCTTACAACAAGATGAGAGTCAGAAAGATGGGCCTTCTGCTCCAAGTTTTTCTAGTGACTCTTCTGCTTTTCTTGTACCCTTCAATTTTGACAAAGTTGCTCCTCATTCCACTTCTAACAACACCAGATTCTACAATTAGAGAATTAATTTTGATCCTAAAAAAGGACCATGTGTTGCCAATTGAGGGTCTGCTGGTGGTTTGTTTTGCAAGTACTATAAGAAAACAAATCATACTATTGAAAAGTGTCATAGACTTTATCGGTACCCAGCTGATTTCAAATTCACAAAGAACAAGAAATCAGTTTTCTTGGTTCAAACTAAGGCTCCTTTCAACAATACTACTCTTTTTAATGCTTCAAACGCATCATCTTCTTCCCAAAATTTATGCATCTAAAACAATAATGATCCCTCATATGCCTATGGATTCAGTCCAGAGCAATATCAATATTTGTTGATATTGTTCCAGCAGAATCAGATGTTAAATGATTAGACCTTTGTAGATAATTCTATGTTTGCCCACTTTGCAGGTTTGTTCAGTGTCTATGCTGCTAACTCTGTTGATTCACACATGTGTGGTAGTTCTCACCTAGGTGTAAACCTTTGGATTTTGGACTCAGGAGCCACTAATCACATGACTCCTCACACACATCTATTACAAAACCTTATTCCTTTATCCAAACCTTTTCTTGTGAGACCTAACGTATATAAAGTTAAGGTGTTATCTACTGGTTCTTTAAGACCTAGAAGTGATATCACCTAACTTAATGTTCTATTTGTTCCTTCTTTTCATTTCAAACTCATTTCAATTCATCAACTTATTTGTCAATAGAATCACATAGCCATACTTACCAGGTATAATTGTTATTTACAAGGCCCTTCTCAGAAGAGGCCACTGGTTATTGGTAAAGCTACTGGCAAGTTATACTATCTTCAATCTGATAATAAATTGTTCTCATATGCCTCTCCTCTATCTGATCTTACATAAACTGTCCCTAAGTCTATTTTAGTTTCTTGTAATAAAGTTTCAGATTCTGTTTGTGATACTGTTTTAGGTTCTACTTTTAATTCTGTCAATAAGACTTCTGCTAGTAATAAAACTTCATGCACTTCTTGTAATCCACCCAGTAATGGGTTTACATGTAATTCTATACCTACAGTGAATAAAATGGATCTGATTTGGCGTCAAAGACTAGAGCATGCCTTTTAACAAAATGCAATCCATTTATCTTGTTTCCAATCAAGTGTCTTCTAAACAATCCTTCATTTGCCATATATGTCCTATGGCTAGGAAACAAAGATTGCCTTTTTCAGGATAGTACCATACATTCCATTGTTCCTTTTCAATTGATTCAAGTTGACATTTGGGGCCCTTACAACACTAGAACCTATAATTGTTTTAGGTATTTCATCACACTAGTTGATGATTATTCTAGGGCCACATGGACTCACCTTTTATATTGTAAAAGCAATGCTCTATCTATTTTAAAAGTTTTTACCTTTATGGTTAAGACTCAGTTTCAATCTTCAGTCCAAACATTCAGATCAGACAATGCATTTGAACTTGGTAATGGTTCTGAAACTTCTACTTTCTTTACCAGTCAAGGCATTATGCATCAAACAACTATCCTTCACACCCCTCAACAGAATGAGATTGTAAAAAAGAAAACACAAACACCTTCTTGAGATTTCAAGAGCTCTTCTTTTCCAATCTCATCTTCCACTAAAGTATTGGGGTAACTGTGTTCTCACAGCCACCTGTCTCATCAACGGAATGCCTTCTTCCATTCTATAGAATATATCTCCTTTTGAAAAACTCCATAACCAAACTCATTCCTTTACACATCTTAGATCTTTTGATTGTTTATGTTTTGTCACTTCTCCAAAGGTTGGTAGAAACAAATTTCAACCAAGGTCTATTTCTTGTGTTTTCTTGGGGTACCCTCATGGAAAGAAGGGTTACAAGCTCCTTAATCTCACATCTCATTCCATTCTTTTCTTTAGAGATGTGGTATTTCATGAACATATTTTTCCTTATAGAAAGACTACTTCACCTTCCTTTTTCCCATCTACTCCCCTCTCTCTTTTTGTGGATTGTGATCCAGTTCTTCATTCTCCTCTCCCTCCTTCCTATACTCCTTCTCCACCTTCAACTCCTCATTCACCTTCTACATTTCCAGCTTCTCATTCTTCTACCCTTCCTACTACTAATGTTCTTTCTGCTCCTATTCCTGATGTTTCTCTCCCTTCCAATCTCCCTCATGTTCCCCCAGGTAGTCTGTTATACCTAATCAGCAACCTGTTTATATTTCTGATTATATTTTCTCTAGTACTTCTGCTTCTTCCAATGTTTCTTAGGGGTTACTTGAACCATAGTTTTATCAGCAGACTGCTGAGCATCCTGCCTGGCAGGAAGCCATGATCAAAGAATTTCAAGCCCTTGATGCTACAAACACTTGGGATATTGTGCCTCTCCTTTCACATAAGAAGGCAATTCCTTGTAAATGGGTTTATAAAATCAAACGGAAAGCTGATGGCTCAATTGAGTGATATAAGATCAGGCCTTTCATAAGGGGTAAAGGAAGGTATTGACTTCCATGAAACATTTTTCCTTGTTATTAAACTTACCACTATCAAATTTCTACTCACTCTTACCATCAAAAGAGGTTGGACTGTTTTCCAACTAGATGTGAATAATGCCTTTCTCCGTGTGGATCTTCCATGAGGAAGTGTACATGAAAGTGCCTCATGGACTTGATATTTTAGCAACTTCTGGCTCTTTTCCTCTGGTTTGTAGGCTGAAAAAGTCTCTATATGGTTTCAAACAAGCTTCAAGGCAGTGGTTTTCCAAGCTGTTTGAAGCACCGTTGTCTATGAGCTACACATCCAACAAAAATAATTATTCTCTTTTTACCAAATATGTGTCTTATTCTCTTATAGTGTTGGTAGTTTATGTTGATGACATTCTTTTGGCTGGTGACAATATTCATGAGTTGAATGCACACAATTTTTTCCTTGATAATAAGTTTACAATCAAAGATCTAGGTTCTGTTCACTATTTCTTGGGATTGGAAATTTCTTCTCATCCGCAGGGTTATATCATAAATCAGCACAAGTATACCTCTGATTTGCTGGCTAAGTTCAAATGTGATCACTTCAGTCATGTTTCTACTCATTTGGACCCCTCTGTCAAACTGATTTCAGACATGGGTGATCATATTGTTGATCCTACTGTGTATAGAAGATTAGTAGGTAAGTTGAATTTTTTATAGCAGACTAGGCCTGATATTTCTTACTCAGTCCAACACTTAAGAGTCAATTTTTGCAACAGTCTCGGGTCCCATATATGCTTGTTGCCCTCCTTGTCCTTAGATATCTCATGCAGGACCCTGCTCAGGGCATTTTACTGTCCAGTTCTCCTGATTTTTCCATCAATGCTTATTCCGACTCTGACTGGGCAGCTTGTTCTATGTCCAGAAAATCTGTTACTGGTTTTTTTATCACACTTGGAGGCAGTCATGTGTCTTGGAAGAGCAAGAAACAACCAACCATCTCTTTATCTTTGGCAGAAGCTGAATATAAAGCCCTTAGAAAAGTGGTGGCTGAAATATCTTGGCCTGTACGACTGCTTGGGGACCTGGGTTTATCTGTTTCCAATCATGTTCCAGTCCATTGTGACAGCCAAACTACTTTACACATTGCTAAGAACCATATTTTCCATGAGCGTACAAAACATATAGAAATTGATTGTCATTATATTCGCACTTGCTTGACTGGTGGTCTTATTTCTTTGCATTTTGTTCCCAATAATGCTCAATTGGCATATATTATGACTAAGGCACTATTTGGTCCTCTGCACTATGGTATTTTGTCCAAGCTTGGAGTGTTCTCCCCCTCCAGCTTGAGGGAGGGGGTGTGAAGATAAATGACCCAACACCTGGCAGTGGCCCAGTTGACGTTACATGACCCGACCCAATTTTCATTTATTTCCAGCTGTGTATTTTTAATTGATGTATATAAGGACCACCGATATTTTCAATAAACACTTTTGCCATTTTCATTTCGTAATACACGATGTCACCGACTTTAATTTTCTCTCTCTTTCTCTCTCTACAAATATCATAGATCTAGGTTTTTTTCTTCTTTTTCCGCACGATTTCACCCAAATCTTAGAGATAACATATTTAGATAAGTAGATTTTTATATAATCAAAATATCATATTAGATAGAACTGTCTAACTAAGAATATTTTTTTAGGAGTGAGTGAATTTCTTAAAGAGTGTGCTCAAGCTATAAAAAATCATATATATGAACCGGAGGGAGTAATATAAATAGCATATCATCCACGCTGGTATTTTTCTACTTCCTTGAGGTCGTAAATTATTTTATCTTATAGATCTACAAATCAAAAAATTTATATTGAATTATCTCATAAAAAATTAGATATTCTTGTGAAATACACCCTTCTTGATGATGAGTCCAAATAATTATCAGGAATGCAAATTATAAGGCACGATTCACAATCTATTCATAGGTTTTACTTCCAACTAAAGGTAGCCAGTGGGCCGGGCTCGGGTCTGGCGGGTCGGGTCTGGCGGGGTCGGGGTCGGGGCGGGACGGGAGAAGGGGTCGGGGTCGGGGTCGGCGGGGTCTGGCGGGGTCGGGTCTGGCGGGACTTGCTCGATCCGTCGATCCCGATCCCGCTTCGATATCGGCCCGGGCGAGAGTAGGCGAGTCGCCTGGTCGGGCTCGGGGCGGGGTACGGCGGGTTTTCCTTTTTTTTTTTTAAATAACATATGTATAAAAAAAACTCAATAAACAAAACAAGATAGTGTAATAAAAACATCTCAAGGCTGTTTTTGTGCCTCTTATATTATTTAATAGACATATGATTTTTTTGTAATACAAATACAATTGTCTAAAATCTAAATTGCAACTTTGTGGTGTTGTCCAAAAGTTGCAAATTACATAATAAAATTGCAATTAAAAAATTACATTCTCAAAAAAACATGTTCTAATTGCTTGATGATTTCATGTGGTTCTTCGGTTGGAATTAGTATTTGTTGGTCAAATTGATCCACGCCGCTTCCACTACCTTCTTAAGATTTCGTTGTAGTTTTCATCATCTTCTTCGTTGATCTCCTGTTGACCGCACCTTCTCCGCTCCGCCGTATCCAATCTCTCGAATAATCGCAATTTCCAAGTTGTCTCCGCTAATGAGTGTCTGTGGTCTCCTATTTGATATCCGCTCAGAAAAAGCGCCAGACGCAGCTTGATGACGCTTGAATGTTCAAAACATCTCGAGTCATCAATGAAAGTGTCGGAAAGGTCTTCTCATTCCCCCTCGAGATTTCAAAGCAAGTCTTCATGTCCATCTTCATTGATAACTTCTTGATACTTGCATGTAACCCTGCAAAACAAAAAATATTCAACTCGCTAATTTGGTTAGTAGTAGAGGTATGCGGCCGCACATTCTATTTCTCGAGGCTTTCAATACTAGCCAGAAACAAAGATGTCTTTTGTGAGGTTGTGTTGAAGATGAAGAAGATGGTATGGAAGCCGGTAAGTTACTAGCATTTTCTTGTTGATAAAATCTATATATATTTTTGCATTGGTGTTCTACGCTAGACAACACTTCTTCTTTAGTTTGTTCAATAGGTGGTGGGTGATTTAGATTTTTGGGAATTGGAGGTGGTAGTACTTCTATACAATCGTAAATAGTTTCAATTAGTGATTTAGTACCGTCTATTTTAATAGTAGGATTTAATACAGAACCAATAATATAAATAGAGGGAATAGGAATAAAATATTTTTTTATTTTGACAAACATTTTTTTAATAGCTGTCTTATAAGTTGGTTTTTCCATATATTCACTAAGTAATAAAAATATTATAGTTATATAAAATAACATAGTTGAAATAGTAGGATAATATATACCGAAAAATTCTTTTGTTGCTTGAAAAAATTTCTCTAAAAATACAATAAGTTCGGAAATTTTTTCCCAATCACTATCTAAAATCATATCAGCTGGCTTTTTATTATGAGAGTTAAAAAATAAAGTTATATGTAATTTATAGTCATAAGCAACAAGTAGTTGCTCGTATAAAGAATTCCACCTAGTGGATACTTCTTGTGGAATTTTTCTATAAGGTAGTCCACAATCGTGACAAGTTTTTTTATATTCTTTTCTACGTTGTACTTTATTACTTTTAAAAATAAAGTTTATAGCAAATTGTATTTTACTAAGAATGTCTTCAAAAAGTGATAGACCATCATTTACAATTAAGTTATATATATGGCACGCGCATTTTATATGAAAATGGTCTGGAAAAGATGGAGTTAAACTATTTTTTAAAATTGTAATTGCGTAATTGTTATTAGAAGCGTTATCTAATGTAATAGTCATAATTTTATCGGTAATTCCGTAATAATCGAACACTTGATAAATATTTTCTGCAATAAAAGTACCAGTGTGCCTATCATCTATATATCTATACGCTAAAATACGTTTTTGCATAGACCATTTATAATCTATCCAATGACAGGTTACAGTTAAATAATCATGGCCGTTAGTACTACGACCTATATGAGACGTGATAGATACTTTGCCATTAAAATGATATAATGAAAAACGTAAATATTGTTGATATTCATGCGCGAATTTAAATACATCTCTCTTAACAGTTGATCTAGGAAAACCGTTAAAAGCAGGATTATATATATCTCTAATGTAATGAATAAAACCGGGAGATGAAGGAAATGAAAAAGGCAAACCCTCCACAGCAACTAATTTTGATATTGCTTCCCTATCTCTATGTTTATTGTATTTAGAGCCTACAATTCCCCCCGTCATAAGGTTAATTTGACCATGTACTTGGTCCGGGACAGTATCAGTATGTGAACCTTGTCCCGATGGAGTGGACATTTGCGCACCCGATTTTGAAGCCTGGTATTGGGCATACCTAGCTGGATGAGCACTTACTACGTGTCTAATTAAATCCCCCGTCCCACCGTGACCTTTTCCAGTTTTAAATTTTAAAACATTTTTACAAATTTTACATATGGCTACTTGATTCTCTACGTCCCTATCAAAAAATGTCCATGCATCTGATTTTAATGGTCGCTTTGGACCTCGTCTCATACTAGGGGGAATAGGAGGTATTTCAGTTGAAGGTGCACTAGTGGGTGTGTTGTCATCAACATTAGTGGGTATATCATCTAGATCATCGTCTAAATTAAAGTCTTCTTGAGTTCCAAAAAATAGCTCCTGGTCTAAATCTAATGGTATTGTAGGAAAATGTTGAGTATCAACAAAATCATCCTGTGTAGGAATAAGATGACTAGAAGAAGCACCATTGCCCTGGTTGCCCCTACTAGAAGAAGCACCCTTACCCTTACCCTTAAACATACCTTTTAATCCTTTCATTTTAATTATGATAATAAATAATTAAAGACAATAAAATTAAGTGCGCTAAATAAAATAAACAGACAATAATAATTTAATGAAAGAACGAATGTACCAAACGCCGACATAACGTCGACGTGTAATCGAGAGGTTGAAAATTGAAACTTTGCTCGATGGAAGATCCTCAAGCTAGTTGCCAACTTCACTCCCAATTCCCAAATGAATAAATAAAATTGAATATTTAGCAAACAATGTAGACTTGTAGAGAGATATATTGAGAAATTAGAGAGATTGTAGGAAGATTTGTGAGAAAGATGAAGAGAAAATGAGTTATTTATAGTTGAAAAATTGGATTAAAGTGTAAATATAATAACTTATGGGTTAAAAATAAATATTAAGGGGTAGGGGGTTGGGGGAGGGGGCCTAAAATGGCTGCAGCAACCATAATCTAAAATGTTGGTGCAACGACCATATTTGCAAAGGGGAAAAGGGCGGGGCCTGGCCTGCCTCGGGACTCGGCCTGGCCTGCTCGGACGGGTCGGGTCTAGCGGGCCTGGGGAGGGCTCGGGTGTGGCGAGACGAGACATCGTCCCGTCCCGAGTTCGAGTCCCGCCCCCGTTATTTTTTTTTTTAGCAAGGTCGTGGCGGGACCGGGGAGGGCTCGGGACTCGGGTTGGTGTCGGGCCGTCCCGGCCCACTGGCCATCCCTACTTCCAACAATGAATGGATATTGATTGATGACGTGTTTGTGGGCCGGGCCCCACTACCAATCGCCCGATCCTATTGTTTTCTCTGTCTTCCTACGGATTTTCTTGTAAATTTGAATAAATTTAAATATTATTTTTAGCTTTGATATTTATAAAAAGATTCTTTTAAAGTTTAATAATAACTTCGGATTAAAATAGCAACAAGATTTAAGATGAGCGACGGAGATGGCAGCAAAAGAAACCAAAAACGGTGAATTATGACAAGCAAATCATGATCAGATAACAAATGAATAGCAATCCCGCAGGACATATTCCGAGCAATTTCTTGCAATTTTTTTTAAAAAATAAAAATATTCTTCCATAAGGATTTTTTGTTTAAATCATTGTTCTTCTAACTATTTTACCGAAAAGTTTAAGCTCTCTCAACAATGTTGTTCTTGATTTTCAAACAATAATGTGCTAGTTGACCAAATAAACGAATTAAAAGTCGAAATGAAGAAGTCTCGGAAGGAAAATTATCCCCGTTTAAATAAGAAATATTTAAGTAAAGACGAATAAATTTATTATGTGCATTGTGCTATTAGATTTATTTAATGTAAATTTGGAACTTCAACTAAAATTGGAGTTCAGAACGTGAGAGCCAATACACTTCTTATATAATTCTTTTACATTATTTATATTTTCTTTATCACTTTATTTATTTCCTATATATTTAAATTTTGTAGGATGGGGAGGCACTAGACATTGAGAAAGTGAAACTAAAGATGAAACCCTTGTGATAATCAAATAGGCACCTATATAATACTCCCTCCGCCCCAATTTTATACGAGGGTTGATTTATTTAGAGAGTAAACAATTCTTTATTTGATTATAATTTTCTCCAACTTTTTTCATATATTATGAAATTTAATTATATAAATTTATAATATTTTTTATATATTTTTTAAATATATAAATTTTATTAAGATATACTCGAAAAATCTATAATTAAAATTGAATAAAAAAATTGTTTCACTCCCACATAAGTCAATCCTCCCTAAAGGGGTATAAGATTTATAATGATGAGCTTTCTTTTTTAATAATCAATTTGCAAAAACAAATATTTAGATATCTTAACTTGAGTTTTTTTTTTATAAATAACCAGATCCAACAAGAATGGGAAATCAATCTACAAAGACAAAGGAAAAAGAAAAGAAAGATAATGTGTCTGGAAATTGATCAATTTCCTAAGAAATGATTGCGGGGCTACCTTTTAAAGTTTCAAAGCTTAATATATAATTTATTTCCCAAGTAATATTTGTTGCGGCACCTAACCTTTATAACTGGCATTCTGACTTTTCCCTCTAGCAGTTAGTATTTGTTAATTATAACTCCTTTACTTCAATTTTTAAATGTATTACTATGACATAATAAAAATATAAGGCAACGAAAGATGAGAGATGTAGCCAACTAATCAAAGAGTTTCTCTTGAGAAAAATATATAAAATAAATTAATTCAGCTTTCATTTATATTGTTGCATGCAATTTTTTTTGAAGCAGCTTGCAAGTTGTGTGTATAAGCCATTTACAACTACTAGCTTAGTTGCAAGCCTCTTCATGAAGTTGCCGCAAATTTTCAGGAACCGCCTACATGAATCACTTGTTTGCTTGTAAGCCTCTTCATAAACTGCAATTAAAATTTTTGGGAGCTAGTTGCAAACTGATTATATGAGCTACTTATTTAAACTACTTGATAGAATATTACAAAAATATTTTTTTATCATTGTATATCTTTTATATTAGGTAAATTTATATTCCGATTGTAATTAGGAAGATTAGTTACCTAGTTTGTAGTCATGTAAATAATTATGTAACACTATATATATTGTACAGAATAATCAATGAAAGACATAGAACATATTCCTTTATGGTATGAGCAGTCAAACACTAAAAATCCCTACCCTAGTCGTCAGCCACCTCACCCTCGCCGCAGCCGCCGACCCTCTTTTCTTAAATTTCTCGGCAATCTCCTCCCCTCCTCTTCCCCAAAATTCTCAATGGCTGAACAACCTAAATTTCATCTTGCTCTTGTTGTTAACAACATCAAGAACTTCATCTCTATTACCCTTGAGATGGAAAAAGTACAGTACTCCTCTTGGACGGAATTATTTAAGATCCATTGTCGTGTGTACAAAGTATGGCTGGCCAACGGGGTGGGTACGGGGCGGGGACGGGTCCCCGCGGGACGGGACCCGACGGGACAGGGGTAGGGCGGACCGGGTCTCCGACGGGACTGGCGGGCCGGGATCGGCGGGATCCGCCGATGTCCCGTCTAGTTCCCGGTCCCGTCGAAAAAGGGGACCGGTATTATCGGGGCGGGACGGGGTCGGGTCAAGATCGGGTTTTCAGATTTTTTTTTTTGCAATGATTTTTAAAACTAACATTATATATATATATAAACACCTCATTAATTGAACAATATAGTGTAATAAAAATATCCCAAGACTGTTTTTGTGTCTCTTATATTATATAATAGAAATATAATTTTTTTTGTAATACAATTGTCAAAATTGCAACTTTATTGTGTTGAAAGTTGCAAATAACATAGTAAAATTACAATTAAAAAATTACATATTTAAAAATACATTTTCTAGTTTCTTTATAATTTCTTGTGGTTCTTCAGTTGGAATTGGTATTTGTTGATCAAATTGCTCGACGTCGCTTCCACCTCCGTCGGATAAGATGTCGTTGTAGTTTTCGTTTTCTTTTTCGTTGATCTCCGGTTGACCGCACCTTCTCCGCTCCACTCGTATCCAATCTCTGAATAATACTGCAATCTTCAAGCTGTCTCCCGCTAATGAGTGTGTGCTCTCCTATTTGAAAACCGTCAGCAGAAAAAAGCGCTTTCAGACGCTGTTGATGACGCTTGAATGTTCAACACATCTCGGGCCATCTTTGACAGTGTCGGAAATGTCTTCCCATTCTCCCTCCAATATTTCAGCAAGTCTTCACGTCATTCTTCATTGAGAACTGCTTGGTACGGTACAACACCGTGCAAAACAAAAACATCAAACTCGCTAACTTGGTTAGTAGTGTTATCACTATACATTCTATGTCTCAGTGTTTCAATACTAGTCGCAGAAACGACATGTCTTTTTTGATGTTGTGTTGAAGAAGAAGAAGAAGAAGAAGATGGTATGGAAGTCGGTTTGTTGCTAGCTCTTTCTTGTTGGTAATGCCTATATACTTTTTTGCATTCATCTTGTATGCTAGACAACACTTCTTTAGTTTGTTCAATAGGTGGTGGGTCATTTGGATTTTTTGGAATTGAAGGTGGAAGTACTGTTATACAGTCATAAATAGTTTCAATTAGTGCTTTACAACCGTCTATTTTAATAGTCGGATTTAATACATCATCAATAATATAAATAGTGGGAATAGGAATAAAATGTTTTTTTTAATTTGATAAACATTTTTTAATATGTGCCTTATAAGCTGGTTTTTTCATATATTCACTAAGTAATAAAAATATAAGAGCTATATAAAACAACATAGTTGAAATAGTAGGATAATATATATCGAAAAATTCTTTTGTTGCTTGAAAAAAAATTCTCTAGAAATACAATTAATTCTGAAATTTTATCCCAATCGTTATCTACAACCATATTAGTTGGATTTCGATTATGGGCATTAAAAAATAAACTTATAGGTCTTCTATAATCATAAGCAACAAGTAGTTGTTCGTATAAAGAATTCCACCTAGTCGCTACTTCTTCGGAAATTTTTCTATAAGCTAGTCCACAATCGTGACAAGTTTTTTTATATTCTTTTTTTCGTTGTATTCTATTACTTCTAAAAATAAAGTTTATAGCAAATTGTATTTTACTAAGAATGTCTTCAAAAAGTGATAGACCATCTTTACAACTAAGTTATAAATATGGCACGCACATTTTATATGAAAATGATTTGAAAAAGATGGAGTTAAAAGATCTTTTAAAATTCTAATAGCATAATTATTAGAAGAAGCATTATCTAATGTATTAGTCATAATTTTATCAGTTATGCCATAATAATCGCAAACTGAATAAATTTTTTCTGCAATAAAAGTACCAGTGTGCATATCATCTATATATCTATACGCTAAAATACGTTTTTGCATATACCATTTATAATCTATCCAATGACATGTTACCGTTAAATAATCATGGTCGTTAGTACTACGGCCTATATCAGACGTGATAGATACTTTACCAGAAAAATGATATAAGGAATAACGTAAATAATGTTGATATTCATATGCAAATTTAAATACTTCTCTCCTAATAGTTGATCTAGAAAAATGTTTAAAAGCAGGATTATACATATCTCTAATGTAATGAATAAAATCAGGGAAGGAAGGAAATGAAAAAGGAAAACCCTCCACCGCAACTAATTTTGCTATTGCTTCCCTATCTCTATGTTTATTGTATTTAGGGCCTACAATTTCCCCTGTCATAGGGTTAATCTGACCATGTACTTGGTCCGGAACAGTATGTGAACCTTGTCACGACTGAGAGGGCATTGGCGCACCCGAGTTAGGTATTGGTCTCACCAAGCTTTGTGAAAGTTTTGTACGTGTGTCAATAAACCTTCCGTCCCACCCTGACATTTTCTCATTTTAAATTTATAAACATTTTTACAAATTTGACATCTAACTACTTGATTCTCTTTGTCCCTATCAAAAAAATCCATACATCTGATTTTAATTTTTGTTTTATTGGGCCTCGTCTCGTACTAGGGGGAATAAGAGGCGTTGGAGGTGCACTAGTGGGTGTGTCATCTAGATTAGTGGGTGTGTCATCTAAATTATCTTTTATATTAAAGTCTGGTTGAGTTGCATAAAATATCTCGTCGTCTAAATCTAATGGTATTTCAGGAAAAAATTATGGTTCATGTATGTAATCAACCAAATCATCATGTCTAGGAATATGATGACTAGAAGAAGTACCCCTGCCCTTGTTACCCCTACTAGAAGAAGGCTTACCTTTACCCTTAAACATGCCTCTAAATCCTTCCATTTTAATTATTGGGGGGAGGCCAAAAATGGTCATTGCACAATGGCCAAAATATAAAATGGTCGTTGTGCAACGGTCAGTTTTTGCAAAGGGGAGTGATCGGGCTGGACCGGGGCGGCTCGGGCGTAGCGGGACTGGCACGGGCAGGACAAGCCCAGGTCCCGTCCCAGTTCGAGTCCCGTTACAGATTTTCTTTTTTATAGCGGGGTAAGGGCGGGATCGGAGCGGGGTCGGGACCCGGCCGACCCGCCCCATTGGCCAGCCTTAGTACAAAGTCATCGACCACATTATCCCTCATAAATCCAAGCCCACTGTCGAGCCTCTTGGGACACGTGATGGTTCTGACGATGAACTTTGGCCATGCCTAGATGTTGTTGTTCTACAATGGATCTACGGAACAATCTCGAACGATCTGAAATATACGATCATTGAAACCGACGCGACTGCACAACAAACGTGAGAGCATTTGGAGAGTATTTTTCATGATGACAATACACAACGTGCCTTATATTTGGAAAATAAATTTAAGGATATTCAGCAGGACGATTTTCCTAATGTGTCGGCCTATTGTCAAGAACTTAAGATGATTGTCGATCAACTCTCAAACATTGGTGCACCGGTCACAAATCAACGATTGGTAATGCAACTCATTGCGGGTTTGAATGAAAATTATGACGGTGTCGCTACCATCCTCCAACAAAGCACGCCATTGCATTCATTTTATGAGGCTTGTTCGAGACTTATCCTTGTAGAAACCTGAAAAACCAAGCGGGTTGCGGCTAATGCGAGCACCGCCAAAGCCACCCTCGTAACTATCGGCAGCCCATATGCTAATGAAAGGGGCTCGAGTTTCGGTTGACACAACCGGCAACCCACAAACCCGAAATGTGGCCCACCTACCGGAAATCACAACAGAGGGAAAAATTTTGGCATATACCGCGGCAGCCGTGGAGAGAGCAGCAGCAGTGGCGTGAGGGGCAGCCACCGCCGGCCGGCAGTGGCAATGACAGCAGCCTCCGCCGTGGGTTGCCTACCAGCCATTGGCTACGTGGGCCCAGCCATCTTGGGCTGCATGGGCCCAGCCATCTTGGGCTGCATGGGCCCAACCATCTTGGGCTGCTCCACCATGCCCCTACCCGACGTCCTCCAGCCCGACATCATCGGTGCACGTCCGTAATAGGAATACAGTGCATATGTCTCTTCTCCTTCCACCTACGCACCGATGGATATTGAGGCGGCTATGAAGACGATGTCTCTCAACGTTCCAGATGATAATTGGTACATGGATACTGGTGCCACATCTCATATGACGGCATCCCAAGGTACTTTTTCATTTTATTTCAATATGAGCAATTTAAATCGTAATGGACAAGTCATTCTCATTCGTTGTTATGGACAATCATCCCTCCCCCCACCACATCCACGGTTAGTTTTAAACACTGTCATCCATGCCCTAAAACTTATCAAAAATCTAATCTTTGTGCGTCGTTTCACAACCGACAATAATGTTTCCCTTGAATTTCATCATTTTGGTTTTTCTGTGAAGGACATTATGACAAGGATGCGAATAATGAGATGTGACAGCACCAGGGAACTTTATCCTATCACCACCACCGTCGGTCATCCAGCCACATCTCATATGACGGCATCCCAAGGATATCCGGGAGATTATGTTTTACGCTCCCTTAGCAAAAATAAATTTATTGATTGCAAACATGTCTCTTATCCTTCTGTTTGTGAATCTTGCATTTTTGGAAAACATGTCAAATTGTCATTTACTTTAATTCCATATGATATCATACTCTGGACTTTTCCGCTTTTAAGCACGGCCGAACATAGATAGTATGTGTTGTTTTTAGATGATTATTCTAACTTTTTGTGGACCTTTCCCATTGGTAATAAGTCTCAAGTATATTCTATTTTTTCTTCCTTTAGTGCTTTAATAAAGACACAATTTGAAAAGAATATCAAATATTTTCAATGTGACAATGGAAGGAAATTTGAAAATCAACAATTCAAGCTTTTCTGCGCCAAACACGACCTTGTTTTTCATTTTTCCTATCCACACACCTCTCCATAAAATGGAAACGTCGAATAAAAAATTAGAACCATAAACAACTTAATTTGTACCCTCCTTGCTCACTTCTCTATCCCTCTCTATTTTTGGCATTACGCCATCTCAATGGCAACCTCTCTCTTAAACATTCTCCCAAATAAGTCTCTCAAACACAAGTCTCCCACTCAAGTTCTCTATCATTGGGATCCTTCCTATAAACATTTACGAACTTTTGGATGTCTATGCTACCTCCTCCATCCCTCCACTCAAATCAATAAGTTGCAACATTGGTCATCCCCGTGTGTCTTTCTAGGTTATCCCCCTCCAATCATCGAGGTTACAACTGTTACGACTTGTCAAGCCGAAAAATAATCATTTCTAGGCATGTCATATTCGATGAGTCCCAATTTTCCTTTGCCAAAATCAATTCTCCACCTCCGAATTCCTATGACTTTTTAAATGACGGCATAAATCCCATTCTAATTCATCACTTGCAAAATCAGTTGCTATCATCACCGACACCCAACCCAATCACCACCGTCCCAAGTCGGGCAGCCTACCCAACCCCGCAACGGGAGCCTCGGAATAGCCCCTCTCAACTTTCCGTTTTGTCTTCCGCCTCTCGGCCAGATCCCCCGCCCCCTCTTTCCGACACCACCGCCTTATCTCGAACCCACCTTCTCACTCCATGTCCTATTCCCAATCCCGCTGCCCCATCTCGGCCTGTCGTTCACGATCCCGTCGCACCACCCGCGGCACCCCGACGGATAATGGAAACTCGTGTTATGCACGGTATTTCCAAACCCAAACAGCTATTTAACTTGTCCAATTCGGCTACCCCTTCACCTCTTCCTCGCAACCCAAAAAATACCTTGTTCAATCCTAATTGAAAAAATGCAATGATTGACGAATATAATGCTCTTATTGAAATTAAGACGTGAGATCTAGTATCATGTCCTCATGATACTAATATTATTTGTTCTATGTGGATGTTTCGACATAAAAAATTTGATGGTTCTTTTGAGAGGCACAAGGTCCGTCTTGTAAGTGATGACATGTCTCAACAGGTGGGAGTGGATTTTGATGAAACTTTCTGCCCGATGGTAAAATCGGTGAATATTCGGATCATTCTCAATAATGCTTTGTCCAAATCTTGTCCCATTCATCAGCTTGATGTCAAAAATGCTTTCTTGCATTGGGACCTTCACGAAACCGTTTATATGCATCATCATATGGGATTCAGGGATCCGGTTCATCCTGATTATGTGTGTCATTTGAAGAAATCACTCTATGGACTGAAACAGGCTACTCGTGCATGGTACCAACAATTTGTTGATTTTGTATCCTCTATCGGTTTTCACATAGCAAATCTGATCATTTACTATTCATCTATAGCAAGGGTACTGACATGACATACATCCTATTATATGTTGATGATATCATCCTAACTACATCTTTTGATGCACTTTTCCGATCCATTATATTACTTCTTGCCTCTGAGTTTACTATGAAGGATTTGGACCCCTTGAGCTATTTTTTGGGCATTGTTGTTACGAGACATGCATGTGGCTTATTTCTTTGTCAAAGGAAGTACGCCAAAGAGATCCTTGACCAAGCAGGCATGACGTCTTGCAAACCGGCCTACACACCGGTGAACACTAATTTTAAATTCAGTGCCTCTTCGGGTTCTCTGTATGCCGACCCGACTCGCTATCGCAGTTTAGCAGGAGCATTGCAATATCTCACCTTCACGATGTCGTGCAACAAATATTCTTACATATGCACAACATTTAAACGTATTTTGCGATATGTACAAGGTACTCTTCACTTCGGCCCACACCTGTACAAGTACACACTCTCTAGTCTCACCGCTTATTCTAACGCTGACTGGGGTGGCTGTCCGGACACTCGTCGATCCACATCAGGTTACTGTGTCTTTCTCGGAGATAACTTACTTTCTTGGTCTTCTAAAAGAAAACCTACTTTGTCTCGATCCAATGCCGAAGCCGAGTACCGAGGAGTAGCGAATGTTGTTTCTGAGTCTTGTTGGATACACAACCTTCAGCTAGAACTTCACTGCCCAATATGCAAGGCTACATTGGTCTACTGTGATAATGTCAGTGCGATATATCTCACCGACAATCCCGTTCAACATCAGCGCACTAAACACATCGAAATGGATATTCACTTTGTACGTGAAAAAGTGGCTCGCGGACAAGTTCGTGTCCTTCATGTTCCTTCCCGGTATCAGAATGCTGACATATTTACTAAAGGACTTTCGCGCATACTTTTTGATGATTTCCGAGCCAGTGTAAGCGTACGAGAACCTCTCGCTTCAACAGCGGGGGAGTGATAGAATATTACAAGAATATTCCCGTATCATTGTACATCTTTTATATTAGGTAGATTTATATTCCGATTGTAATTAAGAATATTAATTACTTAATTTATTGCCATGTAAATAATTATATAACAATATATATTATATAAAATAATCAATGAAATACGGTAACATATTCCTTTACTACTTACAAGCTACTTTCTTTATTGTAGGCTTCATCAAGAAGCTGCAGGAGTACTGAATGCACAACTACAGTTTAAATGTTATTTTAGCTCTTACGAAATATAGAAGTGATTCCTTTAAAATTAAGATAATTTTTTTTTAATCTTGTCTTTAATGTTAACGAAATCAAAAGTGATTAGTAATATCCACTTTCTGACAGTACTCCCTTTGTGCCCCTTTCTTTGTCCAGTTTGTATTTTGTCAGTCCCTTAAAAACAATATCTATTTAATTCAATTATTCTTGTTAATGGTATTTAAAAATTTTGACTATTATACTCAAATTATTTTAAGAAATAGTTACTTAATATTAAGAGTAAACTTGAAAAATATTAATTTTCTCTTGATTTACAAAAATAGATAAGTAAAATAAATATTCTAGTATATTGGACAACTAAAAAAACAGAGAAAATATTTTATAATCGGTAAATAAATAAAAAAATTTAGTCAACTATATTTTATATCTTATATTTTCTTGATGAACGTGCTAAAATCATAAACAACATTTAACATGGAACGGAGGGAGTACTAAAAAGAGTCCCCGGGCATAGTTGGATGACAAAGGATGGGAACTTAAAATCCAGCTAGAGGCCTGCAGTGTGGGTTCGAACCCTGGTGGGAGCAATTTGTTCTCTTCTGGGGTAGGACCTTGTAGGTGATATCAGTTTCTCTGTTCTCAAACCCTGGTCATTCAGGCACATTCCGCGATTTACTGGTGGTAGTGCTGAGAGACAGGGACTACTATCTTCAGGAATAGTCTGGCGTAAGTCGAAAACCTGAATATAAAAATATATAAAAAAAGAATAACAATAGTTGATTTCCTAAAATTTCTGATTTTAGCAAGTGGCCCAAATTCCATCACCAAATTATTTCTCTTTTCCTTGATGTGGCATAGTATTTTTCGTTAGGTTTTATAGAGCAATTTATATATATTTGGAATTTGGAATTCATGACCAAAATCTACTCTTATACCTTTGTAATTCTTAAGGACACAGAAGACTAAGGTTTCCAACTGAAAAAAAAAGATATGGATTATAAAGATAAATAGAAAAGTTTTTAATACTTAATAGTTAGTTGAGATAAATAATTCATTGATTATTTTCATTAATGAAAGAGTATATATATAATTTACAATTTTCATAATAGAAAAAATCCTATTCCTATTCTACTCCCAAAACCTTATTCTACTTGTACAATAATTATACAATTATGGTAAGTGTACAACTCTAATTTAATTACAACTAATCTATCAAAAATAGAGCAATTAATCTGTGATATACACGGTATGAATATACTGTGTATACCACGGAATTTACAGCCCATAAGCAGTGAATATACAGCCCACTGCCCGTGATATACACTGTGTATATCCTGTGTAAATCACGGGTATTTATCACACCCCCGCAGTCATAGCGGCCGGTCTTCGTACGTTGAGACTGTCCCTAAAATCTTCAAATAGCACCGATGGAAGGCCCTTGGTAAATATGTCTGCAATTTGATACCTGGACGGGACATGTAGGACGCGTACTTGTCCACGAGCTACCTTTTCGCGAACAAAATGGATATCTATCTCAATATGTTTAGTGTGTTGATGTTGAACCGGATTTTCAGAAAGGTATATAGCACTAACATTATCACAATAAACCAAGGTAGCTTTGTGAACGGGAAAGTGAAGCTCTAAGAGGAGATCACAGAGCCAACATGATTCAGACACCACATTAGCCACCCCTCGATACTCGGCCTCGGCACTAGAGCGCGATAAGGTAGCTTGTCGTTTGGTAGACCACGAGACCAAGTTATCACCAAGGAACATACAATACACAAACGTAGAGCGTCTGGTGTCCGGACATCCACCCCAATCAGCATCTGTATATGAGACAAGTGTAGCCGTCGACGATGGATATAAGTGTAAATCGTAGTCAAGTGTCCCCTGGATGTATCGAATAACGTGTTTGAGCGCATTCATATGCTCAACCCTGGGATCATAAATAAACAAACACACCTACTGCACGGCATACGTAATATCCGACCTCGTATAAGTAAGATACTGAAGAGCCCCTGCAAGACTGCGATAGTGAGTCGGATCCTCGTAAGGTGAGCCAACTGCAACACCCAACTTGGGTTTAGTATCAACGAGAATGGACGTAGACTTGCAGGAGGACATACCAACTCGCTCAATGATATCAGTGACATACTTTCGTTGTGATAAGAATAACCCACCTGCATGACGAGTGACAGCAATCCCCAAAAAGTAACTCAAGGGCCCCAAGTTTTTCATAGCAAACTCATAACTGAGCATGGTCATGATAGACTGGCGCAAAGCATCAGTAGAGGCAGTCAAGATAATATCATCCACATACAAAAGAATATAAGCCAGAGAAGAACCACGACGATATATGAACAATGAATTATCAGACCTACTGTGCGAAAACCCAATATACGAAACATAGTTTGCAAATCTCTTATACCAAGCCCATGGGTCCTGCTTAAGCCCACACAAAGACTTCTTCAATAAACAAACATGATAAGAATATTTGGGGTCTCGAAAACCCAAGGGTTGATGCATATAAACGATCTCCTTGAGATCACCATGTAAGAAAATATTTTTCACATCTAACTGATGAATGTGCCATGCTTTGAAAAGAGCTAGACAGAGAACAATGCGAATGGTAGCCGATTTGACCACCGGACTAAACGTCTCACCACAATCTACGCCAACCTGCTGAGTCTTACCATCACTTGCAAGACAAGCCTTGTGTCTCGCAAAAGAACCGTCAGAATTATCCTTATGAGTAAAAATTCACATAGACCGAATAATATTAACACCAGAAGAACGAGGTACCAACTCCCATATCTTATTTGAAATAAGAGCATTCGTCGCTCATAGACAATTTCCAATTCGGGTCATTTAAGGCGGACATTGGGTTACGGGGTAGAGGGGATTTAAGAACATTAGAAATTAAAATGTCTTTTTGGTTTAAAAATACCCCGTTGACTACGAGTGACCGGTCTGTGACTCGGGGGAGAATTGGATGAATTTTGGGAAACATCGGGACAGGTGACGGACTGGCCAGCAGGCAGTGGGCCTGCTGACCCAACACAGGAACTGGAACCTAAATCTCAAATAGGTGTTGGGCTAGCAACGGACCCGGTAACAGAAATAAGAATTGGACCAGAACTGGGCTGGATATATGGCCTAGTAGCTGGACCCAGGACGGTAGATGGTAACGTTACTGGAGGACCAGTGGGCCCGCTGGTGGTTTTTGGGTGCGGGACAGGTCCGATAAATGGCGGATGATATATGGGGAGACATTGTTATCTAAAAAATTATACGAACTAGGCACGAGACTACTTACTTTAGCAAACTGAAATTGGGATTCATAAAAAATAACATGACGACTAATGATGATTTTATTAGACGATAAATCAAAACATTTGTAACCACGATGATTAGACGGATAACCCAAAAACACACAAGGGGTAGACCGGGCCTGAAGTTTGTTAATTAGGTGGATAGAAATAGTGGATAACATAAGCACCCAAAGACCCTAAGATGGGAATACGAAGGAGTCTTATTATATAATATCTGAAGAGGGGAAGAATATGCTAAATCTTTGGTAGGAAGAATGTTAAGGAGATAAGTAGCCATTTGTAGAGTATAATGCCAAAAGTAAGGAGGTGCGGAAGAATGGATCAATAAAGTTCGGACAATATTATTAATGGTACGAATTTTGCGTTCGGCTTTCCCATTTTGAGAGGACGTATGAGGACAAGAGAAACGAAAATTGATATCATTATTACCACAAAAATCTTAAACAACTCATTATCATATTCTTTTCCATTATCACATTAAATATTCTTAACTTTCCGTTCGAATTGGATACGGATGAAAGCTCTAAATTTTAAAAGGTGGAAAAACGTGAGATTTTTTCGCTAATGAAAAAGTTCATAAAAAATTAGAATAATCATCTAAAAAAAGAACATAATAACGATGGCCCAAAGAACTGATAATGGGAGATGTCCATAAATCGCTATGAATAATATCAAATGGCATTAAAGTATGAGAATTAGAGTCTACAACGACAATCTAACAATTTTCCCTAAAGAACAAGATTGACAAATCGGAGTACTACTCGTACCCTTACAAGAAATAAATTTATTTTTATCTAAGGAAGACAAAATTGACGACCCCGAATGACCTAGACGTGCATGCCACAAGGAAGGAGCAATAACTGTAAAAGTAGATGGCAAGGCTTGATTCGAGAGACCGGATATGGGCATGATAGGATAAAGATCTCCCCTACTATTACATCTCATAAGAGGAATCCCCGTCTTGAAATCCTTCACAGAAAATCCAAAATGATAAAAAACAACAGAAACTGAATTATCAGTGGTAATTTATGGACATACACCAAATTTTTAATCAATTTAGGAGAATGAAGGGTAATTTTCAAGATAAGAGGTGGATTGGGGGGGGGGGAGACAATTTTATGACCGTAACCACGAATTGGAATTGAATTTTCATTACCAACAATTATGCCACGATTGTTGCTCAAATTGGAATAAGACGAGAGAGTACCTTGGTCGGAGTTCATGTGAGTAGTGGCTCTGGTGTCCATGTACCAATTCGGGTCCGCGGGATTTAATCCAAGTATGTGCATCGCGGCTTCAATATCGGTCGGGGTGGGGCCCGCTGCATGATGGGCCTGTGGAGGCCGGGGCCCAAGCACACCGACATGCTGCCCCGACCCAGAATTGCCGAATCCACTTGGCCAGGTCGAATTGGGCTGAGAAAGCGGCTGGGCAGCCCAATTTCTAGGGGCTGGAAACGCTGTAGCATAAGGGTTGTTGGGCCACTGCCCACTGCCAGAGGGCCCATGGCTAGGACCAGTGGGACGGTGGTCCACTACTGCCTGGACAGGGCCCACTGCCATTATTCTGGCCACCGCCACCACTGCCGGAACCTCCGCGTTTACCCCCGCGGTTTTTGCCATTATTTTTCCGAGTATTCTTGTCGCCACTGTGTGCACGATGTTGGACCGAATATCAACAAGACCTGGAGAATTAGTGGAGGACGTCATCATGACCACGGGACTAGCGCCGATATCCGCCTTTTTGGCCAAGCCGGCTTCTTCGAGCGTAAGCATGGAATGAGCCTGATAAAATTGAGGAAGCGGACTGCTCTATCGAAAAAGCGTGTCAACACCACTCTAGGCCTGCAACCATTTGTAGGACCAAACGATCATTTGTAACGGGCGCGCCAACGTTGCGGAGTTGGTCCGCCAATTCTTTCAACCTTTTGCAATAAGCCGAAATGTTCGAAAAATCTTCCATGTTGACGTGGGAGAATTCCTGTTCAAGAATAACAGCTCTAGAATTTTGATTATCTTGGAATATATCACGTATTCTATCCCAAGTATCCTTCGCCGAAACGTCAGGCTCAATAATCGTTTGCAATAGGTCGGTAGATATAGTGGAGTAAATCCATTGAAGAACAGTAGCATGAAGGGTTGTCCATAATTTAGGATCATCCTCGGGTTTAGGCACCTCCGTATCAGCAGGAGCTGCGGGGATAATATGACGGAGGACTTGATGCGAGCGTGTGTGAAATTTGAACAGTTCGGCCCACGTCGCGTATTGGACGTTTTCTATTTCAAGAACTATAGGGATGCGGTTCTTGATGTTATAAACAGTAAGGGTAGGGTGAAACGTGTTCTTTGACGTAGACATAATGAAAGAACAAAAGGGGATTTTGGAAGAAAAAATTGGGAAGAAAGGAGTTTAAAGTCGGCACAGAACCCGAGACAGCAGCTTGGATATCGAGGCAGTCGAAGGATGGGAGAGAAGGGGATATGTGAAACCTAGACTTCTGATACCATGAAAGAAATAATCACTTGATTATTTTCATTAATGAAATAGTATATATACAATTTACAATTTTCATAATAGGAAAAATCATATTCTTATTCTACTCCCAAAATCTTATTCTACTTGTACAATAATTATACAATTATGGTAAGTGTACAACTCTAATTTAATTACAACTAATCTATCAAAAATAGAGCCATTAATCCGTGATATACACGGTATGAATATACCGTGTATACCTCAGAATTTACAGCCCATAAGCAGTGAATATACCGCCCACTGCCCGTGGTATACACGGTGTATATCCTGTGTATATCACGGATATTTATCATTAGTAATGAAGAAAATATTCGAGATCTTTAAAACTTAATTTTCCATGAATCACTGTAAGAATCTGATAGAAACGTTTTTCTTCAATGCTTTATTTAATTTGACTAGTCGTAGATGAAATATTTATGTAGAAAAAAAAAGGACAATACAAAGTAAGAGAAAAAGAAAACAATATTTTATGCTTTTCAACATTTATATTTAGAGAATTAGGACAAAAGGAAAATGAAAATTGGTGAGAACTGTTAGATTTTGTCTTGGCTCTTGTGCTCATTAGTATGTCAAATTTGATAATGGATTGGTTGAGTTAAAGGAATCTACCTTGGCATTATTATTGAGAAATTAAGAAACAAAATAAATGATGGCAAGTTATAAAAAGGAAAAAAGGAGCCAACTCCAATCATTTACTAGAGTACCCCCACTCTATACAATAATAATGAACAGAATTAGTTGGATGGACATGGTGTGTGATAAATAGAATTTTTAATATTTAATACTAATATTAAATATTGCTCCATATTTAATCTATTTAATATTTTGTTAGTTTAATGCAATTGTACAACTAAGACACATATGCTGTCTTATAGTTCAGCTTTCATCCATGTGATAGTGCTGACTCAGCATAGATCCACGTCATCTACAGTTGACACGTGGCTCAGTTATTTGTATCATTCCAAAACCAGCTTTATTTTTCCTCCCTTTATGAAAGGCATAAAAGAGATGTTTTTACTTAATTAAGCCATTATTGATTAGTGCTAAACATGGTTATGATAATTAGGATCGCATTCATCAATTAACTTATGGAAACTTATGTAGAAATGATGAACACCACATCCCTATAACAATCTTTCATAACTTAAGGTTTTCTTATTACTACTTTTAGGTCCATACTCCCTCCCACTCATATTAGTTGTCCATATTATTAAAAATATATGTTCAAAATTACTTATCAATTTATAAAATCAAGATATAATTAATTAAATATATTCCATCTTACCCTTAATATTAAGTAATCTTGAAAATAATTAATATTAATTAGAGTGCAATTTATTGGAGAGAGATAAGGATAAGATAGTAAAAATATATCTTTTATTTATGATTTCTTAAGAGACATATAAAAAAGAAAGTGAACAACTAATTAATTAGAGACGGAAAAGGGTCATATTTGCTCCTCTAATGACGGAAATGATTTGACATTGTTCTTCGTTATACTATCGATCCATATATGCTTTAAAATTATAAAAGTGATTCGAATTTATCCTTCCTCCATTAACCCCTCTATTTTAACCAAAATGACATGTCAACTTACCAAATCAATCCTTCTTTCTCCACCACTATCCAAAATCATCAATATCTTCACCATATATAGTATCACCACCAACTAAATCATCTATCTTAGACATTCTTAAGATAATTTTTATAAATTCACGTATTTTTCGTATAGGAGTTAATTACATCCACCATCATAGAAGAATGTAAAAATCACATTATACATCCTGGTGACACCTTCTTACATATGACATTGGATGTAAATCTTCATTTCATCCACCATGCTCTATTACAATATGTGACATCATCATCGATCTTTCTATTTTTTTGAATTATTAACCCAAAATACTTAAAGCTTTCTCTTTTGAAGAAGACTTGTGTGTATCAATTCACTTCCCAAAAATAAAAATCTATTTAATTTATAATATACTTGACAAATAAAAAAGAATGAACAGAGTACTAGCTAGGAAGTGAGGCAGCGTGAGACACACCTATTTTCAGTGCTATGACAGTTGGCACTGGCTATCTTTCCTGAATTCTCTTTTTGTGATGTAAAGCTCATTTGTTTTATGAATTCTATTGTCTCAATTAATTTAGATTTGTGTAGCTATATAGGGCTCATTTAAGGGGGTTAATCCCTACCATTTTCTTCTTTGCTCCATGATGATCCTTTGGCCCCTTTAGTTAGTCCTTCTACACTTGACATCTTTATCAAACAACATGAAAAGCTCTGTTACCATTCAAATATATATCAAACATTGATGAGTCAACAATCAAACAAGTGTATTTCAAAATCATATGGAATGTAACAACATCACTATCAAGTGGATTCTACTTTGATTTGGAGAAATTATTTATCCATAAAACGGTATAGTTGAATTTGTATACATGGTCAAGAACGCGTCAATCTCAAGTGACACGTTAGATATGAATTCTAGATTAATAATACAGAAAATAAGTAATAATAAGACAAAGTAAAGTAGTGATTAGCTTGAGCCTTGTAACAACTTCTAGGAAAAGCTACGAAACTTGTATGAAAGCACAGAAATCGAGAGAAAATGATCAAGTACTTATAATAACTAGAATGTGATGATTTACAATGGGACAATGTGTCCTATTTATCTATGAGCTACACCGATCCACAATCCATCCACAACCCAGAAAATATGCCCTCATTAATACAGGAGAATGAATGTTGTAATAATTGGATAATCAATATCTCAATGAATGCCATTAAAGCTTCATGGGAAGTCGTATGACCGGTTTGATAACGGCCGCTCGTTACAATTCGAACGACTCTCAGTCTTCTGTATTATCGGTACCAGTCATGCTTGTGTCGCTCCCGGTACCATGCGTATCTAATCGGTAGAGCCTTAATCTGACGTGGTCCTGAATCTGCATCATGCTTCACGTGTCATACTATAATTCGTACAACTGTCTTATACGAATTTTGCCCTATACAAAAATTAACTTTAAAATTTTACATTTATTTTACCCCAATGTAAGCATTATATCCCTACTTCCATAGGCCAAAAAATACACACAGTCACACAGTACGGACGTGTTTATTTAGGATTGGTTCGGTTACAATGCAAGTGTACTTTTCTTTAATGCTAAATCAGACTAAATATCACCATTGTTTTCTAATTCAACTCCACATCACACCAAATCAAAGAAATCATTGGACTTTCAATTAGTTGGATTGAGTGGATATAATTATTTTTTTAAAAGAATTTTTTTTAATATGTGTTCAAACAATTGTGTTGATAGAAGCTAGATATCTTCGGTCTATTAATAACTTTTAACCAAAACTTCCCAACTCTTCCCCATGCTTCATGAATTAGAAATGGCTATCTGCAGAAGTAAATCAAGAATTTTGAGTTTCTGTATACGATATTTATACATATTAAGTAGATTCTTAACATAAACACAAAATTTTGATCAATATTACTGAATTTTGCCAAACTTATAACTAAAATTTAATTCCAAACTTTAACTTTCAAGTAATTGAAGTATTTTTATAATGCTTGTGCTTTGGAATTGATTATACATGTGCCTGCCAATCTAGCCAAGATTTCTAAAACTACCTTGTCAAGTTATTTAAATATTACGAAAGGTAAGTAATTATTTTGTTAAAGAAAAAAAAAGTTAGAAGCAAAATTAAAAGAATTTACCTTCAAATTCATTTGAAAATTTTCGAACTTTATAAAAATTAATTTATTCTATTTTTACTAGATTTTTTTCTAGAAGTGGAAGTTAAACAGTAAGAATTGATTCTCCTATCACTCATATTGCAATATTGATAAACAAAGTTGCTCATAATAAGATTTAAGTTATATTAATGGATAGTATAAACATATTATTTACAATATCAATAAATTTAACCTATGATAATAAGAGTAACCATTTACCAAATAATCAATTAGTGCTTATCAAAATATTTAGGTGTATTAATATATTCCCTCTGTTCATTTTTACTTATCTATTTTATTAAAAATACATGTTCATTTTTATTTGCTTTTCAAGTTTAGCAAAGCAAGATAAAATTTTGTTGGGTATTTTTGCTCTATGGTACTTTATAAAGCAGTACGGGAAGTATATAACTATTACAAGTATTCGAAAGGATAAACAAATGTTCAATAGTTCAACTAGTAATTTGAAATTACAATTGTTACACAAGTAAAAACTGGAAATTCCAGTTTTGTAGAAGACGGAAAAATGTAGTTTTTGCTGAGTCGAGTGTAGCACTCTGTCCTTAAGACAATATTGCCCCGTATGTATCCTTTATACGTCCTGGACAATTTGTCTCCCAAGATAAAACAGCAATGGAACCCTTGAGCAAAGGAAACTCAAGAGCTACCGTGAAGAATATTGAGTAACGAAATGATGCCTTGGAAGTTGTAGGAAGAAAGCTATTTTGGTTGTGTATTTTAGGTACCTTTGTTTCTTTGCATCTCTTCGTTAACTCTTCTCTTCAACAATGGTGTAAGGGGGTGTTTATATAGGAGAGGGATGGACTATTTTGTCGCTGAATCGCCTCCATAATAGCCAAATAATGGCCATTATGGAGGTAGTAAAGTCACCAACATAAATGGTGAAAGATTGCCAACGGATTGGCCATTATTGGAGGTGTAATTCAGCCAAAATAAATGGCTGAATTGAGTGCTAGAACGTTTCTGTTCTGGACCGTCGAGATTCTGAAAACTTCAGGGACCAAACTGTACATCTTGAAACTTCAGGGACCAAACTGTACATCTTAAAACTTCAGGGATCAAACTACACATCTGAAAGAATTCTGGTCCAAACTGCACATCTGAAACTTCTGGGATCAAACTGTACTTCTGACAAAGTTTTCTGGCCCAAAAAGATAATATCAGAAGGCCCACAGCCCACAGCCCACGACCCACGACCCACGACCCACGACCCGAGGACCCGAGGACCCGGAACCCGGAACCCGGAACCCGGAACCCGGAACCCGGAACCCGGAACCCGGAACCCGAAACCCGAAACCCGAACCCTAACTCTGAATCGAGCCGGGCCGGACGGGCGCAAGCGGCGCGTGGTCTTTCCTTGAACCGGCACATCTAGCTCCCCACTCCTTTAAACACATGGGATACCCCTTGGGGTCCCAAACCCCAAACACATTTCGAGTCTTATATACACAACAATTCTTTCTTCCTCTACCGATGAGGGAGAATTGAACACAATACCACACTTTCCATGCTTCAAACACCTCACTTCGTGGACCAATATCTCTTTCATTTCTCAATGAAATTTGACGATTCTTGGCCCTACGGTTATCTACGTGCCAGTAGATCATGCATGTGTGAAGAACCGGATTCTCCAACATACGTAACACTAGTGTTTAAGCCGTTAAAGTTGGTCGGTCGCAACTCCCGCCAAAGGCAAATTGCCAGCAATCCCCTCTTGAAAGAGATTTTGTGGCACTCACATGGTGTCTTTTTCATTTCGGCAATATTTCAGCGGACCGATGTTGCATAAGGAGAGGTAGCCTCGACTTTGAACCTTCCATAGTTGAATACCATCGGACTTACTTCTTGCGGTGAACGTGATGTCTTGAACCGTCAGTGTTTAGTGTAAGCCAAGACAATGATACCAACACAACAAATTCCCTTACTCTCTTCTTCGTAATGTTTTGTCCGTTTTGACCATGGACAACGTCTTGGATTCTTAAGTGCGTTCATTTTGAGGCGGCCCGTCCTCGCACTTAAATAGGTGATCTCCTACAAGGTATCCTGCTATACCCCACTTCACAAGTGTTAGGAACCATTAAAAGTTTCCCAAAAACCTAACCTCAACTGTTGAGGAGCATTACAGGTTTTGAAAACTTAACCTTTACCCACACTGCAGATAGCACTTAAAGTCTATCGCGGGAACGGCTTTGGATTTGGTGTTTCTTTTCAGAAATCACTATCCGAAGTGCTCATGCTTCCACTGAAGCGATCAAATGAACCTTTACAACTTAGTTTTCCCATTGAACCAAATTACTGGGATCTCCAGTTCGTAAGGTTGGGTTTCCACTGTATTGGTCCGTATATTTTGGGTTTTAAGCTCATTCCCCTAGACAGGCAGAACACTTGATCTCCGGGTAGTCCCTTAGTTAGTAAACAAGGAAGTGACACCCGTGATGATCAACTGCCATACGGTCTTATGTCTCATGACAGATCCTGACAGATATTTCCAGACGCCGTCATCCGTGTCCTTCCTAAAGCCGACCGGCTAGCCACAGTGCATAACTGCTGAAGGCACGGGTTTCTCCCAATAAGGGACGTCCTCTAAGGAGTCGTGAAGTTACTCAACTTCTTTCATGCCTTGTATAAAGCGATAAACTCCGATTTCATCATGAATCGGCCGATGCAAGTTTGCTTAGAGGATTTTCCAAGAACCACCATACACATTTACTTGTGGCTTTGGTGTTCTTCAGATCTGATGTCGGTTGCATCATTGTGTTCTCTCGTAACATTTGGACATCCAGAATACTATAATCCGTAGATAAGCGAATAATTCAGATATCGTCATATCCGACTTAACACTTTCTATTGATCATGTATTAAGATCATCAGTGAAACTTAGTTCAACTGATCTGTTTGTAGGACGATACCAGGTCGGTTGTAGTGTGTACAATACATTGAACTACACGTGATATGTGCGTATCGCTCCTTGTCTATGGGTGCATCATGATTCCAATCAGTTCTATGATTCATATCCATTGATGGCTTCAACGAGACTGTCAACTATCGACGATCAGTTAGATGTCTTTAGAAATCCAATTCCTAAGATGTCATCTGTGATATCCATATCTTTCATATCGAGACTTTGTTTCAATATGACTTTTACTTTCAATTGATTCTCCAACTGTTGGCTTTCTAACTTCAGATTCAATGTTTCTGTGCTCAGATTCATTGTTTCTGTTTTATCTGAAACTTTCAGGACCAAAATGTAAATATTTCAGGGACCAAGATGAAAGTTCAGGAAGAAGCCCAACAGTCCAGAAAACCAACTCTGATTCTCTTCTTCCAACTCTCCGGTTGGGAAGACTGTTTTAACATTCATGTCACGCAAGACTGCAATGGCCCATGAAGTTAAGCTACTCCCAGGGGAGCACATGTACAAGTAGCCGAGGCTTTGAACTCGTCAGTAGATCCATCTACTTTGTACTCACTTTTGAGTATCCTTTTTTCACAACCCAAAGGTTCTTTTCCCGGAGGAAGATCAACCATTACGCAAGTATGGTTCTATATGATGGAATATATTTCTCTTTTTAGCTTCTTTCCAAAGCAGCGCTTTTGGAGATAACAATTAATAGTTAATTGTCCATGGTTCGTTCTTAACCATACAAGCTAGAAGGACTGGAACAAGTCCTTGTCCCCTCTTTGCTCCGTCTTGGTTCAACATCTAGAATCCCTGAGTTCTGCAGATCCGGAATATTAAGTTCCGGATAGCCAGCAACTTTCGAGTCCTGTAGATACGGAACGTCTAGTTCCGGACAGACAGGCCCTCGCGGGTTCTTGTTAACCTTGAGCAATTACTCTTTTTTTTTTCTCTTCAAGGAAAGTTATCTTTTAAGAATTCAGCATTCTTTGACGCCAAGAGGCGATAAGTACTACTGTTATTTACAGATCCAGTGGATATGTAATCTACAGTCTTAGGTCGAACTTGACCTATTTCGGTAGTCCAACTTCTACCAAACCACCCCACATCACAACTTTTGTATGTGAGATCCTTTTTCATGTCTCACACAGAGAGTTATCCTTATCCTTATGCGGAGTTCCGTTGAGGATCGCATTAGCGGTAAGGATCGCCTTGCCTCACATAATTTAGGCGTACGGGTTTGCGCTTGGCTAACACCGTTAGACTGAGGTGAGTAATGAACAGTCGTTTAATGAACGCTGCTTCACATTCTCCCCCTCTATCGCTATGAATTTCGCAATCCATAGGCTTAGTTGATTTTCAACTTCTGCTTTGTAGCGCTTATCCGCTTCAACAACTTCATCTTTGCTTTTTAACAAACAAAGGATTCCATACGTTGTACCATCATCAATGAAGATCACAACGTACTTGTCTCCCCCCTCTATTTTGTATAAACTTCAAATCACCCAAGTAGGTGTGACTAAGTTCTAGAGGAGCGGTGCTTCTTTCGCTATTCCCTTGACGGAATTTGGAAAGGTGATTTTGCCTCTTCGCCTACCTCACATTCATTTTGAGGGTTTATGTCGAAAGGAGGCAACAATCTCAACATCGTTAGCTTTTGAATGACTTATTATTTAACGTGTCTTAATCTATGATGTCATAGATGCACGGATTACAAATATATCATTCATTGGCCTATAGACATATTATACCATTCTTAGTTATTACAGACCTGTTGGACTAGTCTCAAACCAACTTGACCAACAACGTCCCTTAAACCAAGTTAGGAACATGTATCACCTCTTTTAGAGTGATCTCATTCCCTGAAGTCCTATTGAGGACAACCTCTCCAGCCCCTTTGATTTTAGAGGTGGCGTTGCTTCACATGAACAACCTCTTGCCCGTGGTTAGGGCGTAACCGGATCATAAGTGATCTCGATACTCTGGCCCACTTCAGTTGTTTTGGCAGACTGAGTGTCCAATTTCTTTACTGCCTTTCTTTAGGCCTTCAGATCATTAAGACACAGAAACTACGGCCCACCACACTAGGTGTCCATGAAATGAATTCGCCCCACTCCGGTCACCCGGAGGCTTTGTATGGTGAGTGTCCAACATCATCATATCAAAGGAATTTTGGCCCACTCCCGGTCAGGAGGCTTTGTATGACTGAGTGTCCAATATCATCCTATGAAGGATCTTCTGCCAAATAGTATGACAGGTTCTACGTCTTTAACTTTTAGACTTCTTCCGTTATGATTGGTGCCCAGATAATTCTTGGTGCTTACTTAAGAGTTGTAACGATTTTATACGATCGGTGGATCTTACTCCCTCGTATGTGCGAACATACTTTACTCACTTTTAATAATTACACTTAAAAGAACGGATCTTTTTAAGTCGTTTACAATCCAATCTTTAAACGGAAAAGAAGATGAGATTAAACTTCTGATTTTTTTTTAAAGCGTAAGGAATATAAATTATTTTCATATTCCTCCTTACTTTAATCAATTTTTAATCAGACCTCATTTAATCTTTATTCTTGACAAGTAAGAAAAATACTCATCATCTAATCTTTATTCTTGACAAGTAAGAAAAATACTTATCCCAATTTTGGATTCTGACTCACTTGATCACTTCATCGATCGAGTGTCCAGTTCCTTCTTACCATTATTCGGATCTTTTATGCAGGATAGATACAGGCCTTCTGCTGCAAGATAGAAGTACATCTTCAGTCTTCTCCTCTTGTCCCAGTTAACATCCTCAGGCTCTCGAGAGCGCTTGTTCCCACCAGTCTTGGTAGCGGTGACACTATGAATACGTTTATCATCATCACTCTCTTCTACCAGAAAACCATTTCCATATCCCGATTTGGTCACACAACTTTTGACCGACATCTTTCGAACACTAATAGTAATACTATACAGATATTGTCTTAAGTTGTTGGGTATTTTTGCTCTATGGTACTTTATAAAGAAGTACGGGAAGTATATAACTATTACAAGTATTCGAAAGGATAAACAAATGTTCAATAGTTCAACTAGTAATTTGAAATTACAATTGTTACACAAGTAAAAACTGGAAATTCCAGTTTTGTAGAAGACGGAAAAATGTAGTTTTTGCTGAGTCGAGTGTAGCACTCTGTCCTTAAGACAATATTGCCCCGTATGTATCCTTTATACGTCCTGGACAATTTGTCTCCCAAGATAAAACAGCAATGGAACCCTTGAGCAAAGGAAACTCAAGAGCTACCGTGAAGAATATTGAGTAACGAAATGATGCCTTGGAAATTGTAGGAAGAAAGCTATTTTGGTTGTGTATTTTCGTGCACTGTTTTGCTGCATCTCTTACTGTTAACTCTTCTCTTCAACAATGGTGTAAGGGGGGTGTTTATATAGGAGAGGGATGGACTGTTTTGCTGCCTGAAAACTGCCTCCATAATAATGGCCATTATGGAGGTAGTAAAGTCACCAACATAAATGGTGAAAGATTGCCAACGGATTGGCTGAATTGAGTGCTGGAACGTTTCTGTTCTGGACCGTCGAGATTCTGAAAACTTCAGGGACCAAACTGTACATCTTGAAACTTCAAGGATCAAACTGCACATCTGAAAGAATTCTGGTCCAAACTGCACATCTGAAACTTCTGGGATCAAACTGTACTTGTACTTCTGACAAAGTTTTCTGGCCCAAAAAGATAATATCAGAAGGCCCACAGCCCGTGGGCCCGTGGACCCGTGGACCCGAAACTCGGAACCGGACGGGCGGGCGGCGGCGCGCGTGTGGTCTTTCCTTGAACCGAAGCACATCTAGGTCCTCCCTCCTTTAAACACATGGGATACCCCTTGGGGTCCCAAACCCCAAACACATTTCGAGTCTTATATACACAACAATTCTTTCTTCCTCTACCGATGAGGGAGAATTGAACACAATACCACACTTTCCATGCTTCAAACACCTTACTTCGTGGACCAATATCTCTTTCATTTCTCAATGAAATTTGACGATTCTTGGCCCTACGGTTATCTACGTACTTAGTAGATCATGCATGTGTGAAGAACCGGATTCTCCAACATACGTAACACTAGTGTTTAAGCCGTTAAAGTTGGTCGATCGCAACTCCCGCCAAAGGCAAATTTCCAACAAATTTATCACTCAGTTTCTAATTTACCCTTATTATTAATTGTAATCATTTCTGGATGCATTTTTTTCAAAACGTTGAATTCATTTTATTCAAAGGTAATATAGTAAACTTAAAATTATATTTATTATTTTTAAGGATGGTGTCAAATCAAACATGGACAAGTAAAAATGGATGAAGGGCTACGTCATTACATATAACTTAAATTATTTCTTAATTAAAAGAGGAAGCCGGCTATTTCTTAATTAAGAGAGGACGCCGGCAATTAGCTAAGATAGTTGTTTATTTATTTTTAATTTAATAAATATAGATTAGAAGAAACGAGGAAGGACCACTAAGCTGACGAGGACCTCAAATAAAGGAAACTCTCTTTTCGAATAAAGTTTTTACTACACCCTCCCTAGTTAATTTACGTAAGACTTACTAATTTAGTACTACAAATTTAATCCGTTTATGGACCAACAGATGTCTTTTGCAAAAGACAACATCCATGATTATCGGATTAATTAACTTTTAAACTTGGATTTACGAGATTCAGAGTACCTTTACTCCAAGTTAGGTTACTCCAATTCTTGTATTAGATAAGAATTTTTTATTAATTACAAGGGCTAAGCAAAATTAGATTTAGCTGTACACTTGAACTTTCACAAATCAATAACAAAAATAAATAATTCTAATATGTTTCTTCCTCCAAAATATTTAATATAAGAGTTTAAATGATATATACCGTTAGTATAAGAAATTTATATATATCTTTGCTACATTACCTGTTATAGCAGATAACTTATCTTAATTTTAAAATTACGAATCCTACATTTTAATATGATTTACTTGTAAAATCCTTTGGATAATCTAATAGTATAAAATATTTTACCCTCACGATGTATATAACCTGTCCATTGCAAATATAGGTTGGTGAAATCAATTATAAAGCAAACAATTTTGAAGTTTGGGTCTCAAAGACAAAGTGTAAGGTCTCACTACTAAGAACAGAATGTATGAAAGGTGCAAAAGAGACTATTAATAAAGAAGTATACGTATAAGAAATAGGGCAATTTGCACGATTGACCATTTTAGGGTGGTCTTTAATTTTTGCCATTCGTCTGAGAAATAATCAGAAATATCCTTGAGGTTATAGGTTTGAATCTCGTTAGATTCAAAAAGAAAAAAATTCACAAGGCAAGATTTCATTAGAAAATATGTCTATTCGGCCAAGGCTGTATAAAAATTATGTCTTAAGGGACATAATTTCTACGTAATTATGCCTCCGAAAATACCTCTGATGTTGTGGGTTCGAATCCCAGCAGAGTCAAAAAGAAAAAAAATTGCAAGACAAGATTTCATATAAATTATGCATATTCGGCCAAAGTTGTATAGAGATTATGCCTCAAGGGGTATAGTTTTTGTATAATTATGCATGAAGGCAAAGTTTCGTTGAAAAATTAAGATTATGCCTTGTTCGACTAGTTATATAGAAAATATGCCCTCTATATAACTCTGACCGAATAATCATAATTTTTATGAAAATTTTGTCTTGTGATTTTTTTTTTTTACCTCTGTAGGGATTCGAACCTAGAATCTCTGATTTAGTAGACCTATGAATAAAGAATATTTTGACCCATAAATTTTCATTAAATGAGAAGTATGGACAAAAATAATAAAGATCCACTGAATTCTCACTATCAGCCCAACTCAATTCACACAACTTATCCTTTTCAAGTTGACTTCACAAAATACGCAAGACTCAGCTCGAATGGGCCCTTTTTCTATTTTCGGATTCTCTCCTCTTTTTTTTTTGAATACACAAAGTGCATAAGAAAAAATAATCCTAAGCTTTATCTCTGTCTATAAAATATTTAGCCAGTACAATTAATTACTGTTTAATCATTGTGTAATAATTATACACTTGTTATACACTAAGTATACACTGAGATGACAAATATTTACGGCTAGGTGGGTAGATTTTTCTCATTTGTCTGAGTAAGAATATTAAGATCCCTACTATTTTATTTTACATAAATATGCGAATCCACATAGATCTCTCTCTCTATATATATCTTTGGAGTAAAAAAAAAGAGAGGACATTTCTTCACTATATGATTCATATGAAAACAGAAAGAGTAATAATAGAAAGAAAGGAGTGAAATGAAACAGAGTACAAAATACATTGATAACAATAACAATAATATGGAGTGAAAGAAATTGTATGATCGAGGAGTGTGATGAGATGTATAAGATCTTTTCATCTTTGATTTTGTAAAGAATGGATCTTGGGCCTAACTCAACCCCAAAAGAGGATTGTCCAAGTTTATATAAGGAGTTCATGCTCCTATTCCATATCTAACGTGAGACTTTTAACACTCCCGCATGCCCAAATATTGTTAACTGAAGCGTGATATAATTTGAGGGCCCAACAAATTGTGAACAAAGAATTGAAATGAGTCTGACTCTGATACCATGTAAAGAATGGATCTTGAACCTAACTCAACCCCAAAAGCTAGCATGTAGGGTGATGATTGTCTAAGTCCATATAAGGAGTTCATGTTCCCATTCCATATCCGATGTGAGACTCTTGACACTATATAATTTGAATTTATCAATGAAAATAGAAAATTTTCAGATAAAAAGTAGTAGTAAATTTTAGTAAGCGTTGCCGAATATAAATTTAAATTAATCGAGAAAATGAATTAATTACATAAAAATACTTCTTCCGTTCACTTTTACTTGTCTAGTATTTTAAAAATAGACTTTCATTTTTATTTGTCACTTTTAGGCTTTAGTATATCAAGAGAAGATAATTTCTTTTTTTCTATTTTATTCATAGTATTAATTACTCATTATAATAATTTGTTCAAGTCTAGTAAAGATATATACCAAATAATATGATTATCATAATAAATTATGCACTTCATTTATTATTTTTTAAGGGATAGTAGATAAGTAAAATGAACGGACGGAGTGAAAAAGAGAGATGGTAGGTAGGGTGTCAGGTGGTGGCTGCCGGGGCATGGGGCGCATAATTACGTACTCCAAACACAAGTCCACAAACTGCGGAGTTAAAAGCCAGCATATATAGCAAAGCTCTTTTGTTTTCCCAATTTGATGTGACCCTTCAAACTTCAATTCATATGTATCATATAAGTAAGTGGTCTTAATAAATACTGCTCCGTTTCAATTTATGTAAGTGTATTTAACTGAATAACATTAAAATAAATTTTTAAAATTTGTGATCAAAAGTAAATTATAAATATTTGTATGATTTGATCAAGGTTAAAATGAATAATTACAGTACTAAATATAAAAAAATATACATTTTTAGGAATAAACTAAAAAAATAGAGTTTTACATTAATTGAAATGGAGGAATTGCCACAGAAGTAGTCCCGTAAGTGGGCGGCGGGATTTCTCAGCATCGTCCTTGAGGTGCGTTTCTACTTTCTTAGATCCCATTAGGGAAATTGAATAATAATTTATGCGTCTCAATTTATGTTACTTTTTTTTTAGATTTTGAAATAAACAAGTTTTTTATCATAATTTATTTTATAAATATTTTGAATTGTCAATTATTATGACTTAAAATACTTTTCACGTAGTTTCTAAATATATAAACTCTATTTCAAAAATTTAAAAGATTTCATGCTTATCCACAATCAAAATTAAAATTTTTGACTCTCGAAATTCAAGTTGTGCTACATATACTAAGACATAGGGAGTAATAATAACAACAACAACAACAATAATAATAATGGTGATGATGATAATAACAATAACAATAACAATAACAATAGCAATAATACCAAGCTTGTCATTGCTTAGTTTCTTGTATGCTAAGTGCGCAACATTTGATCAAGCCGGCTTGGCGGAGTGTTAGGAGCAATGAAGCTCTGTTAATGGAGTTGAATGTAGAAGAAACAAAATTCTATCCTAGAGAGAAATATCAGATTTGGGAAAGTATCTCTTTCATTCAACTTAACCATTACAATGCATGATTACATGTATATATACATTGCTAAGACTAATCTATGGCTTAACCGACTAACTAACTACATAATTAGTTACATCCATTAACTAACTAATCCGCTAACTAACTAACTAACCAACCAACACATGCCACGTCAGCTCTCCTTAATACTCCCCCTCAATCTGGGCAGTATGAGCAAGTTGAAAATCCCCAGCTTGGATAATAGGAAGTCATATTATGCACGACTCAGACCCTGAGTCAAGATATCTGCTAATTGCAATTCTAATCTCACAAAAGCAGTTTTCACTAGTCCTTTTTGAAATTGAATTTATTGCAATCTGCAATGCAACTTCGTTGTCACAGTAAAGCTTCACTAGTAAATGCACCTTGAAGTTCAGTTCACTAAATAATCCAACAAGCCAAACAATTTCTAATATTGCACCAACCATGCTTCTATACTCAGCCTCTGTTGAGCTTCTGAAAATGATACTTTGCTTATTTGATTTCCAAAAAATCAATGAATCACCAAGCTTCACCACAAATCCACTTACTAACTTCCTAGTCATTGGACATGTGACCCAATCTACATCATAACAGACCTTCAAATCATGAGAAATTTTAAAAGATAGTAAAATGCCATGTCCTTGTACATGCTTCAAGTACTTGACCATTCTTGATGTTGCTTCCATATGTGATCTCTTGGGCATGTACATGAACTGGCTAAGATTTTGCACTGCATATGTTATGTCAGGTCTAGTCATAGTGAGGTATAAGAGTTTCCCCACCAACATTTGATAACCAGTAGCTTCCACCAATGGATCATCAATATCATCAGCTGCAACAGGTGATGTTTTTATCATATTCTACACTTGTCAGCCTTTGATTGACTTCTAATGGTGTTCCAACAGGCCTGGAACCATCAAAGCCAATGTCAGCAATGAGATCAAGTGTGAATTTTCTTTGACACACAGAAATACTATTCTTGATTCTAGCAATTTCAAGACTAATGAAGTACTTCATCTCCTCCAAATCCTTTATCTTGAAATGCTGGTGTAACAATGACTTAGCCTCCTATACAAGAGAGGCAGATGACCCAATGATGAAAAGGTCATTAACATAAACCAAGATAATCACAATGTCAACAGCTGATTGTTTGGTGAAAAAGGAATAGTCATGATGACTTTAAATGAAACCAGAACCAATAAGAGCTTCAGCCAACTTGAGATTCCATTGTCTTGAGGCCTGTTTAAGACCATAGAGAGACTTGTGCAGTTTGCAAACTTTGTGATTCTCCCTCTGCTTAGCATAACAAGGGGATTGAACAATATATACATATTTTATAATATCACCTTGCAAGAAGACATTAAATACATCTATTTGATGCAATGACCATACATACATAGCAGCTAGAGAAAGTACTGCTCTGACAGTAACTATTTTCACCACATGAGAAAATGTTTGTTAATAATCCAAACCCTTCGGTTGAGTGTACCCTTTGGCTATATGTATGTCTTTGTATCTGTCAACTTGACCCAAGTCATTATACTTCACCTTCAATACCCATTTACACCCAATAGACCTTTTATCAACATGTAAGTTCACTAAGGACCAAGTTCTATTGTCTATCAATGCTTGGATTTCATTCATAACATCCACTCACTTCGCATCCTTCATGGCCTCTGCATGAGACTCGGGCTCTCTAATAGCAAAGTAGCATTTAATAAACTTCAAGTAAGAATCAGAAAAAGCAGTGTAGGATATATAATTGGATATAGGATATTGACAAGTAAGCATCAGTTGAGGGTTGAAAACCTAATAAGGGACCATGCATAAAACCATCTAGCCATCTTAGAGGCTTAGTGTGTCTTCTTCTAGGAGGTGGTGCATTAGCAGGTTCATAATTCAATTCAACATGATTTGTAGACATTGGTGGAATAGAAATAGAAATATCATTTGTATATTCAATTTGAGCTAAATATGATATAATATTAGGTGAAGGTGGATCAATAGAAACATGTGCATCAGGGTAAATAGTTTCATGCACTGACATCTGATCATCTATATCATAATAATCAGTGATGGAAACTCTAAAATCATATGTTTGATATGTTATATGTTGAGCAAACTTGAAAGGGAACACATCTTCCCTAAAATGAATATTCCTATTAATAAAGAATATTTTGTGTTGAAGACTGTATAGTCTATAACCCTTCTGAGTACTTAAGTAGCCCATGTGAACTACATGTTCAGCTCTAGGCTAGAACTCATCACCCTTGGGACCAGTGATAGTAGCATAGCACAAACTTCCTACACCCTTAAATAACTCAAATTGGGACTTCTACCAAAGAATATTTCAAAAGGTGACTTGTTATTCAACACAATAGTAGACAATCTATTCATTAGATACACAACAGTCTGGACACAAACATCCCAAAACTTTAGAGGTATGCCACTTTGGAATCTAAGTGCCCTAAAATTTTAAGAATTTGTCTATGCTTTCTTTCCACCACCATATTTTGTTGGGGTGTGTGGACATAGGAACTTTTACGCACAATTCTAGTATTGCTAAATAAAGCATTATAATTAGAGTTAAAGAATTCAGTCTCATTGACTTTTAAAAACTCTTATCTTTGTATTATACTAAGTTTGAATAAGAGATAGGAAATTCTTAAGAACATTATACACATAACTCTTCAAATGCAAAAAAAAAAAAAAAAGATCCACACCATTCTACTACAATCCACCAAAGTTAAGAAATATCTATGACCATCATGAGTAGGTACTCTATATGGACTCCACACATGTTCATGTACTAGATAAAAAGGAGCAGATGCTCTAGACTGACTCAAATGAAAAGGAACTCTAGTTTTTTTGGTCAAGGACATACAGAGCAAACATAACTACTATCTAAACTAGAATTTGATACATGTAGCTGTCTCATCACTTTATTAGATACATGACCAAGCCTCTTATGCCATAATGCACTATCATCTTTCTTACTCACAATTGCTGAGTATAAGTGAGGTTTCTTTGCATGTGTATATCTTTTTAGTATTTATGCCCAATGATATAAACTATCTTCCATGTTACCAATCCCCTTCACCTCTCCAGTGTGAAGGTCCTGCATCAAACATAAATCATGATAGAATAACATCCAATAATTTAATTTCCTTGTCAGTTTTAACACAGACAATAGATTGTACTTGAAGTCTGGGGCACAAAGCACATTGTTGATATCACTCTGTACTAGTTTGGATACTTGTACATGTGATATAGAAATCTTATTACCATTTGGTAAGTGCACTTTTCGATGTTATTGTCCAGTAATTGTGGATAACATACTAGGAGTTGTCACCATGTGATTTGTGGCACCACTATCTTTAATCCATTTAGCTAGGGTTTGAAGAATACCTATTGCGTTAGCTGCAATTCACCACCTTTGTATTTGTCAAAAAGATGCACTATCTGACCATATTGTTGAGGGATGAATGCCATGGGCATGATGTCTTTATTATGAGCTTTACTTTGTCCAAAATTGTGTGGCATCACCATCTGCCCATCTCCTGGTTACTAATTCAAATACTGCCCTTACACACTTGGTCCATAATTTCTTGCAAAACCACCAGTAATTATGCCACCACCTGCATTATAATATTGTGTGCCAGTGATTGTACTAGATTATGCATTATAATATTATGGTGTGTGCAAATGCAAGTTATACTCTCTATTACAATTAGCATTGTACAACCAGTTTTGCCTTTGCATTCCTCCTGAACTAGCAGTATTATTAGGCTACCAATGTGTTCATCCTGAAGTAGATGCATTATTAGCTACTAACTATTCCTTCTCTTCCCTTTGTAATCAAGTGAATAACCTATGAGTTGATAGCAACCTTCTGTGACATGACCTTTTATTTTGCAATGTCCACACTGAAGATTCATATTTCTCTTAGGCTTATGTGGTGCACCTCTTGCAGTAATGCCATTTCCATTTTGTGGTGCTCCCATTGCAGGGGTTAATAATGAAGCAATATCATTTCCATCAATGAGAGGATTAACTCTAGTTGATGGTGCTCTTTGACTTTCATCCTCAATTATCATGGCACAAGCCTGGTTTAGGGATGGTTCTGTAGTTTTCTTTAAAATCTTTCGTCTAGATTGATCATAGTAGTCACTTAAACCACCCAAAATTTGAATTGTTTCCCTAAATGCTCTATATAATTCTTCGATTTTGGGCAACCGCAACTGGGTGAAGGCACTACAACATCATACTTTGTCCTCAACTCTTTCAATTTTGTAAAATAAACTGAAATTGAGTATGTACCTTGAGTAATTATTGCGATATCTCTGTGTAATTGATAAATTCTCATGTGATTTACCTTGTCAAATCGTTCACGCATGTCCCCCCATACCAAATGTGCATTTATGTCATATACAATTCTTGAGAGATTGTGAGGTATGACTGTGTTAATAATCCATGAATGCATAATCACACTGCAAGTTTCCCAGTGTTCATGGAATTTGTCATTGAACGATGCCTTTTTGCATGCCCCTGTAACAAAACCTAACTTCCTCTTTGCTTGTAGTGCTATACGTAGAGATGACAGTGGATCCTGGACCCGATCCAGATCCATTTTATAGGATATTGATCTTCAAAATTTGGACCCGACAGATCCGGATAGGATCCGAATCCGTTTCTGACGGATCAGATCTGGATCTGGATCTTGTATTTGAGATCCGTATCCGATTCAAATCCGACCCGTGAATCTATTTTTATTAAATATATTCATAACCTAGAATGTATTTTCTTAATTTTTTTTATAATTTCTGTATTTTACATTCAGATTTGGACTTTATTTTTTAAATGGTCAATACGTTTAAGCCCATAATTCTGAAAAGGCCCAAAGATGATGCGGATTGTGAATCATTCTCCAAACAAGACTACTAAGTATGATCATATTTTTACTTTTTGCTTTTCTAAGACCTAAACCACCTGAAGATTTTGGGGGTGGTAATGATGTCCCAATTGATAAGAAAAAGTTTTTTTTGCAGTTTGTGATTTCCCAAATGAAATTGCATATAAGTTTGTCTATGTGACTAAGAGTTTTCTAAGGGAGGAGAGAAAATTGCATACAATGCTAGAAATTGCACTAAGAGTAGATTGAGCCAGTATGACCCTTCCAGCCATATTGAGAAAAAGAAATTTTCAGTTTGCTAGCTTATTTCTCATTCTGTCAATGATGAATCGGTAATCACTAGGTTTAGGGTGGTGATCTAGAACTTTTTTACATGTGGATCCAGATCCGATCCATGGATCCGGATTTGGATATGATTTTTATGGATCCGATGGATCTGGATCCAGGTATGAAAAAACGGATCTGGATCTAGTAGGATCCGGTCCAGATCCGATCTGTTGCCATCCTTAGCTATACGCATCGACCTTCGCCATAAACCATAGTTCTCAGAACCTTTGAGTTGAACTGGAACCAATACCAATCATGAAGTGTCCGATGGATGCACGTACAATTGATGAGTATGATCTATCTTCTCCTCTGCCATTTCCGTCATTGTTGATCAAATCGAAAGCTCGAGAAAAACTCTAAATCGATTAGCGCGAATATAAGAACATAACAACTAAATAAATGCAGTGAATGTCCCTATCAATCACTCCTGCTCTGATACCATATTAGGAGCAATGAAGCTCTGTTAATGGAGTTAAATGTAGAAGAAACTGAATTCTATCATAGAGAAAGAAATATCATATTTGGGAAAATATCTCTTTCATTCAACTTAACCATTACAATGCATGATTACATGTATATATACATTTCTAAGACTAATCTATGGCTTAATCGACTAACTAAATAAATAATTAGTTACATCAATTAACTAACTAATCCGCTAACTAACTAACCAACACATGCCACGTCAGCTCTCCTTAATACGGAGCTTGAATTGAATGGAATGAGTTGCGTGAAATCAAACTTTTATTGAAATTGAGTTGTGTGGAAGCTAATCTTGACTGAAACATGAGCAAGTCGAGCTGTAAGCCAAGCTAATACAATCGAGCCCAATTGAGTCTCGAGCCAGCAGATCATACAAGCAACACAAATAGTATCATTCGACATTCTATATGACTTTGCTCTGGGCAGTTTTAATATAAATGGAACTCGTGTGATTATGGATAGATAAATGGTCTGCAAGAGCATTGGAAGATGAAGATGAATCCCTTAAATTTAGCAAAAACTCAATTGCGCAATTTTTCGAGTAAACCAAAGTTTCATTTGGATCCAAGTAACCCACACGCTTAACACATACATGAAACTATGCATGCAAAGATTAACATGAATTTTAATTGTCATTCATAATGTTTAAGAGATAATTAATTTTAATGGGTTGCAACTTCCTCTATAGTGTCGTGTAGAATGCGGATGAGATACGGAAATGACAAAAATGGTCCCTTACATTTGGGGAGATTTAAAATAGTCTCTTTAATATATTCATGAGCGGATTTGGTCCTTGTAAAAAATAAGTAATTTTGGTCTTCATCAACTATTTAACAAACTATGGTTGATATATTTAATGGAATTTGTGAAAAAAATTTAACAAGAAACACTAGAAAAGTCTAGTAAATCCTCAAAGTTGCAACATCAAAAGTTGTACCACACTATAAATAGGCAAACAATAGTTGAGATTGCATCTTAAAAAAATGGAATCAAATAGTACCAGAAATAGACCAAATATAACATAAATTACTAAACATGCACAACCAAATCTGAGATCCTCTTAAATCTTTTTTTTCTTTCACAGTTCCTATGATATCTAACTGTCAGAGCTTGTAAAATATTTGATGTGGACCAAAAGTACTGACTTTTAGCAAACTTCAAGGACCAAAACTACTTAAAAGTATTTTTAAGGGACTATTTTAAATATGCCCCTTAACATAAGGGACACATTTTGTCATTTTCTCGGCATCGTTTATATGAACAAGTTTACTTATAACCATAAATAAAATAGAGTTGCCTAGTTATTTTAATATGCGTGTAAGAATTAATAATCTCAAACAATTTGACGATATTATTATATCTCACCTTTTCTTACGCTGTTTCATTTGTGTGTGTTTAGCTCCATCTAAACTTAGGCAATAGGAAAGATAAAAAAAAGTATTCTATCTATGCATATAATCTGGTAAGTACTGAAGAAGCCACTTCTCCTTCAAAAAGAAAGAAAAAAACATTGTTTTATTAAAATAATTAATTAATTAAACTAATTTCTCAAATGAAATATCCAAAACATGGATAGTGGACAGCACCAACTCCGGGTTTTCTTGCCCCTGATCCCCCAAATTAACAAATAAACAAGGATAAAAAACTCCCACCCCGGGGAAATAAATAATAAAAAATAAAGAAAACAAAAAAAAAGTACTTTAAGTGCTAATATTTTCACTGTTTTAGAGCAAGAATAGCCTAATTAGGAGAGACAAAAAGGTAATGCGAAGTCATTATTATCCTTCATATCGGGGATAGCACTCATTAGCAAAGATTTCAAATGTAACTAAAAGTTTTTATATAAAAAAAAAAAAGCCAAGTTAGGATTATATGTATTAAAATCATAAAGAGGGAATACTAAAAGCTTTCTGCTTATCCAAAATTTGATAAGTATTGTATTTTAGAGTAATTACCAACCTATTCTATTTATGTCGGAATACTTCTTTGTCGTGCCTTCTTAAATTTTATGAATTTCTAATTGGTCGTCCTTGTTCTTTCTTCCAATTTGGTTTAAAAGTTTTTTTTTTTTGTAACATACCTTATAATATATGTCATTCCCTTTATACTAATCCACTTGGCCATAGATCTTGTTTTAAATATTTGAAATAATTTGAAAATTATTTTAAGTTTTTTTTTTTATCAATTTGACCTCATTATTTCAAATTTAAACTTAAAATTAGAATTCAAAGTTTCAAAAGACATGTTGCCACTTTCGGAACCATACTTTCTACCGCTGACATGTGTCCAGTCCAGCAAGAACGCGCATCACAAACAAACATGAGGTGCTATACCGAATCCATTTACGATTGCGGGTCTCCAGACACATTACACGTCTACTCAACTCGAGCTTTCACTCTGTCCTAAGAGGGATCAAAGAAGAGTGGGGAATCTCTCGCTAATTTTTGAAATTTGACATCAGAAAGTGTTTTCACATCATCGACTGACATCAACTCATCCTGATCTTTATCCTTCGAAATTTTTAAGTTTTTTCCAATTTCAACTCATAATTCAACTGTATTTTCGTCTAAATACATTTTTAAACTTAGCTTCAAATATAACTTCTTTAAAATAAACATTTTTGGCTTTCTGGTAGGTACATATTACGTCAAAGATTTCGTAAATCTAACGATTTTCAAATCCCAATAGAACTTCAAAAATGCAATGAAAGTTGTACTAAATCAAAAGATGAGAAGATAAGTTCATAATGGTTGCATTTCTTGTCTCCTAATTAATGCTACACTCAACCTTTCTAAACCAACATCCTTTTTTGGGACATATAGGCTTTGCTTTTAGAAACTAATTTACTCATTTTTGGTTTTGTTTGTTGTCTATTATGGATTCAATCATACACAAAACGCCATTTTCTCAACACATTTTTAGAATTAAGGAGATGTTAGGTGTGCTCCAATAAACTTGATATCCCATTAGAATTACATTTACTCAGCCATCATCACTTTATGTGACATTTATCATGATTCTGTATAAATTTTTTTAGACTTCTTGTAAAATTGTTTTAAATGTTTTCATACAAACAATATAACAACCAGATCATAAGAACTTGAAAATATTGTTAAGAGTTCACATCGAAAATGAAATGGGAACATGAACTCTTTATATGGACTTAGATAATCATCACCCTACAAGCTAGCTTTTGAGGTTGAGTTAGGCCCAAGATCCATTCTTTACATGGTATCAGAACCAGACTCATTCTAATTCTATGTTCATCGATGTTGGGTCCCCAAAATATATTGTTCACGCTCCAGTTAACGAGGTTTGGGCGTGCAGAGGAGTGTTTAGAGTCACATATCAAAAATGGAATGGAAACATGAACTCTTTATATGGACTTAGACAATCCTCACCCTACAAGCTAGCTTTTGGGTTGAGTTAGACCCAATATACATTCTTTATAAGCAAAGATGTTACTCAAACCTAAAAGAGTTAACAAGAAAGATGGCAAAGTTGTAAAAGAATATAAGATTTTAATAAATAGTTGCAGTATTATTACAAAATTTTGCCGATAATCGACAAAATGTTACATGAAGTACTGGGAAAATTTACAATAAAGAATTGATGAGTCCACGAGAAAAGCAGAAGCAAAACTCTAATAGCATTATTCACGTTAAGCTCTTAGAAATATATAATTCACTACTAGAAATAAAGATTTTTCTCATCAATATTCAGTGAAAATTTGTGTTATAAAACATGATTTCTCACCTCATTCCCATCGAACTAGCTCACTGAAAAGACGCATGATGAGAAACAAGTTCCTATTGAAACACTGGGAAACTTCGTAATATTTTTGTGTGAAAACACTACTATTTTATATTTTTTCTACCGACATTCAGTGAAAAGTAGCCACTGAATATTTTTCAGTGAGAAATCAATGAGAAAATAAATTTTTTTTGGTAGTGATTATCAACAAAGGCAGTTATTTTTTTGGGTTGAAAAGATATATATTATACGGAAAAAGGTTAAAAATGTCCCTAACGTATTCCAAATGACTTATACATATGTTTACCATCCTTCCATCTATTAGATTCCAATTACCTTTAACATTAATTTTTGAGTTGTAAAAGTGGTAGGTTGGTATTTCACCCACTTATCACTTTCTTTAATCTTAATTTTTTTGTTATATTTTATTAATAAAATAGTGCATTTAGTATAATTTACTTCAATTTTATAGGTTTGTGTGAGTGAGACGTGATCGAAAAGAAACCAATTGAAAAATAAATTAAAAAGAGGCCAAATTGAAGAAAATGAAAAAAGTTGATGGAAGTGCAAAAATGGATAGATCTGTAATTTCGAAAATCAGGGGCTATTTTGGTCTTATTTTGACTGGGAAGATTGTGGGACTATAATAGCAAGACTTAGGAGAAATATTTATCATTTTTTGCCGCTCTTCCAAGCTTAGAAGCAAGAAACTACACCTAGGGTTTGAAGATTTGGAGGCACACAATAATTGTTTTTTACTCATTTCTTCAACTCTTGTTTTATATGGTATATCTAAGTGTATATCATTTTATTTCATCACTTTAATTTTGTTTATGAAAAATATTAATTTGTAAAGTTGGATTAAATTTCTTGTTATGCTTATGTATTGAATGATTTTTATTTCTAATAAAGTGGGTTAATGTTTCTTTATTTATTCTTCAAGATTTAATTTTTCTTAATGGTTGCAAATATTAAATGTGCCTAGTTACCTTTACTTTGTTTGGAAAAGAGAGTTAACAATTAGGAAAAGATTAAATAGCAAGGATTTGGGGCTTTAAACCTTATCTAATTGATTGTGCTTAATATCACACTTTAAGGCTTGGAAAAGTTAGAGGGAAATTCATTGATTTGGTTGGAAGACTTTTATTGAGATTTTAGAAATCATTATATATTAACATAAACTCGCTTTTAGTTGCAAAATCCTAAACTACATTGGATTGTTACTTGAGAATAATTTTCCTTTATCCATGTTTGTGACCATTGATCATTTTATTTGCTTTCTAGGTTAGTTTATATTTTCGTATTAGTTGTATTTTTTCAAAATTCAAATATTATTAAGTGTTTGACTTAGTGTAGAAAGTAATAATTCTACTTGCTTAATCACCTAGTATTTTATTCCGACACAGGAGTGAATTTGGACGTCATCAACTCCTTCAACCTATTGGACCCCAAATTGCCTTTAACGTTATTTTTTAGGTTAAAAATACCCCTCATTCTAACGGAATTATGAGATGACATGTGTGGGCTTTTAATAGATGGCATTGATTTATGGAAAAAGGACATAAATGACCATCCGATCCAAACTATTGACAACTGAATGACCCAAGAAGCTTAAAAGACATTTTTAGCCTTTTTAATATAATTCCATTATCTTAGGCTTTTTTCAACTAATTTCAGCATATGTTATAGAACATGTATCATTGTTGTATAGAAAGTATATCATACGTATAAAAGTTGTATTATTATTATATAGAATATATATCCCTATAGTATGTGTTTAAAAAATGTATCATTATTGTATAATTTATTTTTAATAAATATATAATCTACGTATACTTACTAATTATATACATATTATACATATTTTGGAATATTTCTTGAAGGCTAGCTCAATCGACATATACTTACTAATTATATACATATTATACATGTTTTAGAATATTTTTTGAAGGCTCAATATAAATTTTTTTCGTTGCATATTTATTTTCTTTTTGTGGAAAGCTTAGTCACCACAAAATATATAATTTTTTCACAAAAAATCTTTAGCAACAGCAGTACATATAAAGACCTTAAGTGATACTTTTTTTTATTTTTTGTGTCGCCACAAAGGGTTTGATCTCTTTTAGTGATTGGGCTATTGAGCTAGCACTTGACAATAGTTTGGACCGAAAGGCCAATTCGCTGCATTAAACCGAAAGATGGGTCAAACAAATTTCTGATGGTCAGTTAGTGTTCCTTTCTCCTAATTTATTGGTCTGCATGACGCCAATAAATAACCGACCCATTCGGGTTAACCCAAAACAATTAGAAATCATTTGTTTGTACCAGTTCCTTCGATGCCTCACATTTTGTGACTGAATGGATCAAAAAGAAAATAATTTCTTCTTAGCTTAATGAAGATGTTATCTTTCTTTTGTTCAAAACGGAGCAAACAAGCTTCAATTAATTTCAGATTTGGGTTCAACTCAACTTCTTCATCCTTTAATAATGGTGGATTCTTATAAATCCAACCCCAACAATTTCAAACAAAGAAATTTAGATAGGTCGGATCTACTATCCACGTGGACTAAAATCTCATATATGTCATATCATAATTTCATTAAACGGATAAATATTTTTAATCGTAAAAGGCAACTTGAATTCAATAGGTGAAAGGAGAGACATTGTTAACCAAAAAATTAACATTAAAGACAATTTAGGTCCAACAAATGAAAGGAGGACAAATTTAAACCATTCACAATATGTTAGGGGCATTTTAACCCTTATGTATACTATATACATCAGATATGGATCAATACAAAAGCTAGTACCACTAGGAGCACTAGAAGGGATAACATAAGAAGAAGAGCTGCCGACAAAGCGGAGTGAAATTAGGGCTCAATCGTTTAGTTGCCTATTTTAGGCTCACAAATGTAGTTTTTTGTTTTGGACCCTTTGATTTTTTTATTTCTTGCACTTTGAACCTAAAAAAAATAGAAGGGATAACATGGCAAAAATAAGGACATAAATCATGGCAAAAAGAGTTTATAACGTGTCTGCCTCGAACGATGGCAAAGCAAACAAGGGAGGAACTACAAAATAATTATATGCTTCCTGCCTCGCTCCTCCCTTAAGGATCTGCAATAAGACGTTATAGCGTTAAATTTCAGCTTACCCTTAATTTGTAATCAATGATATGATATTTAGAAAATTAACATGTTTTTTCTAGTGGTGCCCGCCATCAATATTTATATAAAAGCCTTTCTGAGAAGGATTTCAAGTTACCTGCAGATAGGGGTGTCAAAAAAATATGAAAAATCAACAGAATCTAATCACACCGAACCGATTTATAGTGTTTTTTTTCAATAAAATCGTGGATTTTTATTTTATCTTATAACCGTCCCGAATAGTTAGGGTGGTCTTTTTAATTTATAAAAACCCAAAAAAATCCGACCCGAACCGAATAGCCTTACATGTATGAAATATATTCAATATATTACAAATATGTTAAATTGAATATATAAAATATATTTTATAAATTTTGTTTCAAATATAAAAAAATAATTTTGGCCACTGGGCTGTGCAGCTGAGACATCAGCATGAAAATCTACCCCAAGCATGGATTCTACCTTATTTTGCTGCAAACTAGCAATTGGAAATTTTACATTAAATATTTCAGAAGAAACAAATAGAAGCTTTATTTAATGGTACTACAAATAAGTTTATGGAGGTCTGCGTCGTTACATTTTAATAATGGTGTATTCTTAGGTGGTATTTCAAAAGTAAAATAACCGAAAATTAACCAAATCGTATTGATACAGAAGAAAATCGAGATGATATATTTTTCTAAAAATAACTGACCGAACCATCCCATTGACACCCTACCTACAGTGTAATTTGTTGAATAGGTGCAGTCAGTTTACCTGCTAGGTGCTCATATAATCTAAGCCTTATAATCACATTCCGAAGATGGGTAGGGATCGAACATTGGTTTTGCGATACAGATTATTGTTACGAGTGGACCTAATATCCCATAAACAAAAAGGAAACAAATTATTCCAAGATAAGATGCTTTTGTAAGTATCACATACAACAACAACATACCCAGTGAAATCCCACAATGTGGGGTCTTGGGAGGGTAGAGTGTACACAGACCTTACCTCTATCTTGTTAGGTAGAGCGGTTGTTTCTGGAAGACCCTCAGCTCAAGACAAAGCATAATCACAAGTGAAGCAAGCACAACAACGCAAGAGAAACGGTCAGACCCAGACAAAAAATTAAAGCAATATGAACATGCTGATAACAAAATCGAATACGTCATGGTAGCGCATTCTGGCTGGAAGAAGCAGTAGCTAACTTAGATAAATAATATCAACAAAGTACACTAGGGAACACATAGCAGTAGAAATCAAACTATAAGGGACTATAAAGCAATACTGCACATATAAGTGTGATAGGCTAATCAGGCCTACAGTAATAACACTACAACTATAATTTTTTAAGCGTAAGTAGGATTACGCTCGACTACCTACTACCCTTCTACCCTAATATGTGTCCTCCACAATCCCCTATCTAAGGTCATGTCCTCAGTAAGTTGCATCTGCGCCATATCCCGTCCAATCACCTCTCCAATACTTCTTCGGCCTACCTCTATCCCTTCTGAACCCGTCCATAGTCAACTTCTCACACCTCCGCACAGGGGCATATGTGTCTATCCTCTACACATGCCCAAACTATCTCAACCTCGCTTCCCGCATCTTATCCTCTACCTAGGCCACTCCCACTTTGTCTATGATATCTTCATTTCTAATCCTATCTCTCCTTGTATGCCCACACATCCATCTCAGCATCCTCATCTCCGCAACTTTCATCTTTTGTATGTGCGAAGTCTTGACTGGCCAACACTCTGCCCCATACAACATAGTCGGACTAACCACCACCCTATAGAACATGTCTTTAAGTTTTTGGTAGCACCTTCTTGTCGCACAAAACTCCAAATGCGAGCCTCAATTTCATTCACCTTGCCCAATACGATGTGTGACATCGTCATCAATTTTTCCATTCCCTTGGATAATAGACCCTAGGTACTTGAAGCTTCCTTTCTTTGGAATGACATGAGTACCAAGTCTCACCTCCACGCCTATTTCAGGGTCGTTCCCGTTGCTGAACTTACACTCAAAATATTTTGTCTTAGTCCTACTCAACCTGAACCTTTAGACTCCAGATTCTGTCTTCAAACCTCCAGTTTGGCGTTCACTCCGCTACGAGTCTCATCAATTAGGACTATGTCGTCTGTGAATAACATATACCATGGTACCTCTCCTTAGATTTGTCGCGTCAGTCCGTCCATCACCAAGGAAAATAGAAATGAGCTAAGAGCTGATCCCTGGTGCAGCCCCATCATCACTGGAGAGTGCTCCGAGTCTCCTTCTACTGTCCGTACCCTAGTCTTGGCTCCATCATACATATATTTGATCGCGCTAGTGTATGCCACAGGTACACATCTAGCCTCTAAACATCTCCATAGAACCTCCCTAGGGACTTTGTCGTATGCCATCTCGAGGTCGATGAAAACCATATGTAAGTCTCTCTTCTTCTCCCTAAACTGCTCCACCAACATCCTAATAAGATGAATGGCTTCAGTAGTCGAACGCCCCGATATGAATCCAAACTGGTTCTCGAAAATAGACACGTCTTTTCTCATCCTCATCTCCATGACCCTTTTCCAAACTTTCATAGTGTGGCTCAGCAGCTTGATACCCCTATAGTTGTTGCAACTCTGGATATCACCTTTGTTTTTGTACAAGTGAATCATTGTACTCCACCTACATTCTTCGGGCATTCTTGCCATCTTAAAAATGACGTTAAACAACTCAGTCAGCCACTACAAACCTGCCCTGCCCGCGCTCTTCCAAAATTCAACTGAGATTTCATCAGGTTCGATCGCTCGTCCCCTGCGCATCTTGTGAACAACACCCTTAACCTCCTCAACCTTAATGCTTCTACAATACCAAAAATCATGGTACCTACATGAATCTTCCAGATCTCCCAGCACAATGTCTCCATCTCCTTTTTCGTTCAAGAGTTTATGAAAGTAAGACTGCCACCTCCGCCTAATACGTGTTTCATCCACTAGTACTTTGACGTCCTCGTCCTTGATGCACCTCACGTGATCCAAATCACAGGCCCTCATCTCCCTTTCATTGGCTAGTCTGTACAACTTATTATCCCTGCCTTTCTCATCTAATTCCACATACATGCGTTTAAAAGCCGCCGTTTTTGCCGCCGTAACCACTAGCTTTGCCTAATTCTCGTCATCTTATACAATTCCCTATTCGTCCACTTCTCCACATCATCCTTGTATTCTACCAATTTCGCATACGCCGCTTTATTCACTTCCACCTTCTCTTGAACTTTACCATTCCACCACCAGTCCCCTCGATGCCCACCACGGTTACTCCGCGAGGTCCTTAGTACTTCTCTAGCTGCCTCTCGAATACAACTGGCCGTCCTATCCCAGATACCGGTCGCATCCCCACTACTCTCCCATATCCTTTGCACTAGCCATAGTCAAACTCCCCCATTTGATTCTTAATCTGTCATCTACAACCCTTTTCTTCTTCTCCATCTTGATCTCGAAATCCATCACCAAAAGCTTATGTCGGGTTGTAAGATCCTTCTTCGGAATAATCTTGCAGTCTTTACAAAGATCTTTGTCAACCTTTTTAAGGAGTAGAAAGTCTATCTGATTCTTAGCCACCGAGCTACGGTAAGTCACCAAGTGCTCCTCCTTCTTCAGGAACCTCGAATTGGCTATCACCATCCCATAAGCTCTAGCGAACTCCAAAAGTGAGACGCCTCTCCCGTTCCTATCCCCAAGTCCAAAGCCTCTATGCACATCGACATAACCCCCCGGAAGTGACCCGATATGTCCATTGAAATCCCCTCCTACAAATAACTTCTCAGTGGGTGGTATACCTCGCACCACTTCGTCCAAATCCTCCCAAAAACGTCTCTTCTCCTCCTCGTCCAAGCCCATCTGCGACGCATAAGCACCAATAATGTTCATAGTAGACCCTCCAAGTAACAACTTAATCGTCATCATCTTGTCATTGACCCTCCTCGCCTTTACCACCTGATCCCTTAGCTCGCTGTCTACCAAAATGCCTACCACATTCCTATACTTCGACCTACCCGAGAACCATAACTTATACCCGCCTACATCCTTAGCCTTAGGTCCTACCCATTTGGTCTCCTGGACACATGCTATATTAATCTTCCTCTTCTTAAGAATCTTAACTAGCTCTATGGACTTTCCCGTTAAAGTCCCAATGTTCCAAGACCATATTCTTAGACTAGCATCTCCCTTACCCAACTTACCCCTCATAAACCTCGCCCCCGTCCCCAACCGAGAACATGACCCTAGTCTACCATCTGTTACCAAAGCCACTAAAGCAAATATAAAATAATAAACTATTCAAATGTTTACCCTAAAACAGGAAAGGATCAAAGTGCAATCACAAGTTAACAAGAATCTAGAGGCAAGTAAAACCACTACGCCAAGAATGTTATAACTAAAGACAAGAAGCGGCAAAAATTTAACAAGGTTTATGACAAATAATCGATACGGGCAACCGGAGGTACCAATCACTGTTCACCGTCATTGTTCGCCATCACTGTCGCTGTTTCTGGTAAGTATCACATAAATGAGCAATATAGTCAAGAATGACATGTTGTTTGGATTCCCGATCTGTGAGAAGCCTTTGAATTTTGTCATCTTAAAAGAATTTGTTGAAGATGTAATAGTATTCAGTTAATGAGATGCAATTTCTTTCTCATATTTGTTACTCCCAAAATGAAATTGCGTTGAATACAATCAATAATGTTAGTAATAGATATAGGATAGATTTATATATCATCCAAAGTGTAATTAGAATAAATTAATAAAACCTACAAGCATTGCAAAATCAACAGAACTCTGGTAGAAACAATCTCCAGATTGTTCATTACAGATTCGACATGTTTAATTTCAATCTCTAGATTGACTTCTAAATCTCAAATTTGATTCTACTTCTCCCCTATAGTTTTCATGGTTTTCTTTCCCGCCAGATCTTTGAGTGTAAACCTAAGGTATCAGCACAACCCTTTTTCACTTCCTCTCCACGAGCAACCAGGAAGTCTTCCACGCTACCAGGCTCACCAAACCACCCAGTCGATCAGCAATAAGGTGTATGTTTTTACAACCGTCACATCTAGCCACTACAACACCTTTCTCGTATGACTCACGACATACTGTTTTCATGGTTCTGGTTTCACATACTTTGCAAGTGAAGACCACCATCAGATCATGTCTTGGGGAGATTTTCAAATTAGATTGCACAGTGTACTTGTATGTGGTCTCTTTCTTGATATTAGAGACAACTGCAGCAGCAGAATAAGTATTAGCATCTGAATCAAAGTTTTTATTACTTTCCCCCACTTCAACAACCTGCTTGGTGATTTCTGCAACTGTTTGAAAACACATTCTTGAACATATTTCGTCCGTGCGAAAAGATGACCTTGCAGAAACAAAACTCCATGGTAATCCTGGAAAAATTAAGAAACGCAATAGAATCTCAGTAACAAGTTCTTCACAAAGACAGATGCACAACACAATAATTATGATATTTTAACAAAAACATCAAGGATAAATTACACACAACTGAGGATAACGAAACATGTTATTGAATTGTCAATTGCTTCTAATATAAGAGAAGTTTGCCTGAAAGCCAAGGTAGTCAATAGTATACCCAACAACCTGCTGAATGCAGGTTTAGGAGGCCCTTTCCGCAAAAGGGTAAATAATCTGATGTTCTTACTAATATCAGAGAGAGAGAGAGAGAGAAGTTTATATAGGAAAAAATCAGTATTTGGCTGATTCCTTGTAACTTGAAAAGAGCTAAGTTACCCTAATTACTGATCAGTAGAACAAACATCAGTAATTACAACTACCTAAAAAGGGGGAAGAAAAGCATACTGTTTTAGAGAAAAAAAACTAGCTTTCCTCATTCTCCTCCTTTATGGTCATAGCCAGCAGTTACCCTACTCCCTAAATAGCCCTAGCCAAATGAAACATGTTCTTTCACCAGTGTGTGTGGTGGTATTTCATTTCACTGATTCACAATCAAATACAACTTGGTGCCTTGAAACTTTTTTTTTTAGAATGGTAACAGTTACTTTATATATCCACAGGTATACTATATCAAAGAATGTAGTCCCCCTTCAAAAGTGTTACAACTTATATCTTGTTCCCCTACATTTTGATTTTCTTATAGATAATCTAAAACGTCAAAAATATCTTCTGTTTGAACTTTACATTTCCTGTTTACACCAAAAATAATAAAGAGCTAAACAATTCATCTTGAACTTCAGTAGGTCACTCTTTTAGTCAACGAAACGCTCTGTTTCTTTCTTTCATGATTGTGATTACCGCTTTCTATCAGATCCCTGAACACACAAACTGGCTGAGAGCAACTACAATAATTACCATTTCAAGAAGAAAAAGAGTAATGAAACTCCTCTCCCTTCACATATGACTGCTATTAGGTAATCGGACATAGACAAAAAGACCAAATATAATCCAGATTATACAAGGCTATTTCCCTCAGAAATATCCCAAAATTTCATGAATTGAATGCACATGACAGTTCAACAACAGCTAATCCCAAAATCACCGTTTACTCATAGGCCACTCTCAACGTTCTTGACAGATTAACAAACCATATCCCAGAATATCTTTTGACAAAACTCAACTTTGATTTTAGTGTGTATGCCATATGAATTCATTTTATTTTGCATATGAACAGCGCTGAAGAAAGGATACACATAATCAGTTGCATTAAATTAATCAAGCAAAAAATTAGAGGGATAGAGCTCTAGCCCGACCTGCTGGACAAAGGGACAAAAGAACAACAACAACATACCCAGTGTAATCCCATAAAGTGGGGTCTGGGGAGGGTAGAGTGTATGAAGACCTTACCCCCTATCTTGGAAGGTATAGAGGTTGTTTTCGAAAGATCCTCGGCTCAAGAGAAAGCATGACAAAAACGGTCGGATAAGGATTGAAGAAAGTAAAGAGATCATGACAAAAATACTATAAATAAGCATCAATGAAGAAAAGTAACAGTAATGCATGAAACTAATATGATAATCAAAGTACTAGAAATAACAACTAGTAACAGGAAACTGAAGGACAAGAACCTACAAAGGTAACACTACGCCTACTAGTATGGAAGGATACACGAGACACGCACCACTACCTAACCTTCTACCCTAATTTGCGTCCTCCACAACCTCCTTTCTAAAATGTCATGTCCTCGGTAAGCTGCAACTACGTCATCTCCTGCCTAATCATTTCGCCCCAATACTTTTTCGTCATACCTTGGCCTCTTATGAACCGTCTATAGCCTACCTCTCACACCTCTGCACTGGGGCCTCCGTGCTCCTTCGTACATGCTCGAACCATCTCAATCTCGCTCCCGCATCTTGTCCCACACCGAGGCCACAACCACCTTATCCCGGATAACTTCGTTTCTAATCCTATTCGTTCTAGTATACCCACACATCCATCGCAACATCGTCATTTTCGTCATCTTCATCCTCTTTACGTGAGATTTCTTAATTGGCCAACACTCAGCCCCATACAACATAGTTGGTATAACTACCACTCTGGGAAAGAAATCCCAGAGCCAACGAAACAACCACTGCTCAAGTAAACAACCACTCAAATGGTTGTGAAGGTATAACATGGAAGCTAAGAAAGTTTGGAAAAAGCTTATTAATAATAATTTTGGGAAGAAGGATAGATGGAGAATTGTTAATATGGGAGTATGGAAGAGCATAAGTAGACTTTAGGAAAACTTCAGTCAATTTACTAGACTGAAGTGGGAAATGGAGAAAAAATTAGATTCTGGACAGATTTCTAGGTTGGTGATGAATGTTTAAAAGATAAGTATCCTACTCGGTTTAACTGCTCTACTAAAAAGGATGGTAATATTGCTGAATTTCATTCTAATTCTAGTCCGTAGCCAAGGTTCCGGAGAAATTTGAATGATTGGGAGATAAAAGAATTTTGTCAGTTGCTTCAACAATTGAGATCAATTTATATTGATCAGAATAAGGTGGATACCCTGATTTGGCTGGCAAGTATAGACAAAAATTTCAATTAAGAATTGCTATAGTATGTTGATAAAGCAGCCAGGTCAGTAGGATAATTCTTGACCTTGGAAGATGATACGGAAGACAAAAGCTCCTGTTAAAGTAGCATGTTTTGGATGGGTTGCAACTTGGGGTTTCGACCCATGTAGTAGATGCTTCCTGTGTCAAGAAGACCAGGAAACAGTTGAGCACCTTTTTCTCCATTGCATATTTTGTAGAGAATGTTGGGAGTTATTCCTAAATCTTTGTGGTATTAACTGGGTGATGCCTCAGAAGGTGAAAGGTTTGGGTTGGCAGCAACAGGTGATACCAAAAGAGATAAAGTGGATATGGAGAACTATTCCATTGTGCATCTTATGGACAATATGGCCGGAGAGGAACAAAGCTTCTGGATTTTTTCCCTGTGCCGAAGGTCTTTCGGAAACAGCAGACCTACCAAGGTAGAGGTAAGATCTGCGCACACAATACCCTCCCCAGACCCCACGTTGTGGGATTTTACGGGGTATGTTGTTGTTGTTTTTTCCCTGTACCAACTTGAAACCATTTAATAAGTTCTCTACCTTACCATACCAAACCATTGCTCAAACTTCAGAGTCAACCATTAAAAGCCAGCACATAAATGCGGCTTAGTAAGAATTAAAAGATGGACTATCTAAAACAAAATGAATTAGGACTTTTGTGCAACACAAAAGGATTCAAGTCAGATGGTCAATGACCAAACTAGTGCTTCAATATGTGTTAACTCACACATATGCATCACATAATGTACCAGTGATAATCGTGCTAGGTGAGCAGCAAGCACAGAGGGCCACAACAAGGAGCTTTTAGATTCTTCCCTAAAACGGCCATTACCCTAGAGTTCCAAAGTGACCCTAAGTCTCACTGCCGCCTTGAAAAAAAGCCACGCAAGAATCTCACTCATGGTAGTAAGAGAACCGGGGGGGGGGGAAGGGGCGAAATTGCATCTGGATGCTCAGTGCCTTTGAATTTAACCCAAGGCATCTCAAATCCCCTCAACTCTTCCAGATTGTCAAGTGCTAAATCAACACTCTCAAATAACTTATTTCAAAAAGCTGCTCGTCGGGTGTGTTTGGTATGAAAGAGAGCATTTTCTAGAAAATAATTGGCAACCAAACACCAAAAATATTTCAAAAACGACAACCTTTGCCTATGTTTTTCTCCAATAGTTTCCAAATTTAGAGTGTTGGACAACACACCCTTGAAATTCAATTTCCAGATGCCTTCACTTTCCCATATCCAAAACCTCACATACAGAATAATAAGAGCTCAAAGCATGAATTTATACATACCTCTATCCCCTTCAACAGAGATAAAGAGAGGGATAAAGAAGAAAGATTTAAAATGAGAGCATAGTAAAAGTCCTCCTAACACACTTCCTTTACTTTCAAACAACTAAATACAGAAAAATCTTTGACCATATTTGCCTCTATACCTAGCTAGCTTAGCCTATCATGTTATAATAAGAAATAGAAAGAAAAACAAACATTTTTTCTGGGTGTTTACTGATCGCAAAAACATTGAAGTACAGAATGAGAAAGTTGTGTGCCGATTATTCCAGGTAGAGTCTTAACGGGAAAAAAAAACTATGCTATAGTCCAAGAATTGGGGCTCCTTAGCTCCTTGTGCAAAAGCTAGAGGGGTACATACCTTTAGAGATATAGGCTTGAGGCTTCTTAGTAGCGAGAAGACTCAAAATTTGCCTCTGCATTTGCCAAGCCGCCATAAGTCACCAATCTTATGGTACCCAAATAATTACTTTGGTGGTTTGGGGTTTCTTAATTTACAAGTCACTGCAAAAAAAAAATAGAGAAGGGGCAAAATTCTCATGAAATATTGGAAATAGAAGAAAAATGCATTATGTTTGAATTTTAGTTTATATACTAGGTATGGCAAAGCCCGTGCTTGAAGCTGACTATGTAAATCAAATTTCAGAATAGTCATTAAATTTGCATTTGACAGTCTCACACTCTTGAGAGAGAACCAGTAGAAAGCGTGAAATTTTTATACAGGAATTCAATAAAGCAAGCTCATTCAATAACTCCCATTATTTTTACAACTTCAAGAAATTGCACATAAACATAAGAATAAGCTCTCCATCCCACATTAGTAATGATCCGCGAGTCATTGAACTACTACCAGACCTTAGTATGCGGCGTCTTAGCAAGATTGTATGCGCAAAAGAAATATTACTCTTCTACGATATTAAATAAGATTGAGGAACGCAAAATGCAATAAGATGAATATATGACTTTCTACTTCAGAGAACATTGCATAATGCATCTAACACTAAAGAGACAAAAAAACTGCAACTACAAGCTAGTAGCCATTCCTTGAAGAACTCGACATGAGAACCTATGGGATAGAGGCTGGAATATACCCACATTTGAGATGGAATTCGCAAAGAAGTTTCTTCTAAAAAAGGTCTTCTAAAATTTGTCCAATGGACCTATGAGTATTTTCTTTTTATAAATGTGGTGTCCAGGCCAGCTAGCGTGCAGCTCAACTAATTCTATTAGCGAATATTCATAGTATATTTTGTAATTATGATGGATGTATATTTAAGGTAACTTAGGATTCTTATTGTATTAGGAATCAACCATTTAAGGTAAGTTATGATTCTTATTGTATTAGGAATCAACCTCTGTACAACTATATATATTGTGATTAATGAAAGGAATCCATAAGGGAAATTATTCCAATCTTACATGGTATCAAGAGCCAAACCCTAATCCCTACTCTTCTATATTTTTTTCCTCTCAGCCGACCACCACCCAAAATTCCATTCATCTCGGCCGGCGGCAACAAGATTGCCGCATGTCTCGCCCTACTTCCCCCACTAATTTCGGTTCATCCAGTGGCACACTTGACAACCCCCTCAACGTTCATTGTCTTCTTTTCATCCGGCATTCGCCGTTAACAACATCAAGAATTTTATCCATATAATTCTTGACCAAGAAGACTGTCAATATTCCATGTGGATAGAACTGTTCTATATTCATGCATGTGCGTACAATGTGCTCGACCATATTGATGATTTTGTTCCTCGTCCAACCGATGTTCCAGACTCAACCTGGCGTCGCCTTGACTCCATCGTCAAACAGTGGATCTACGGCACCATCTCTAAAGACTTGTTGTGCACTATCATGAAAACAGGTGCTACGGCACGTGAACTTTGGGTACGACTAGAAGAAATTTTTCAGGATAATAAAAATACTCGGGCCGCGTATTTGGAAGAGCAGTTCAACAATACACGTCTCGAGAATTTTAACATGTCCGAATATTGTAAACAACTGAAACTCATAACCGACCAACTTTCCAACGTAGGGACTTCTGTTTCAGAAACCAAGATGGTGCTTCAACTAGTTGTTGGTTTACCGAAAGGTGAATATGATACACTCGCAACGATGATTCAACAGGTCGACCCCCTCCCAAGTTTCAACAAAATACGTTCGCAACTTTTGTTAGAAGAGACCCGCCGTGCTAAACAAGAGGAGCACAATCACAAGGCATTAGCCGTTGACGGCATGACACCATCGGCGGCCAACACCACCCAGCCACCATCGCAAGACCACCAGCAGCAACATTCTCGCGGCGGAGGGCGTGACGGCAGAGGCCGCGGCGGCAGAGGCCGCGGCAAGGGCAACCGAAACCAGCAGCCATGCCCAACTCCTGCTCCATATTTCCCGTGGCCTGGACAACAACCACTGTGGCCCAATCAAGGGAACTGGGGCTCGCCTGCATGCCCGTACCCAACTGTAGGGGCTCAATTCCAGCATGATGTTTGGTCACCAGGTCTATTGGGCTCCGCCCCAGCCAATAGGCAGGCCCATCAGCAGCAGGCCCACATGGTATTGGTCCAGCAGCACCCGCAAGGTAGCAGAGCCCCCACCGATTTGGGCCATCAGCACCGTGAACCTTCAACAGCCTGACGATAATTGGTACATGGACACCGGAGCCACATCTCACCTCACCCCGTCATCAACTAACTTATCCCAAATACTTCGGTTAAAGTGTCCTCAATTTATTACTGTTGGCAATGGTCATCGCATTCCAATTGAAGGTTACGGTAACACACATACCAAACATCCCCACCCGCATTTCTCCTTAAATCATGTACTTTACACACCCAACATCATTAAAAAATTTATCTCTGTTAGAAAATTCACTCATAATAATTTTGTGTCTGTCGAATTTGACCCTTTTGGTTTTTTGTGAAGGATCTTAATACGGGGAAAATTCTTACGAGCTGCAATAGTGTGGGAGACCTCTACCCCTTCACTCAATCTTCCGCTGTCAGAACTCATTCACCTGTCTCCCTTGCTGCTATCTCTCCGTCAACTTGGCATAACAGACTCGAACACCCAGGAGATCCTGTTTTTAATATTCTTAGGACTAATAAGCGTATTTAATGTAATAATGGGAAACTTGCCCAACACTATTTTTCTTGCCCGCTTGGCAAACATACTCGTATTCCATTTATGTCATTCAACAGTGTTACTTTTTCTCCATTTGATATTATTCATGCTGATTTATGGACATCTCCGGTTATTAGTTCCTTGGGTCACAAATTCTATCTAGTATTATTAGATGATTTTTCACACTTTGTATGGATCTACCCACTAAAATTCAAATCTGAAGTGTTTGGCAAGTTCCTTGAATTTCAAAAATTCATTAAAACACAGTTTGAAAAATCTATAAAATCTTTTCAATGTGATAATGGACGTGAATTTAATAATTCGGCATTTCACAATTTCTTCTCTAAACAAGGCATGGTTTTCCGTTCTTCCTGTCCCTACACTTCCTCCCAAAACGGCAAAGCTGAACGAATCATCTGTACCATCAATAACATGGTTCATACCCTTCTCTTTCTTGCCAATCTTCCACCGTCATTCTGGGTCTATGTTGTTAAAATAGTAGAATACCTCCTTAATATTTTAGCAACCATCACTCTCTAAAACAAGACCCCAACCGAAATCTTATACTGTAGGTTCCCTTCCTATGACCAACTCCGCATCTTCGGTTGCCTATGCTACCCCACCTGGCCTCCATTGCATCTCATAAACTAGCCCCACGCACCACGCCATGTGTCTTCATCGGTTTCTCACCCAACCATCGGGGTTACCTGTGCTATGACATAGCCACTCGTAAAATCATTATCTCACGTCACATCACATTTGATGAGGCAACCTATCCATTTTCAAATCTCCAAAAATTCCAAACCACGAATTACACATTTCTCGATGAGTCTCCTATGTCTCCTCTAATCCAGTCAATGTGTCACCGGCAGTTTCCTATTCTGATGAAGACTGCACCAGCAGCTCCGTCACCAATAATATCCGGTGTTGTTGCCGACCAAACACCCCTATCTCTCGGTCGAACCCCTCACTGCTCGATCCCCTATGTCACCTACCCCACCAACTGTTTCTCGACCAGCCATCAACCCGAGACCAGCCAACACCCCCAGAACCAGCAAGTCAGCCGCAACATATCGCAGTGCCACTACTGCTGCCTCCAGAACCCGTAAGCCAGCAGCCTCACACCCCAGTCCAAACACTGATGCCTACCCACAACATGGAGACTCGTGCTCAATACGAGATTTTCAAACCCAAGGTTCACTTCAATCTCTCCACACACACCTTATCATCCATTCCAAAAAATCCAAAACTAGTCAAACTGGACCCTAATTGGAATGCGGTCATGTGTGAGGAATTTAATGCTTTAACCAAGCAGAACACTTGGGAATTGGTACCTAGATCGGACGGTGTGAATGTTATCCGGTGTATGTGACTATATCATCACAAGTTCAGAGACAATGGTGACTTAGAGCAGTATAAGGCAAGACTGGTTGCTAATGGCACTAATCAACAGCAGGGTATTGATTGTGGTGAGACATTCAGTCTGGTTGTTAAATCGGCCACTATTCGGACTGTTCTCAGTATTGCTATGGGCATGCATTGGTTGATTCATCACCTTGATGTCAAGAATGCATTTCTTCATGGGGATTTGAAAGAAACTATGTACACATCAGCCCCCTGGCTTTGTTCATCCGGCAGCCCCGCTATGTATGTCGTCTCAGGAAGTCATTATATGGCTTGAAACAGGAACCCCGTGCTTGGTATGATCGTTTTGCCATGTATTTTATGCAGATCGGATTTATTTGTAGCAAGTGTGATAACTATCTCTTTACTTTTCATCGAGGTAGTATCACTGCTTATTTGCTATTATATGTCGATGGCATTGTTCTTACTGCCTCCTCTGACGGTTTGAAGAATGAAATCATTGCTCTACTCAAAACTTAATTTACTATGACTGATTTGAGTAAACTGAGTTATTTCTTGGGTATATCCGTGGTCAGATCGGCCGCTACCATGTTTCTGTGTTAGCGCAAATATGCGGAAGAGATCGTGTACAGGGCTAAAATGGTAAATTATAAAAGTATGCCAACTCCGGTTGACTCAAAATCCAAGATTAGTGCCAATGAGGGTGCGCCAGTTTCTGATCCCACCCTATATCGGAGTCTTGCAGGTGCCCTTTAGTATCTCACATTCACTAGGCATGATATTGCATATGTCGTTCAACAGGTGTGTTTGTTTATGCATGCCCCTCGAGAGTCCTATTTTGCGGCCCTCAAACGTATTATCAGATACGTTAAGGGCACACTTGACTTTGGACTGCATCCATACCCCTCTGCCGCAACCAAATTACTCTCATACACGAATGCAGATTGGGCAGGATGCCCGGAAACACGTCGCTCCACCTCGGGCTACTGTGTATTTCTTGGGGATAATCTTATTTCATGGTCTGCCAAGTGGCAGGCCACGCTATCCCATTCGAGTGCTGAAGCAGAGTATCGCGAAGTTGCTAATGTCGTTGTTGAGATCTGTTGGCTTCGAAATCTTCTTTTGGAGCTCCAGTGTCCACTGCGAAAAGCGTCTATAATCTACTTTAACAACATATCTGCCATCTATATGTCTCATAATTCGGTCCAACTTCAGCGGACCAAACATATCGAGATGGATATTCACTTTGTGCGTGAGAAGGTTGCCCTTGGCCAAGTCAAGATATTACACGTGCCTTCCTCCTATCAGTATGCAGATATTTTCACAAAGGGACTACCGAGACAGCTCTTCACCGACTTCCGATCCAGCCTTATCGTTCGGCCTCCTTCTGCTCCGACTGAGGGGGAGTATTAGCGAATATTCACAGTATATTTTGTAATTATGATAGACGTGTATTTAAGGTAACTTAGGATTCTTATTGTATTAGGAATCAACATCTGTACAACTATATATATTGTGATTAAAAAAAGAAATCTCTAAGAGAAATTATTTCAATCTTACAAATTCCATGATACTTGCCACCTTCCACCAGCAACAGGTTGCTAACTCTATCCACCAAGGCAAATCACCTTGTGTTAGACCTATGCGTATTAACTTACACAATTTCATTTTCCTTTCCAAGCTCTCTTCAATTAAAAATAGCAAACAAGTTATTACTTTTAATTGTCGTCGAACCATCCTCTTTAAACAAAAGAAAAATCATTCGTATCCAAGTTGTGCAATAAGAAACAGCATAGTAATTTATGAAGCAATCACAATATTGCTACTGCGTTCAAACACTACTATGGTACTATTGCAACATTGGGATAATTTTTCCAGCAAGTGATTGAAGGAGATATGACTCAATGAATAATGTCAATACTACACCGGAAAAAAAAGAGCAAATATTCTCCAGAATTTGATCATATAGCATATAGGAAAGGGAATAAGTTTAAAATAATTACCTCAAGTCCGAGAGACTAAAAGGATGGAAGGTTTGACACCAGTGATAAAAGTCAAAAGGGTTTTAGTTATAAACATGTAAATTACTCTTTTATCCTTAGATTGACGACCATATGTGGCTTTCTATATAATAGAAAAATAATAAATAAATTAAAGAATGTGGTTGATTATGTTCATCTTCAAAATCGAAGTTCACTAAAAAAACAACACCGGATCACATATGAGTCAAAGTTTTGAAATGTCAAAACTAATCATGGCCTATAATCACCTATTTCAACTAGGTTTGAAGATTAAAGCTTTACTACATCAAGAAACTCAAACCTTCAATGGATTTGTGCTATTAGATTGTGACCAGCAAGGAACATTATTCACTATTCGAAATTATAATTTCATAACAACTGGAGTTTAGATTTACAGAATTGAAACTTGTTAAATACACACAATATACACGTGTATATTGTGTATATTGGGCTCTTGGTTTCGGTAATGTACCGTGTACATAGGACATAATTTAGGTAAGGTTTTAGTCTCCTAGTTTAGGTAATATTGTGGTGTAATTAGTATTGTACACTTACCATAATATTTGTATTACCATAATTATATAGTTAGTATCCAAGTAGAATAAGGTTTTAGGAGTAGAATAGGAATATGATTCTCCTATTATGAAAATATGTAAATTGTATATAAACTCTTTCAGTCAATGAAAATAGTCAAGGAATTATTTCTTCCATGGTATCAGAAGTATAGGTCTTAAATTCCTCTCTCAAAAATCCTCCCAATTTCTGTCCACCAACATCGATTTCCGAGCCTCTCCCCGTCGGAATTCATGCCGACGGTTTATCCTTTCTTCCCAAAATTTTCTTCCAAATCCCTCAATCACATATTGTTCTATCAATATGTCTACATCACGGAATACGTTTCATCATGCCCTTACAGTTTCTAACATCAAGAATAACATCCTTCTTGTTCTTGAAATAGAAAATGTCAAATATGCGACGTGGGCCAAACTGTTCAAAATTCACGCACGCTCGTATCAAATCATCCATCACATAATCCCCGCGGCTCCTGAGGATACGGAGTTGCCAAAACGAGAGGATAATCCTAAGTTGTGGACGAATCTTGATGATACCGTCCTTCAGTGGATATATTCCACAATTTCTACCGACCTTTTGCAAACGATTATTGAACCTGACGCTACGGCGCAAGTGACTTGGGATAGACTACGTGATATATTCCAAGATAATCAGAATTCTAGAGTTGTTACTCTTGAGCAGAATTTCTCCCACGTCAATATGGAAGATTTCCCTAATGTTTCGGCCTATTGCAAAAGATTGAAGGAATTGGCGGATCAACTCCGCAACGTTGGTGCGCCGGTTTCGAATGACCGTTTGGTCCTCCAAATGGTTTCAGGCCTCTCCGAGGCCTATAGTGGTGTTGGCACGCTTCTTCGTCAAAGCAATCCACTTCCGCTATTTTATCAAGCTCGTTCTATGCTTACACTCGATGAAGCGAGCATGGCTAAAAAGGCGGCTACCGGTACTAGTCCTGTGGCTATGATGACCGAATCCACTATCCATCCTCCCGGTTTCAACAACTTGGGTCAAAACCGCAACAATGGTGGCGGCAAAAAATGAGGAAATAAGAAAATTATGACAAGAACCGCGGCGGTAACCGGCACAATGGTGGCGGCGGTAGTGGCCCTCGCGGTGGTCAGCAACATCAGCAGTTTTGGGCCCCATAGTGGGCCCTCATGCAGTGGCAGTGGGCCCTACATTCACAGTTTGGGCCAAGTAATTTTTTGCCCCATCGCGATGAGGTCGCCCAGCCAGCCAGCCCAAGCCCACCACGCCCGCCCACTTACGCTAGTCTTCGGCCGAGGCGTGGCGGGGTTCTTGAGCCTCGGCCCCCGCAGGCCCATCACGCAGCGGCACCCACGTCTACCGACATCGAAGCCACAATGCACACGCTTGGTTTAAATCCTCCGGACCCGAATTGGTATATTCATACCGGTGCCACTACCCACATGACATCCGATTCAGGTACGCTATCGTCTTATTCCAATTTGAGCAACCCTCGCGGCATAATTGTTGGAAATGATAATTCTATTCCAATTCGTGGTTATGGTCATAAAACTTTGTCTCCCCCTCATCCACCTCTTATCTTGAAAAACACCATACATGCCCCCAAAATTGATTAAAAACTTAGTGTATGTCCATAAATTCACTACTGACAATTTTATTTCTATTGAATTTGATCCACTTGATTTCTCTGTGAAGGATTTCAAGACGGGGAGTCATCTCATGAGGTGTGATAGTAAGGGAGATCTTTATCCTATCACACCCAGTTTCGATCCATCGAGTCAAGCCTTGCCATCCATATTTGCAACCATTTCTCCTTCTTTGTGGCATGCTCGTCTTGGTCATTCGGGCTCATCTGTTTTGTCGTCATTAGATAAAAATAATTTTATTTCATGTAAGGGTACGGTAGTACTCCAAATTGTCAGTCTTGTTCTTTAGGAAAAATTATTAGGTTGTCATTTGTAGACTCAAATTCTCATACTTTAATGTCATTTAATATTATTCATAACGACTTTTGGACGTCTCATGTTCTTAGTTATTTGGGTCATCGGTATTATGTTCTCTTTTTGGATGATTATTCTAAGTTTTTATGGACTTTTCCAATAGCAAAAAAATCTCAAGTTTTTTCCATCTTTGTAAAATTTAGAGCATTCATTAGAACCCAGTTCGAACGAAAAATAAAAAATATTCAGTGTGATAATGGCAAAAAATATGACAATGGGTGTTTCGGAAATTCTGTGCTAATAATGAGACCACTTTTCATTTTTCTTTTCCTCACACGTCTCCACAAAATGGGAAAACCGAACGCAAAATTCGTATTATAAATAACATTGTCCGAACTTTATTGATTCATGCTTCCGTACCCCCGTATTTTTGGCATCATGCTCTACAAATGACTTCATATCTCCTTAACATAATTCCTTCCAAAGGTTTGGCATATTCTTCCACCGTTCAAATTTTATCTAATAAGACTCATTCGTATTCACATCTTCGGGTTTTTGGGTGTTTGTGTTATCCGTTATTCCCGTCCACCACAATTAACAAACTTCAGGCCCGGTCTACTCCGTGTGTGTTTTTGGGTTTTCCGTCTAATCATCGTGGTTACAAATGCTTTGATTTATCCTCTAATAAAATCATCATTAGTCGACATGTCATTTTTTATGAATCCCAATTTCCGTTTGCTAAGGTGAGTAATCTCGCGCCTAGTTCGTATAATTTTTTGGATGATGGTATATCCCCGTATATTATTCACCATTTTTCGGACATGTTCCACACCCAAAATTCTCCAGCGGGCCCACTACCCGCTGGCCCCACTGATCCGTCACACACTACCGCCACTGGGCCAGTTCCAGCGTCAGTTTACCGTGTTGGGCCAGCAGGCCCACTACCTGCTGGCCAGTCCGTCCCGAGTCCAGAAAATTCCCAAAATCCGCCCAATTCTTCCTGAAGTCATAGACCGGTCACTTGTAGTCAGCGGGATGTTTTTAAACCAAAGAGACATTTTAATTTAAATTTTAATGTTATTAAATCACCCTTACCACGTACTTCTGTGTCTGCGTTAAATGACCCGAATTGAAAAATTGCTATGACCGATGAATATAATGCTCTTATTGATAAAAAAAATGTGGGAGTTAGTGCTCCGTCCATCGGGTATTAATATTATTAGGTCTATGTGGATTTTTGCTCATAAGGACAATTCAGATGGTTCATTTGCACGACATAAGGCACGACTTGTGGGTGATGGTAAGACTCAGCAGGTTGGTATGGATTGTGGTGAGACGTTTAGTCCGGTGGTCAAGCCGGCTACCATTCGCACTGTGCTCAGCTTGGCTCTTTCGAAAACATGGCATATTCATCAGTTAGATGTAAAGAATATTTTCCTACATGGTGATCTCAAGGAAACAATCTATATGCATCGGCCTTTGGGATTTAGGGATCCCAAACATCATCATTATGTCTGTTTGTTGAAGAAGCCCTTATAGGGGCTTAAGTAGTCTCCACGGGCTTGGTATATGCGGTTTGCCGACTATGTTTCGACTATTGGGTTCACTCACAACAGGTCGGATAATTCATTGTTCATTTATCGTCGTGGTTCATCCTTGGACTATATTATGTTGTATGTGGATGATATTATTCTGACTGCCTCTTCCGATGCCTTACGCCAGTCTATCGTGACAATGCTCAACTCTGAGTTTGCTATGAAAGACTTAGGGCCTTTGAGTTATTTTTTTGGGATTACTGTCACTCGTCATATAGGTGGGTTGTTCTTATCTCAAAGGAAGTATGCAGCTGAGATCGTTTAGAGGGCTGGGATGTCATCCTGTAAGTCCACTTCCACTCCAGTTGATACTAAGCCCAAGCTTAGTGCCACGGCCGGTGTACCATACAAGGATCCGACCCGTTATCGCAGTCTTGCAGGGCCTTTCAGTATCTTACATTCACGTGACCAGATATTACGTATGCTGTCCAACATGTGTGTTTATTTATGCATGATCCCAGAGTTGAGCACATGAATGCACTCAAACGCATCATTCGGTATATTCATGGTACACTTGACTATGATTTGCATTTATATCTTTCCTCAACGTTCACACTTGTCTCGTATACGGATGGTGATTGGGGTGGTTGTCCGGACACCAAACGGTCTACGTCTGGCTATTGTATGATTTTTGGTAATAACCTGGTCTCATGGTCGGCAAAACGTCAGTCGACATTGTCTCGATCCAGTGCCGAGGCCGAGTATCGAGGGGTAGCTAATATGGTCTCGGAATCATGTTGGTTACGTAATTTGCTTTTGGAGCTTCATTATCCCATTCAGAAAGCAACCTTGGTTTATTGCGATAATGTTAGTGCCATATACCTTTTTGGTAATCCGGTTCAGCACTAGCGCACTAAGCATATCTAGATGGACATTCACTTTATTCGCGAAAAGGTTATTTGTGGTCAGGTACGCGTCTGTCATGTCCCGTCAAGATATCAAATTGTCGACATCTTTACAAAGGGTCTTTCCTCAGTCTTTTTTGAAGATTTTAGGGACAGTCTCAGCGTTCGAAGACCGTCCGCTATGACTGCGGGTGTGTGTTAAATATACACAATATACACACAATATACATATGTGTATTGTGTATATTGGGCTCTCGGTTTTGGTAATGTACCGTGTATATTGGGCTCTCGGTTTCGGATTTGTGGCTTTATATCGTGACTTGGCAATTTTATGCCAAAATGTTGGGGTGGAACCTTTTTTGGATCTATAGCGTCGCAAATGATATGTCAAAAGTTTGTAATGTGAAATTTGAACTTATGCATGGACATAATTTGAAAAATATAATATTCGAAGTTGAAGTTGGAAAAAAAAGGGATTACGTATTTGAATCGCTCTGATATGTTTGGACATGAAAATAAAATTAAAATTTTGAGAGTGGAAATTTGGGAAGCTCCTCAAACATGTTTTTCAAATTAAAATAATGAGCTAGTTTGACAAATAAATACTTATAGTGAAATAATCTTCATATATTATTTCAAAATTTGAAACCAAAAAATCTATGATCAAACGGTGTAATGAACAAATGCATAACGAATCAACTTTGTTTTAACGGCAAATAGGGGCGAATTTATGTGTTAACTTTGAGGTACGTGAATTTATGATCTTTACGCAAAACTAGATATTTTATGTATAGATTTTCTAGAATTTATTAAACAAAGGTTTTAATGATGTATTTGATTAAAAGCTTAGTTATTCACCTAGAGGTACAAGGATTAATTCCCACTTAATGCATTTTTATCTCTTTTCTTTAGTAGTGCATCCATGTTTTAGAAATCTTAGATTCGTCTGTTGGGGAAGAATGTGTCCTATTACTATAACTATCTTTCACTATTATTAAAGAAAAGAACTGATCTCCTATTTGTTTAATCTTTAATAAGAATCTACTCCAAACATTTAAGGAATTCGGTTGCCGGATAACAAATTATTGAGTCCTTCTCTGGTTAATTGACCTGATGGGAGGTTGCTTTTAAAATATAAATTAAAAAGAAGTGTGTGTCTTCATACAAAGAAGACACAAGTGATACCACGAGTGAGTAGTTGCAAAAAGTACATTACTCCAATTAACACAAGTCTGAAAATCTGGAGAGAGAAAAAACGAGAGAATTTTGTCCCTAAAATGAAGCCTAACATGTAATCTTCACCATGTACCGTCTAATACCAAAATTTCTTCAATTTGAACGTTGTAAATTGTGATACTCGTAGACCAAATTTAACATGTAGAAAAAGACTAGTCTACAGACAACTTCAAAGAGTTGATTGGATAGGATAAAAAAAAGATCTAAAATGATAATGTGATGTTGGTAACTCAACTTTAAAACGCATCATTTTTTCCTTTTTTATGACAAGGAACCCGTAGCCACTACCCTTCGGGTGCGCATAGGGTAAACTCCGTCCTGTGCAATAGCTTGCAAACCTCACAGAAGAGATAACTCGCACTAGGCAAGCCCCATGCAACGAGCTTGACCCAGAAGGCAAACCCCATGTTGTCATAGGAAGGGGGTTTCGAACTTGAGACCTCCATTATGAAAGCCCCATGCTCCACCGTTGCGGGTCATCATTTTTTATTATAATCCCTTTGGTTTTTTCCTGTTTCCTCAAACCAATCACCGCATTTAAGTCAAATTTATTTCCCTCTTTAGTTTCCACATTTTCCTCAAGAATGTAACAAATGGTCAATATTAGCTTCTTTTCCTCACTAATTTCCTGATTCCAAGCAGAGCCAAAGGGACTAGCAGAAGAATAAAAAGTACCTTCTACTAGTAGGGTCAGCTGCTTTCTATCCTTCATTTACACAAAAAAAAAAACTGACTAGTATCTTCTGGCTTTCGAGTAACGTCCAACGTTGGTTCACCATCAAACTTTCAGGTTCTTTCACCTTTCTCCCATGAAAGGGTCTCCCAGGGGCTTTTCATTTTGACATAAATAACTACTTCAAGATCTTTGACCATATCTGCGAAGAGAACACAGAAAATTGAATTGAGTACATGGGGATGGAAGGAAGAAAATGGATCCACAAGGAGAACTAATCACTTACCGTTTCAAATAACCATTGACTTGCATACCAAAGAAGACGATGCAAGGAAAGCAGCCTGTGCAGTGGAGAGACATTAGTTTCATCCATTCCAACACCTAATGCCCATTCTTCAAGGCAAAGTGATCAAACTTGCCAAGTTTAGCATATAACGAACACGATAGCTTTCTGATTTTATATGCCGCTAACTAGCCAATAAATTTTCAGCTCATTAGACATAGGTTTTTCATCGTCCGCTTTTACCTGCACAGGTGAAGATAAATACCTTAATATTTCTCGATGATTTTAATAGCAAATTATCAAGTTGAAAAAACAAAACAAATAATAGCACAGAAGATCAAGGTGCAAACTTGCAACAACAGTAGCACATGTATTAACGAAAGGAAAACTTGTCGAGAGGAACCAGTTATCAATGCCAATGAATTTGCGAAGAAAGAAGGATGGATTTTGAAAAGTCGGGTCTGATATTCCTGTCTAGTATTGGGATTAAATATTTTTAGTTTAGAAAAAATAAGGAGAACTATCACAATCAAAGGCAACGAAAATGAGTTGAAGTGGATGGAATGCTCGATTAATTAAGGTCAAGGGAGGAGAATTTACATTATTCTATCTCCATGAATATTATATTATTATGGAATGTAAAGGGCCTGAATGACCACAATAAAATTGGTAGTAAAGGGTATTTTAAGGAAGTGGCAGCTCACGATGTTCTGCATTTATAAGTCGATGTAGTCTCTTAATGGCATGCCTTTAATCCAAGAGAATGACCAGAGTACTTAAACACTGAGGGAATGTTTTGTAGTTTCTATGAGGCAGGTTATCCCAATAATGTGTTTGAGTAATGTAGTTCTGAATGCTGCAATGAAGATTTTAGAATGTTTTTAAGGGTTGCATATAGACAGTGGGATGAGTAGAAAATGCAAGAAAGAAGTAGCTAGACTGGTCGCAGATTTCAATCTTGTAAGATTCATATCGGCAAGGAAATATAGTTGGGAGAAACCATTATCATCCCGATGGAGCTTTCAGAATTTATCAATGACATTAGGACCTTACCAAAAGGAAGACTAGTCCGAGGCTTACCTCCTGAGTGGGGCCAAAACTGACCACAGCTGTTTTCCACTAACGTGTTTATCAGTTGAGAAATGTAATCATGAGTAGCTCAGAACTACTTTAGTTTTCATGTTTGTGCCTCTGTTGAAAGACAGGAAGACACACTGAAGACCCCACGTGTAAAACTTCATGATTGCAACATGTAATCACGAAGAGCTCAAAGCAAGGTCTGCTGGTCAATACATCTTGATCATCTCCTGTGGACTTGAACTTGTATTCACAATTAACACAATTAAATCACTAAATCCAGCAGTCTAACAGTCTGAAAAGAAATATCCACATCACAATTAGCATATTAACAGACAAAAAGGCAGAGCATATGACATACCGGCTTCAAACGATTTCTCCACTCTACAAAGGCATATACTATACCCAATATTAAGTGGTATGCAGCAAAGCCGGGAACAGTGAAAATTCTTGTATATTTAGCTCCTCTCACAATGAAGAAGTTTTTTCTAGAATGAATGACAGTAGAAGTTCAGAGCAAAGAAATTATTATGTGGTTAAAGATTGAAATTAACCTTAAAGTTTAGGGAAAGAACGGACCACTGAAAAAAGTGAGAAGCTACAAAATTATGATATCAACTTTTCTCTCAAAAGAGAAAAAAACACAGCATGGACAGTCAATATGATTTAGAATCTTAAACTTACTGACATGAACTGGAAAAATAACCCAAAAACAGAATAGCCAGTAGTCTTTATATTACGAATTAAGTTTCCTAGTAGAGGACTGACCACTCATCAGCACAATTTGACAGAATGATATGCTGCAATTACTGTTTCACCCTGCACACACTTACACCTGCAAAGAACACAATAATATTGTTGCAAAGCATATTTGTGGAGAGAGAAAAGATGAAGCTAGGAAAATTACTATCGAGGAAATGCATGAAAGCCAATCTTAACTAAGAAATACAGAGCAGTTCCCTAGGTTTGGATCATTTATCTTTTTTCTTATTTGTAATCCCAAAAGCAAGGAGTCCAATGATACAACTAAGGCAGCTACTCTGACAACATAACTTTCTCTTTTGTCCTTCCCAAGATGATATGGGAATCCCCATTTTCCAGTTCTCATTTTACACTTCCAATTCTCCAGAAACGGTGCTCCGCTTAGCATTATAGTTCAATAATTCTACAGCCTACCTTTTCTCTTTGTTTTTAGATAAGAAAGACATGATCCAGTTGCTGGTGAGTTTTCTTTATCCACTGTTTTGTTCAGGTAGAACAAAAAAGAATGGAGAAGCAACATCTCTTTTTGTTTAAGACTGAAATCATCTGCATGCACTAAAAAGCTATTGAAATGAAATTAGATGCCAAAATACAGACATCGCAGCAATTCTGCCTCATACTGGAATGGCAATAAGGGCTTTAATTTCTTATACAGAAAGGGATGAGGGCAAAAATGTTGGAGAAACTCCAAAAGGGTGAGGCCAGACATGTTGGACAACTCAAGGTAGGCAATTAACAATAACTATGGCTTAGTCCCAAATAGGTTGTGGTCGACTATATGAATACTCACTCACCACGTTACTCCAATAAGCAATCAATACAATATAATTATCCTTTGTTGGCAATGAAGGTCCAAAAGAGAGATGGCGAATATTCTTCTGGAAATTAGCAGTGAGATATGCTGCCAAGAGAGTTCAAATCGAGAAGGCTAAAGTAACTAAACTGTAACTAAACAAAAATTACATTGCATTCCAAAAGGCTAAAGTAACAGCAACAAAACATACCTCCGGAAGACAAAGACAGCTGTTGCTACGGGAGAAACTTCTGGACCTAAAATCTGTCAGCCAGCCACGGCAAAAGCCTGAAGAAGCTTCTCTTCTGGAATAAACACATATAGAGTAGCCCTTAACTTCACAACAATTCCCGGGGAAGCACTCTCATCTAGGCATTGTCAATAACCACTTTTGATAAAGGTCAAAGACTTTATCAAATTCCCTCATTCTGCAGTATTTTTTCATGAGTACTAGAAAGGGAACATGATCAACTGCTAAACCAGATGACAGTAACTTGCCAAAGAGCTTGTCTGCCTCTGTCATCCTACCTTGTAGACAATACCACTTAAGTAGTTCCGTGTAAGTAATTACATCTGGCTGACAACCTTTTCTCAACATTTCATCATGTAGCTTAAGTGCTGAGTGAATCAGGCCAAGATTACAAGCAGCACCAATCAACAGATTGTAAGTAACTGAATCAGGGATAAGACCATACGAAAGCATCTCTTTCTCCAAGGACTGAGCTGCAGAAAGATTTCCTGACTTTATCTGTGCATAAATTAATGCATTATATGTATATATGTTTGGAAGTACACCATTTGCAACCATTTTGTCTCTAATATATGAAGCTTTTTGTATATCACCACATCTTCCATAACCATCAATTATGACATTCCAAACAAGTGGTTCAGGTATAATGGAATTCTCTAACATGTAATCAAGGAAACAATTGGCTCTATCAATCTCCCTATTAATACATAGGGCCTGTATTATCATTTTGTACGTAATTTGATCTGGGCTGACACCCATTCTTGTCATAACATCATAGATATAACAAGCATCGCTGGTCTTTCCTTCTTTACAAAGTGCTCCAACAATAGTGTTGTAAGAATAAACATCTGGAACGAAACCAAGCTTTAGCATTTCACAACAATACTTATATGCAGTGCCCACGTCATGGCTCATACAGAATCCATGGACAACAACATTGTACGACATTTTATCAAGTTTCATACCCTTTTTTAACATCCTCTCCCAAAAAGCAAGAGCTTGATCAGTATCTCCATTTTTAAAGCAGCCATCCATCATTATGGTTGATGTAATCAAATCTGAGCTCCCTCCCTCATAATTTTTGCTTAGTAATTTATGAAAAAGCTTTTTCGCCTCCTCCATCAAGCCTTTCTTACAAAGCGCATGAACAAGGATGTTACAAGTAACTCTGTTTGGTATAATTCCATGGTTGGCCATGGTAGAGAAGGTGTTTAGACCTTTATCGACGTCATTCATGAGACAATAACCCCTTATTAAGGAGTTATACGTAGCACAAGAGGGAGCTGGACCCCTATACAACATACCTCTAACTATCCATTCTGCCTTCTCCAGTTCACCGTTTTTGCACAGTCCATTGATGAGGTAATTATGTGTGATAACATCAGGAATAGTACCATTCTGTATCATGTTGCACCAAAGAGATAAAGCTGGTGCCAGTTTACCATCCAGACACATAGCTCTAATAACATATGCATCTTTATTGAAATTTATTTCCAAGGTGCAGTTACTAATGCCTTCGGCCGAAGGTATTCTTTCCCTGCAAAATTCACGTAATGTCCTTGTAAGAATATTTTCTTCTTTTTTCAGAATGAAAAGGAATTGGCAAATATGTTAATAATGTGGCTGCTGGCTTCTTTTTCAAGTCGCTAATATCTTTAAAGTAATTTCCTTTGAGGATATTAGGGGCTTGAAAGTAATTTCTTTTTCACTACTATATGGGGCCGAGTGTTGGACAGTCAAGAACGCCCACATTTAGAAGATGAAGACAGCGGAGATGAGAATGCTCAGATGAATGTGCGGTATACTAGGAGAGGTAGGATTAGGAACGAAGTTATACGGGGCAAGGTAGGTGGGTGGGGGTGGGGGAAGGTAGGAGTGGCCTCGAAGGGGGACAAGATGAGGGAAGCGAGGTTGAGATGGTTCGAGCATGTGAAGGGAAGCGCGTAGATGCGCAACTAGGAGGGGGTGATTAGACATGACATGGCGCAACTTCAGCTTACTGAGGATATGACCCTAGATAGGAAGGTTTGAAAGGCGAGGATTAGGGTAGAAGACTAGTAAGTAGTTGAGCATTGTCGCGCTTTATGTGGGAGAGGTCGGGGCTATTTAGTAGTCCCGTAGTCTCTTACTCTTTATTACATCTTACTACATGTGGCTTCATTTGCTTTGTATCTTGCTATTTTATTTTGTTGTAATATTATTCTCGCAATTCTGTTTCGAAAACTTTTCTTCTAAGCCGAGGGTCTATCGGAAACATCTCTACCTCACAAAGGTAGGTTAAGGTCTCCGTACATCCTACCCTCCCCAGACCCCACTTGTGAGATTACACTTGGTATGATGTTGTATATTAGGGGCTTGTTCAATAAGAAACAGTCTACAAGCACGGATTGATCAAATGGTATATAGTTCATTTGTTGGTAGCTTGGAGTATTAAAAGCATGACTCTTGCTTTCCAATTGGTTGTTTTTGCATTAATTGCTACTTCATTAATCTTATCGATAAACGTACATACTTCTACGACATGTTGTTGTCGTTGTCATATTCCATATGTCACTTAGTCATCTCTGTCTCGCTGCGGGTCAGCACCTCCGAAAGAAATGGAGGACTTCATACAGTGACCCCGCGATCGCCCACTGAACGATCATTGAAGACATTCATTGACATTACTAGAATAGAAAGTAAATCTTCTCACATATAATGACTTTGTCCTCAGAAAGAAATGTGGAAGCGTGAAATCTGGACTTATGCATCTATACAGAACTAAGAAAAGTTATATGGGGAAAACACAAACAAGTTAGATGTTTAGACATCAAGAAGCACATTTATTCAAAGTGTAGTCTATGCAAGCAGCTTTTACAAAATAGCTCAGCAATCTCCAAACCCCTAAGCGTTTTTAAGAAAAGATCTCCTCTACTTTAATGTGCCTATTTTTTTATTAAATCTTGTGGTTTGTCAACATGAAGCTAAAGCTCGGTTCAGGCATCATGAGGTCATTGAGAGGATCTGGAGAGAAGATCATATTCAATACATATACAGAACCACTCTTACATGAGCCCTCCCTCCCGAACCAAAGCTCATGGAAACTAGTCAGGATGAAACTTCCCTTGAAAATGTCTCTTACATTCTCAGTTCGACACCACTATAGATGTATTTCCTTGTGAATCATCATTGAGTGCTTGCTTCAAGAATTTGATTGATAGCTGCTTGTAATATTCAATTTAGTTTGTGGATTATCCTTTCTTTTATATTTTGGATTCATTGATATGACTTAAGTGGATAGAGCCTATTGTTATAACTTGATTCAGAAACAGTTATGTTAACCTCTTATTAGTGTTGAACATTAAAAATCCTCCAGAAGTTACAAGCTTTACATTTAGGTTAGTAGAGGATATCATTCTCATCCACGACCCAGAGCGAGAGCAATCCATGTAATTCTCCACATTATGGGACGGCACTGAAGGTAACAGTTTTCAACTTATTACTCCCTTTAATATCGTTCTCTAAACAGAATATTCTTCCTCCATCAATTTCAAGTATTATAGAATATTATTAATTTAGGTTGTTCAAACTTTAATTTGACATCTTACCTACTATGAATTATTTCACCTTATCACATTCTAAAGAACAATCATATGCACTTTCATCAACCTCTACAATATTACGAGATGTTCTTCCATGCCTTCAAAAAATAAGCTCTATATATTATTTACACAAATTTAGTACTATTAATAAGTGTTCAGATTAAACTAGGTCTCCTTAATTGGAATGGAGGTAGCATTTTAAAAGAAGACCCCGAAAAAGTAGATGCGACAACTTTATTTATTCCCACTCTATTGATAAGATAGCTAGTGTGGTAGTTAGTTAGGATTAGCTAGTAATTGGTTGAGTTAGTTATAACTAATTGTACAGCTAAGCATAGATTAGCCTAGGTTGTTAGTTTATATGTTGTAACACTGCTCACAGAGCATTTCATTCAGTTGAATAGAAAAGATATTTTCTCAATTCTACTCTCAACCCTTCTCCCTCGATCGCACTAACTCAGGTCCTCCATTGGAGGAGTTAACATGGTATCAGAGGTTTGGAAGTAGATCTATCAGTGTGAGAGAGTTATTGTGTTTGCGTAGCTGGTTAATGAAGCATTGAAAGTGAAGATAACTTTCTTCTCTAGCTCGAAGCAGTTACAATGGCGACTTCAATGGCGACAGAACCTACTATTACGCACACACATCCTCGGTACGTGCATCCATCGGATACTCCAGGATCTGTTCTAATTCATGTTCAATTGAAAGGATCAGAGAACTATGGGCTATGGAGAAGATCGATGCGAATTGCGTTGCAAGCAAAGAGGAAATCAGGTTTTGTAACAGGGACGTGCAAAAAGGAAAGCTTTGAGAAAGAATATCATGAGCATTGGGACACATGCAATGCGATAGTTCTCTCTTGGATCATGAATACAGTGGCTCCTAGTCTTCTAAGTGGAATAGTGTATGCTTCGGATTCTTATCTAGTATGGGAAGATCTGAAGGAACGATTTGATAAGGTCAATCGCATGAGGATTTATCAATTGCACAGGGAGATTGCGACTATTTCGCAAGGAACTGATTCAGTTTCAATGTATTTTGCCAAATTGAAGGAACTGTGGGCCGAGTATGATGCTATGGTAGCTTCTCCAAACTTTGGATGTCCAAAAGCAAAGGATTATTTCTATCATTTGCACCAGCAGAGGCTTCTTCAATTTCTGAGAGGGTTGAATGAGTCATATGCTCAGGCAAGGAGACAAATACTCATGAAATCCTCAGAACTGAGTCTGAATCAAGCAGATGCAATGGTGGTGGAAGATGAGAGTCAAAGGAATAATTCAAATCTAAATTCCATGGGAATGAAGTCACTGGCTGAGGGAAATGATATTACTGCTCTTTCGACTGCTAGACAGTAATATCAGCATACTCAACAGTCACAACAGACTCAGAAATCCAGATACAAGAATCCAAATGCACAGTGTGATCATTGTAAGATGAAGGGCCATGTCACAGATGATTGTTATCAGCTGATTGGCTATCCACCATGGTTTAAGGGAAAGAGGAAGCTAGTAGCCCATCATGTACAATATGGAGTTTCAGCTGAACATGTTCAGAACCAACAGATGATCTCACAAGAGAATCATGGGTACAATGGACATGCTTTTAATTTGGGACACTTACCTTATACTGCAGGACAAGGCAATGCAGGTGGAAATCCAAGAAATGCAGGGCATGCACACAATCAAGGGAATCCATCACATAGTGCAGGGAATGGAGGTGTAGGTGAAAATGCTAGAAGTGCAGGATCACAAGGATATGCAGGATCACAGGGATATGGAAGAGTAACATGGCATTTACCGATGGACAGTATAATCAGATACTGCATCTTCTACACAAAGGCAGCAACAACAACAATCATACACCTGAGATCTCAGCACACTCAGTATGCATTGTTAGTTGTTTTGTGGATAACAATGAAGATGAACTTAAGTGGATAGTTGATACTGGAGCAACTAATCACATGGTGTCAAACAATAAGATGATAACAGATGCACATAAACTGCCTAGTAGAGAGTCTAAAAAGGTTCACCTACCTAATGGACAGAAGATACCAATAGATATTATAGGCAAGGCCAGGCGAATCAAGGAGAGATTTCTAATGTCTTATATATACCAGACTTTAAGTATAATCTACTATCAGTCTCCAATTTGACCAAAGAGCAAAAATGTTATATGCTCTTCTACCTTGATTTTTGTCTACTGCAGGACCTTCACACTGGGAAGGTGAGGGGAATTGATAGCTTGGAAGATGGTTTGTATTACTGGCCACATAATGTCAGTCATGAACCACTACAATCAGCTGCTTTGAGTATGGTAGATGAGACAGACTTATGCCACAGAAGACTGGGACACATACCACACAAAGTTCTGCAGCAAATGCATGTTACTCATAATAATACTTCCTGTTTGTCCACTAGCTAAACAGACTATGTTACCCTTTCCACAAAGTACTAGTAGAGCTAATAAGGTGTTTGATTTAATTCATGGAGATGTTTGAAGTTCTTATAGAACTTCAACTCATGATGGTCATAAATACTTCCTCACATTAGTTGATGATTGTAGTAGGATGGTTTGGATCTTCCTTCTCAAGATGAAGAGTGATGTAGGCATTGTATTGAAAGAATTTCTGACTCTTGTACACAGACGGTTTAATGGAAATGTCAAAGTTTTCAGAAGTGATAATGGTACAGAATTTTTAAATTCATATTGTGCAGAGTTGTTTAACAGTGCAGGTATTGTTCACCAAAGTTCATGTGCCTATACACCCCAACAAAATGGGGTGGTTGAAAGGAGGTATGGACAGATTCTTGAAGTTGCAAGGGTTATTAGATTTCAGGCAGGACTACCCATCAAGTTTTGGGGTTTGTGTGTCCAAAATGTTGTTTATCTGATCAATAGAGTGCCATCTACTGCATTCAAAGGAAAATCTCCCTTTGTTGTTTTCTTTGGGAGAGAACCCAACTTGAAACACCTTAGGGTAGTAAGGTGTTTATGCTATGCTGCATATGTCAGTGATACAGGAGATAAGTTTGGTGCAAGAGCCATTAAATTAGACTTCATGGGATACTTTTCCACTCAGAAGGGGTACAAGTTATACAACCTCTTGACCAAGACTCTCTTCATTAGTAGGGATGTTTCTTTTAGGGAAGATGAGTTTCCTTTCAAATATCCTGCTCCTGAGTTGCAGCACGTTGATGTTACCAGACCTGGAGGTTCCTCTGGTGATATGTTCTTACTTGATGAGATCACAGGTGCAGGGACTCTACATGGTAGTCATGATGCACAAGTTCCTAATCATTCATCATCTACAGAGGGCACTTCAGATATTTATCATCACAGTTCAACTCCTACTGTGCCAGAACAGGTTCAAGCTCCTGCTCAGATAAGTTCCTGTCTTCCTATTCCTGTTGTCCAGCCAAGAAAATCTGGGAGAGCTCCTAAGCCACCAGGATGGTTGATGACTTCATTCACAATGTACCATCTGCTACTGATCAGGCTGCTCCTGATTAGGCTGATGTTTGCTCTACTTCTCACCTTTTGTCTGCTTATATGTCTTGTGGTTCCATTTCTACTCCCTATTTTCATTCCTTGTGTGATTTTTCTGCTATTAGAGAGCCTAGTCCATATGATGAGGCTATCAAACACCCTCAGTGGGTTCAAGCCATGGATCAGGAGTTACAGGCTTTAAGTGAAAATCACACTTGGCAATTGGTTGATTTGCCTTCAGATAAGAGGGTCAAAGGGTGTAAATGGGTGTATAAGGTGAAATATAATGTCAAAGGTGAAGTGGACAGGTACAAAGCTCGTCGTACCTCTTGGCTGGTTGCTAAAGGATATACACAACATGAGGATCTAGACTATCAGGAGACCTTTTCTCCTTTAGTCAAAATAGTGACTGTTAGTTCTTTCCCTAGCTGCTATGCATGGTTGGAAACTACATCAAATGGATGTGTTCAATGCATTTTTTGCAAGGGGATTTGGTTGAAGATGCCTACATGGCTCCACCTCCTGGTCTTCTTAGACAGTGGGTGCTGTCCGAAGTTTGCAAACTTCAGAAGTCCTTATATGATCTGAAGCAAGCATCAGACAGTGGAATTTGAAGTCAAGTGAGGCCTTATTAGGGTCGGGGTTTGTACAGAGTCATCATGACTATTCCTTATTTAGCAAGAGGTCAAGTTCTGATGTGGTTCTTATCTTGGTATATGTTGATGATCTTTTGATCACTGGTTCCTGTTCTAGTTTGGTTCAGGATGCCAAAGATATGCTCAAGACTCATTTCAAGATCAAGGACCTGGGGAGATGAGATATTTCCTTGGTCTTGAAACAGCCAGAAGCAAGCAAGGCATCATGGTTTGTCAGAGAAAGTTTGCATTGGAAATTATATCATATTTTGGACTTGCAGGATCCAAACATTCTGGTAAACCTTTGGAAATTAATCAGAGGCTTATTAGTGCTGATTTTGACACCTGCACCAGTGTTGATGCTCAATCAGATGAATTGCTGAATGATCCCACTAGTTATCAAAAATTAGTGGGCAAGTTACTGTATTTGACCATGACAAGGCCAGATATCAGTTATGCAGTCCAAAACCTGAGTCAGTTTGTGCACAGGCCAAAGAAGTCACATGTGGACGGGGCTTTGAGGGTGGTCAGGTGTTTGAAAAATGCACCAGGATTGGGAATTTTACCATCATCTGTGATGTCAAAACAGCTCTCACAGTGTATTGTGATGCAGATTGGGAAACTTGTCCAATGACCAGGAAGTCAGTAAGTGGTTTTGTTGTGAAGATTGGAAAGTCCTTGATTTCCTGAAAATCAAAGAAACAGAATACAATCTCAAGAAGTTCAGCAGAGGCCGAGTACAGGAGCATGGCAAATGCTATAGCTGAAGTTGTGTGGTTGACTGGATTATACAAAGAACTGAATCTGGAACTTGAGCTGCCAGTGAGGTTGTACTGTGACAGCAAAGCAACACTTCAAATTGCAGCAAATTCCATATATCATGAAAGGACTAAGCATATCGATATTGATTGTTATTTCATTCGAGAAAAGATACAAGAAGGTCTCATTCATACAGATCATGTGTCAACTAGGTTGCAGCTAGCAGATATTCTAACTAAAGGGTTAGGGAAAGTTCAACATGATTTTCTTTTGTCCAAGCTGGGAGTGCATAGCTTGTTTGCACCATACAGCTTGAGGGGGAGTATTGAGGAGATAGCTGACGTGGCAGTTAGTTAGGATTAGTTAGTAATTGGTTGAGTTAGTTATAACTAATTGTACAGCTAAGCATAGATTAGACTAGGTCGGTTGTTATCTTATATATTGTAACACTGCTCACAGAGCATTTCATTCAGTTGAATAGAAAGATATTTTCCCAATTCTACTCTCAACCCTTCTCTCGATCGCACTAACTCAGATACTCCATTGGAGGAGTTAACGCACTCCCCAAAATTCTTAACACCTGTGTCTAGAATTCCCTCCTCAAGACCACCTCAACTCCCTTAGCCAGTTAACTACTGCAAAGGAAGCTAAATAACATCCAAAGGTAGTTTGGCAGGGCAAAAGTAGAGCAAACTAATCCATGCTGAGTATTTTAACTTATTTACACCAATGCTACAGCGCAGTAGACAGGTAGCTAACAGAGGAAATTACTTGTTTCATCCACTCTATAGTTTATGAACATAATTTCCCTTAAAATACAGATAACAACATCAGAAAGTAAAGCTGGAAAAGTCATATCTTCTCGTTAAAAATTGGTTACTTTTTCCTTATCAGATATAATAATGGTTGAGATGTTATCAAAGTAAAATAAATTTGAACTAAAAAAGACTTGAGACAAAATTTGGAACAAACCTCATACTCTTGAGACGATCCAAACTATGCTTTAACATCGCATCCAACACGTTAAAACCTACTGTCGAATCCCCTTCTCGATTCGAATTGTTCCCCTTAGACGACCAATCTTCGCGATTCACACTTTGCACTACATTATCTTGTCTACACATATAAAATTACCAAAAATTATCAACTTTTTGTTGGAAAAAACAAAGTGAGTTGATATAAACATAAGTATCTAATCGAACAATTAAACCTCAAGTCGATAACATCCAAATTAGCTTTTGAGCAGAATAAATCGGCAAAAGCGTGAACAATGCGATCTTTGATGATGTCTAGGGTTTGAAAACTCCCGTTCAGTATACGAAGAAGAAATTGAGATTCCTCCGAGACAAGTAATAGCTGGGAAAAAATGAGGATAATGTATCATCGGGAAGGAAAAAGATCACGTATTGAATTTAGAGATTCGTAACGACTTACGGGCTGCATTTCCAGTAAAATTGGAGTCGCCGGCTGCGAATGCCGTCGTACGACCGGTTAAAGACGGCGGATTGGAATGGTAAGAGTAATTAGGGAGCCCTTTACTGTAAGCGGGCGGATACCAGTTTCAAGTATATGAATGGTCGGGTGAAGAAAAGTTAACAAAGTAGACATTAAAGTACAAGAAATTTCGTAAATATAACAAAATATTTTTTTATTTCTTAAAATATGTGTCCGGTCAAATAGTACTACATCAAATGAAACAAAGTGAATACTTATTATTTATGTACACTGTTTGAGGTTCCTACTACTACAAGTGATCAAAATGGTCCTTGGTATTTATACTCCCGTTCATATTTACTTGTTCATGTTTAATTTGACATACTTCTTAAAAATAACAAATAAAAATAATAATTTACTATATCATTCTTAATGTTTATACATAAAAGGGTCATATTTTCCCTTGTACTCTTACAAATAAATTATATATACTGTTTATTATATTTTTTCAGCATATTTGATCTTGTCATCCAACTTTATATTTGCGACAACATTATCTCTCATCAAATGCAAAGAGCCTTTGGGCTATATTTTTTGCCTACCATACAAGACCTTGTCTTGGAGAAAAACATACAGCACAATGGGGATGTCCATTGGCTTAAGTAGAATGGGGGAGATTAGGCAACATCTACCTCGTGTACATATATTCTCGTTCTGGATATTAATATACAAGGTAGGAGCCGGGTCGCCTAACCCCCAACTAGGAAGGTGGCTTTAAATTTTTAAAAAATTATCCATTCACAAATCCAAAAAAGAGGGAGAAAGGTCATAAAACATGTTGGCCGCAGCATTCTACATTGTAGTGCCAATTGTAGGATATAATTATTGGACTCAAAGCAGTACGGAAAGTAAATAAATATTACAAGTGTTCGAAAGGATAAATAAACAGCCAAGATTATAATTATCGCAAGCTTGTTAAGTCTTAAATCTTGATAATCTGAAATTAAGAAACACTAAATCTGGATTGTTATAACTGTGACTGAGTTGAGAGATGGCTCTCTATCTTTAAGACAAAATTGCCCCGTATATATATTTTTACGTTAGCGGGCAATAGTCTTCCAAAATAAAATAGCAATTAATCAACACTACAAAGCAAATAGGTTGATTCTGACGAAGAAAACAAACACGAAACGACTTGCTGAAGAGTGAAAAATTTAGAGGAAAGGAAGATTGTTCTTTTATTTTGCTACTATTTATGTATCTTTCTTTTGGACTTCTTTCTCTTTTTTGTCCCCTCTCTCTACCTCAAATCTGTTTCAAGCAATATATAGTGTTTAAGAGGAGGATAGGTGATTAAGAGGTCCTTTAAGAGGTGTATTCATGGTCATAAATTTTTTGTAGTAAGTGCAAAACGTTTCAGAAGTTTAATGTCATAAATTGTTGGCTTTCTGGCTGCTGACCACCACAGTTTGGGGTCCAAAAGATAATATCAGAAGAAGCCCAGAAGCCCAAGTTTAATGCCATAAACTGTTGGCTTTCCACCACATTTTGGAGTTTGGGGTCCAAAAGATAATATCAGAAGAAGCCCAGAAGCTCAGCGCGCGTGTGGGGCTAGCCTCGAACCCAAGCACACATAGGTCCACCCTCCTTCAAACACATGGGTTACCCCTTGGGGTTCCAAACCCTTATCCATTTTTAGGCTTATAAAGAGAACAATTTTTCTTTTTCCCACCGATGTGGTAGATTTGTCACACACCATATTTTCATGTCTCAAACACCTTACTTCGTGGACCAATATTTCTTTCATTTCTTCACTAAATTTGACGATCCTTGGCCTTACGGTTATCTACTCACTTAGTAGATTATGCACGTGTGAAGAGACAAAACCTCCAACATGCCGAACCCTAGTGTTTAAGTCATTAAATATGGGTGGACGCAACCTCCCCACCAAAGACAAATTTCCAATACCAATCTCCAAAATTTGTCGCGGTCAATCCAAGATGAATTAGAGTACCTGTAGTGTTTGAAGTCTGGATTCTCAAATATCAAGTGTTTCTTATCCGGTTGTTCAAGCTTCGAGTTATATATATATATATATATATATATATATATATATGTGTGTGTGTGTGTGTGTGTGTTGTATCCCTCAAAGTCTTCTTTCCATCATCATAAACGGCTCAATAGGATTTTTCCTACGTCAAAATATGATTCTTAAAAGAAGTGCGTGCAAAGCTGTAAGATTCAGAGTGTTAAGAATCTATGAGTCAACTTCGAATAATTAACTGTACAAATCCAGATATATTTAGTTCGTGATTTTTATACATGTTGTACTTTTTAGAATTTTCTTTCAAACTGAATGAAAGAAATAACCCTCTTGATTATTTTCATTGATTGAATAGATATATATACAAGTTACAAACCTTCTTCTATCATAATTCTAACTATACAATATGGTAAGTGTATATTCTAATTATGGTAAGTGTATATCCTAATCTAGGTAACAAATATATTACAATATACATACAATATACTTTCCTTAATATACAAGATTTGTCTACTATTTTCTTTGCCCTAATTACGCCATGGAAATTTGGGCGTCTTTCAGTCCCTTCTTGAGAGGCTAAGCCCAGACCCTTCTTTGTCTTCTTTGCTTTGGGCCCCTTCCTAGAGGCCCAACCGAGACCCCTTCTTTGCCTTCTTTGCTTTCTTTGCTTGATTCAACGATATACATGTGATTTACACTGCTGTATATTCGGGGTATATCACAGGTATATTGAGCTGTTTAACACACCCCATGATCATAGCGAGGCGGTTTTAGCAATGAGGCCACTAAAATCTTCAAAGAGAACCACTAGTAGACCCTTTGTAAAGATGTCTGCAATTTGATAACGAGACGGGACATGGCATACGCGAACTTGACCATTTGCAACCTTTTCACGGACAAAGTGAATGTCCATTTCGATATGCTTGGTGCGTTGGTGTTGAACTGGGTTGCTGGAAAGGTAGATGGCACTAATGTTATCGCAATATACCAAGGTTGCCTTCTGAATGGGACAATGAAGCTCCAAAAGCAAATTACGTAGCCAACATGATTCAGAGACCACATTCGCTACCCCTCAATATTCTGCCTCGGCACTTGAGCGTGATAGAGTTGCCTGACGTTTCGCTGACCAGGAGACCAAGTTGTTGCCAAGGAACATACAGTAGCCAGAAGTCGACCGTCTGGTGTCGGGACAACCACCCCAATCAACATCCGTGTAAGAGACAAGTGTGGATGTAGATGAAGGATACAAGTGCAACTCATAGTCTAGTGTCCCCTGAATATACCGAATGATGCGTTTGATTGCATTCATGTGCTCAACTCTGGGATCATGCATGAATAAACACACCTGTTGAACTGCATATATACTATCCGGTCTGATAAAGGTAAGATACTGGAGGGCCCCTGCCAGACTGCGATAACGGGTCGGGTCCTCGTATGGTGCACCTGCTGCGGCACTTAGCTTTGGGTTTGCATCAACTGGCGTGGAAGTGGACTTACAGGATGACATCCCAGCCCTCTCTATGATCTCAGCATCATACTTTCGTTGAGACAAAAACAAGCCACCTGAATGACGCTTGACGGCAATTCCCAAAAAATAACTCAAAGGCCCTAAGTATTTTATAGCAAATTCAGAACTGAGCATGGCCATGATAGACTGGCGCAAAGCATCGGAGGAGGCAGTCAAGATGATATCATGCACATACAGCAGAATGTAGGCCAAGGACGAACCACAGCGGTAGATGAACAAGAAATTGTCTGACCTGCTATGAGTGAACCCAATAGTTGAAGCAAAGTCAGCAAACCTCGTGTACCAGGCCCTTGGAGACTGCTTAAGCCCATATAAGGACTTCTTCAACAAACATACATGATGAGGACGGTTTGGATCCCTGAAACCCAACGGCTGATGCATATAGACTGTTTCCTTGAGATCCCCATGTAGGAAAGCATTCTTGACATCCAACTGATGAATTGGCCAAGTCTTTGAAAGAGCCAAGCTTAGCACAGTGCGAATGGTAGCCGGTTTGACCACCGGACTAAACGTCTCACCACAATCTATCCCAACATGTTGAGTCTTACCATCACCAACAAGTCGCGCCTTATGTCGAGCAAATGACCCATCTGAATTCTCCTTATGAGCAAAAATCCACATATACCTGATAACATTAATACCATATGGACGGGACACCAACTCCCACATCTTATTATCAATAAGAGCATTATATTCATCAGTCATAGCAATTTTTCAATTAGAGTCATTTAATGCGGACACATGATTGCGGGGCAAGGGGGATTTAGAGACATCAGAATGTAAATTAAAATGTCTTTTAGGTGTAAAAATACCCCACTGACTACGAGTGACCGGTCGATGACTCGAGGAAGAATTGAGGGAATTTTGGGAATTTTCTGGCTCGAACGAATCGGCGGCCGGTGCGATGGGCTTTGGACCAAATTGGTAAAGGTGGACTCGTCATTGGACCGGTTCGAGTGGGCTGGGTAGCCCAATTCTTTGGAACTGTTCGATGTTGAAATTGCTGGGTGTGACGGTACTGTGGGTCCAGCGGGCAGTGGACCCGCTTGACGATTTTGGGTACGGGAGACGTCCGAAAAATTCCGAATAATATACGGGGATATTTGGTCATCCAAAAAATTATACGACTTAGGTTCGGGAGTATGAACTTTTGTAAATGGGAATTGAGTTTCATCAAAAATGGCATGGCGATTTATTATGATTTTCTTGGAGGATAAATCAAAACACTTATAACTACGATGATTCGACGGATAACCCAAAAACACACACGGGGTAGACCGAGCTTGAAGTTTGTTAATTGTGGTGGATGGGAATAATGGATAACACAAGCACCCAAAAATCCGAAGATGAGAATAAGAAGGGTTCTTATTATATAAGATTTTGAGGGGGGAAGAATATGTCAGAACTTTAGACAGAATTATGTTAAGAAGATATGTGGCCATTTGTAGAGCATGATGCTAAAAATATGGAGGTATGGAGGCAAGCATTAGGAGAGTTCGGACAATGTTATTGATTGAACGAATTTTGCGTTCGGCCTTCCCATTTTGTGAAGATGTATGAGGACACGAAAACCGAAAATTGATCCCATTTTTAGCATAGAAATCCCGGAACTCCCTATTGTCATACTTTTTCCCATTATCACATTGAATATTCTTTATTTCTCTTTCGAATTGAGTACGAATGAACACTCTAAATTGGATGAAGACGGAAAACACTTGTGATTTATTCACAATTGGAAACGTCCACAAAAATCTAGAATAATCATCTAAAAAGAGAATATAATATCGATGACCCAATGAACTGAGAACAGGAGACGTCCATAAGTCACTATGAATAATATCAAATGGCATCGAAGTATGAGAATTGGAGTCTACAAATGGCAGCTTAACAATTTTCCCTAATGAACAAGACTGACAAAGTGGAGTACGACTCGTACTCGTATAGAAAATAAAGCTATTTTTATCTAAAACTGATAAAATAGAAGATCCCGGATGACCCAGACGAGCATGCCACATGGAAGGAGAGATGGCTGCAAAGGCTGATGGCATGGTTTGACTCGATGAACTGAAACCAGGCATGATAGGATACAGATCCCCCCTACTATCACACCTCATGAGATGACTCCCAGTCTTGAAATCCTTCACAGAAAAAACAAAAGGATCAAACTCAACGGAAACGGAATTGTCAGTAGTGAACTTCCGATAGACACTAAATTTTTAATCAATTTAGGAGCATGTAAAGTATTTTTCAAGAGAAGGGGTGGATTGGGGGGAGATAACGTTTTATGACCATAACCCTGAATTGGAATAGAGTTGCCATTACCAACAATTATACCCCGAGGGGTGCTCAAATTGGAATAAGAGGAGAGAGTACCTGATTCGGAAGTCATGTGAGTAGTCGCCCCGGTGTCCATGTACCAATTTGGGTCTGGTTGAGTCAACCCCAACGTGTGCATTGCGGCCTCGATGTCGATGCGAGTGGGGCTGCGCATGATAGGCTTGTGAGTCACGGGGCCCGAGGACTCACTGTCAGGTGATGGTCTTTGGCCGTAGCCGCTGGAGTTCTTCTTTGTTGGGCCCCGACGGTGGGCGCCACCGGGCGTTAGGCCTGGGCGTTGGCCGACCAGCGCCACTGGAATTTCCTGAGTTGTAAGGACTGTTGGCCCACGGCCCACTGCCCCATCCCCATTGCCATGGGCCCCACTGCTGTGCCCAGGGGTGGTAGCGGGACACTGTTCACTGGATGAGACCCACCGCCTGCTTACTGACTACCGGAACCACCACTAGAACCACCGCGTTTGCCCCCGCGGTTTTTGTTATTATTGATTCGATTATTCTTGCCGCCACCATTGTTATGGTTTTGGCCCGAATTATTAACAAAACCCGAAGGACTAGGAGAGGACGCCACCATGGCGACTTGGCTTGCTCCGGTAGCCGCCTTTTTTGCAAAACCGGCTTCTTCCAACGTAAGCATGGAGCGGGCTTGATAGAAGTCGGGAAGAGGGTTGCTTTGGCGAAGGAGAGTTCCAACCCCATTATAGGCCTCCGAAAGACCGGCAACCAACTGTAGAACTAGACGATTGTTTGTTATTGGTGCGCCAACATTACGGAGTTGATCTGCCAACTCCTTTAGTTTCTTGCAATATGCAGAAACGTTTGGAAATTCGTCCATTCGAATGAGAGACAATTCCTGCTCGAGTGTGACGACACGTGAATGTTGGTTGTCTTGGAATATGTCACGCAATCTATTCCATGCAGCCATAGCCGTGATATAATGCTCAATAATCGTCTGTAGAAGGTCCACTGAAATAGTGGCGTAGATCCACCCGTTTTCCATCTCAAGGACAATATGGATACTGCTCTTGATATTGGAAACTGTGAGGGCAGGGTGAAAATTGTTCTTAGACATATTGAAAGAATAAAGAAGAAAGGGAAATTTAAGAGAGGTGTTTGTGATAGCGGAAAATGAATTTTAGAAGAGAAACCCGAGGAGGAGGGGGGGTCTCGGCCAAAGGGAGGCAAAAGTTTGAGAGAAAAACTTTTGTTTAGACCTAGTCTCTTGATACCATGAAAGAAATAATCCCTTTGATTATTTTCATTGATTGAATAGATATATATACAAGTTACAAACCTTCTTCTACCATAATTCTAACTATACAATATGGTAAATGTATATCCTAATTATGGTAAGTGTATATCCTAATCTAGGTAATAAATATACTACAATATACACACAATATACTTTCCTTAATATACAAGATTTGTCTACTGTTTTGCTACCCTAATTACGCCATAAATTTGGGCGTCTTTGGTCCATCGAGAAGGCCCAATAGACCTTCTTTGTCTCTTCTTTGCTTTGGGCCCCTTCTTTGCCTTCTTTGCTTTCTTTGCTTGATTCACTGATATACATGTGATATACACTGATGTATATTCGGTGTATATCACATGTATATTGTTTTGTTGCCCTAATTCTGCCATGGGCTGGGCGTCTTTGGTCATCGCCGAGAGGCCCAACTAGGCCCTTCTTTGTCTTCTTTGCTTTGGGCCCTTGCCTAGAGGCCCAATAAGACCCCTTCTTTGCCTTCTTTGCTTTCTTTGCTTGATTCACTGATATACATGTGATATACACTGCTGTATATTCGGTGTATATCACATGTATATTGCTCTGTTTAACACTGAACAAGCAGCTCATGACTTAACGGCTAAGTAGCTATTTTGTTACTCTATTTGCTAGCGGAGATCATAATATTTTATCGGTGGAGCTAGCATAAGACTTGCGGGTTTGGCCAAACTTAGTAACGTTGGTCTAAACTCTGTATTTATCTTTAAAAAATCATTGAATATGTATAAATTGTTAATCTAGACCAGTAACTTAAATGAATTAGAATTCCGAACCCACAAATTTCAAATCGTGACTCCGTCTCTGTAATCCGAGCATAGTAACGCGGTATATAATCGAGATACTGCTTTCTTAAACCTAGATCCTTTTCTCTAGCGCTTAAATGTACTGGAGTAAATAAACTTCTTATTCTATCAAACGTCTATTAATTAATTATTTCATTCAGTTTAAGTACTTATGTGGAATAAAAATTAACTTATTTGTCTTTCCAAAGATACCTTTATAAGTAACTCACAATTTAGTAAAAGAGTAATAGATTAGTTATGGATGTTACAGAACTTCAGAATTTCACAAAGTTTCTCTTTTCGTAAAATTTAAATAGAAAGAACTTCATTTTCCTCTGCTTAATAGAAGGGACTGAAGCCAAATTTCTTCATATTACTACAAAATCTATCATTACTTAAAACTTAATGAGTTTATATACTACTGGTTATTAGACATTAAATGTTTTGGCAACAGAGATATATACTATTGAGTCGATTTAAGTGCTAGTTAGAAAATGGAATTCTTAGCAGTATATATATATATATATATATATATATCGAATGTTTTTTATATATATTACTATGTGTCATTACAAAATAGAGTGTCATTTTGCCACTCCTGCAAGTAACATCATCATAAACAGCTGCATATATACTAGCAAGCTTGGTTTCCTTATATATTTGAGATATATTCCAGTTTCTGCAAATCTTCAATCATCAGTAGTTGATTGAACTCCATATTAGTAGAGGGTCTCTGAATTTATGCAAATTGATAGAGAATATATTTATTCTCCATATATTCTATAATTATATTATTTGGTATAATTATATAAACTAGATATTCTCATACATTTAGGTTTGTAATTGTAAATATCTATATATATTGCATTAATAAAAATACTCCAGACAAGAAAAATTACACACTTCTACATAGTAACAGAAGTCAAACCCTAATCCTCTCCCAAACCCTAGGTCGGCGCCCCCATGTTCCTTGCATCGCCGGCATCCACTATTCATGGCTTCTACCGCATATTCCTCCTCCACCCACGACGTCACCCATCCTACTCCTCCCCCATCTTCTCCTAACACCTTTCATCCGGCCTTTACCGTGATGAATATCAAAAACTTTATATCTTTGGTTCTTTATCAAGAGGATGGACGATACTCATCGTGGGTTGAATTATTTTAAATACATGTTTGTGCCCACAACGTTCTTGATCACATCGATGCCACCACACCCTGTCCACCCGACGTCGATAACCCGATGTGGAACAGGCTTGATGCAATCATCAAACAATGGATATATGATACCATATCCAAGGATTTACTTCATACTATTATGAAGACAGGTGCTTCGACTCACGAATTATGGACAAGACTAGAGGAAATCTTTCAAGACAACAAACATACACGTGTTGTGTATCTAGAGGAATAATTTAGTAACACCCGTCTTGAGAACTTTGCTAATATGTCAGTTATCTAATGTGGGCACTCCGAATTCAGAAACAAATATGGTTTTGCAACTAATTAATGATTTGTCAAAGGGTGAGTACGATACACTTGCGATGATGATCCAACAAGCCGATCCCCTCCCTAGTTTAAACAAGGCCCGGTCACAATTGTTATTGGAGGAGACTAGACGTGCCAAACAAAAAGGGCAGCTCGGTGCAATAAGCTCCCGTTATGCGCGGGGTTCGGGAAAGGGCCGGACAATAAGGGGTCTACTCCCGCTAGACGTGCCAAGCATGATGAACATAATTAGAAGGTGTTGGTGGTTGATGCACCGACGAGCACCACTGCACCCGCCGGACCACCACTGCACCCGCCGGACCACCGCAACACACGAACCACCAACATTAACATGGTGGCCGAGGTGGCGGCGGTGGCCGAGGCAGCGAGGTGTGGCAGACGGTCCACCTCGGTGGATTGACACACAGAGCCCAATACCTCTCGGTGGGCGACCCGATGCCATGGCCAACACCCGTAAATTGGGCCTCTTCCTCATGCCATTACCCAACAACCCCGGCCCAGCACACTGGATAGTATCAGCAGCCGAGCATACTGGGCCCTACTATAGGCCCATGCCAGATGGGACAACAGCATGAGGCCCACTTCTCGGTAGCCCAACAACAACAACAACTATATGGCCTTAGAACCCCTATCGAACTAGGCCAGACCTACAACACTATGAATCTACAACAACCCGACGATGCCTGGTACATGAATACGGGTGCCACATCCCACCTCACTCGTAACTCCGGTAATCTTCCTCAACTATTTAATTTGAACATATTCTCTATCACAAATAACAAGTTGATTAGGTCCCTCTCACACATCCTTAGTTGAGCTCCATCTATCATATTTGTAAGTCTGAGGTCTCACTCTCACTTCCATAGTAGAGTAGGATCTTCTGTTCTACGAGTTTGTGCCTTATTATTAGTATTATTACATCCTCTGAATAAGTAGTTATGAGGATAATATCAACTGATTGTTGAAAACAAGTGCTCCGTAAAAACCCTAGTTTTAAGAAAATGGTGGATCTACTCGTCTTCCAGCAACTTCTTATTAGGAATGCTCTTGATGTATAGATGATTAAGTAGCATATATGCAGTCCATCTCCAATTATGATCGCTCTCGAAACACTTGCTCAGAAAGTCCTTTGCCACATTAGAAATATTGTCTGAAATCTTGGGCTCTTCATGCGCAATATTGAATTCTAATTCATCATTGCTTTTATAATCCGACCATATCCGCCTCACAGTGATCATCTCTACAACTATGCATCCGAGAGCCCAAATATCAACGGGTTTATCTGATAGTATGTATGTCCTAGAGACAATCATTATTAAGGATAAATGTACTTGAACATATTCGTATTATTAATAAGATTAATATTTATGGCATTTGCAATTATTGAATTATTATTTGATTGTTTGTAATTATTCATTAATGTGCATCCCTTGAGCTTACGTTGTCATTAATATAGTGAGATATTAATGATAGAGCGTAACTCTAAAAATGACCTCGACTAATGATCATCGAGAATGGGATATCGATGATATGTTATAAGTCGACATGTGGTCTGCATCACATTCTTAGAGAATGTAGTATGTCTCACCTGCTACTAGTAATGGTTATTAGTGATGGATACATGGATACTTTTGGAAAGTATTGATATACCCTGCTGATAAACTGTTTGTTATACATGTCTAAAGTGTTATCATCGTGTGGGAGATGAAGGTCTTTTGACTTAAGGTCAATACGCACTTTGTTTACAGAGTAATGTACTTTGACCCCGTTCTAAGCTTAAACTCCTTATAGGATAAGATACAGATTGTGTTGGGTGCATTATGATGTAAATTAAGGTGGTAGTTGAGCCAAGAATAGGATTCATTCCTCGATTGGATATTCGAGAGAGCACTCAACTTCTCAGTAATATTAGGTCGACCAAGTCATTGGGCAATGCAAAAGACATATTTAGAATATGATCTAGTTGTCGGCTAATATAGATGAGATAAAGTGATCAAACCATTTGGATAGACACATGACAAATCCTAAGCTTGATCGCGTGTGTCGCGAATGAAAGAAATTAATCATCTCACATAAAGGTTATGTTTGCTGGATTTATGTAAACGTACTTCATATATTGAGTTCGTCGTACGACGCAGTCTATGAGTTCCGTATGGACCTTAATTGGATTAGTGTTGATATATGAATCCCTATAGGGTCACACTATGTCGATTGTCTTTTCGATCTAAGGGTGTATTGAGAAAGTATTAAATATTCAATTTGGAATCGAGATATTTAAATTGATAATAACTATGTGATAATTTCTATTAGATGGAAATTATTTAATTAAATTAAAATTTAAATTTTTGAATTTAATGTGCTGAATATATATATATTAAATGAAAATGAGATACATAATTTTACGTAGTAGCCGCTTGGCTACAAGCTAGGTCAGCAGTGGCTACCCGACAGTGAGCCCAGTCAGATTGGCCCACTGCACCTCAATTTTGGGCCAGGCTTGGAGCCCAACCCTAATCCGTTTTGTGACCTAAAAATCACTATATATACATCACTAATCTCTAGTTATTAATACACTAAGAATACCAATTCTATAAAATAATTCTAGACTTAGAGTCTAGGACGAAACTCTCTCAACCCTCTGCCAAGATTTCCTGGATTTCTTGATACATGAATACACCATAGCTTAGTGCTTGCAGTTGAAGGGACAGCAACATGTAATTCCTAAGTAAAGACTCAAGATTTATTAACATGTAAGTGTTCATATTTTATGTTACAGGTTTTGATTGTCATATAACCATACCAGAAAAAATTATTGGGGTAAGTATAACAAAATTTTAAACTTTCGTTATGCCTACTTATATGTTTTGAGCCCAACAAAATCCTTCAGTGGTATCAGAGCTCAGGCTGATTCAATGATTATATAACAATTGAATAACATAATAGTATGGGTTAAACATAAAATTGGATTAAAACAAAGCTTCTTGAAATCCTACAAATCTTGGCTGAACAAAGTAGACCTTTTTATGTCACCCTAAATTGTCTCCTACGCTAACTCGAGAAAGTCATTTCGTTCTAACTCGAACTAAGCTAAAAGTGCGGATATCCAGCTCATTGCATGGTGCACGGCAAATAACGGGTAAGAATGGATGATGGTCGATATGTGCGTTATTGATAATGGTGGGTGATGATAAATGATCTGTGATTTGATCCCTAAATTGGATTTAGGGCTCGAACGATTTTAGAAAAATCAACACAGAAACGTTTTGTCAGGATTTCAAGAATGGTAGGGCGCCGCGGCACTTGCTAAGGTTTCAAGGCGGCGGCGCGGCTCCATGGTGGAGCACCGCGACCCTAATTCTTCATTTTAAAATTCTGGACTTACTGGACAGTAGGCGGCGCGACTCTATGGTGGAGCGCTGCGGCCCTAATGAACTACAGAAGCCGAAAGGTTTCTGCCTAATGCATTGCAGAAGCGGAATTTTGACTTCTGCCTCACTAGCGTCGTGGCTCTAATGATTAGCGTCGCGACCCCATCGGTCCGGAAAAAAATCAAAATATTTAACCCACTATTATTATTATAAAGTATATTATTTGATAAGTATACTGTTTATGTGCTAAGTGTCAAATTATTTATCATTTAAATTACTAGAATAACGTCCCGAAATAACTGTCTGGGTAGGCGGCACTCAGTATGTGTTTAAATCGCTTAATATCATGTTTGGGCAGGCGGTACCCAATAAGTGCTTAAAAGACTTTGCATGATAATTAAGATGTTATATTTGATATATCATATTAGAATTGATCTTGGTTAAAATCCTGAATTAAAATGTTCCTTAAAATTTTAATACAAGTGTCATTTAAAATGAACGTGTCGTCCGTTATAATTCATTGTAGTGCAAAATCTTTTTCAGTGAGATGAGTATTTACGCCACAAGATTTGCTCTAAGACTACGAGGACTCGGACTCTCTCATAGATGCATGTTAAATGTAGAAGTGGGTGATAAACCTTCATGAGTATTTACACCACGGTGTTTGCTCTATAAGCAAAACTCACTTTGATACATAATTGCAGTCGCATAACGGGGTTGACTTGCTAGGCTGTCTTGGAGCCACAGTGTCAGACAAGCCAAGAGACGCAGATCGATTGTTTAGAACATTCAGTCAAATAAGAGTAACAAATTGTTTGTAATTGGTTTGAAGACCTACCGGGTTAGGCTATTGAAGTTATCAGCCACAACAAACGCAGAGATAGCATAAACCTAGATCTTGGCCCATTATGACCATATTTGATATGAGTCTGTATTCTTCTGTGGGGTCGAAGGGTATGTTGAAATAGTGAGAGCTAATTAAACTAAAGACCATGTTAATTAGTTAACGAATGTGTTCAATAGAAATTACATTAGAGTTTAATTTCAAGTTTATCTATATCTTCAGTTTATACAAAATGTCGAATCTATCACTGAAAATGTTGGTCGAGACAAACAAGCTAACTGGAGCAAATTACCCTGACTGGTTAAGAAATCTGCGATTGGTGTTAAGACAAGAAAGAATTGAGTATATGTTAGACACAGTGTTCCCACAGTCCCTGCTGAAAGCTCTGCTAAGTATGCCCTGTTTGACAAGGTGGCTTATCAGAAACATCTAGACGATGCTACCTCGGCATAGTGTGTAATGTTATCCTCTATGACTATGGAGATACAGAGGCAACATGAAAACATGGGCCCCAACGAAATGCTAGAACACTTGAAGAGTCTCTATGACTCACAATCTCAGACAATGGAGTATGAACTGTTGAGGGACCTTTTCAAGTGTAAGCTGAATGATGGGGGTCAAGTGTCAGCGCATGTTCTGAAGATGATTGGGCTGATAGAAAGGTTGGCTTTGATTGGAACGAAGCTGCCTATAAATGTCTCTATCAACCTGATCTTGAATTCACTTCCTGGTTCATTTGAGAATTTCATTGTGAACTTCAATATGAATGGGACCAATGCAAGTCTTCCAGAGCTTCACAACATGTTAAAGATATTTAAATCATCTACCTCTAAAGGTAAAGCCGTGCTTATAATGGGCTCTTCTAGCAAGTTCAAACCCAAGGGTAAGAACATGCAGAAGAAGAATGGTAAGACGATTACTGCACCTACAGTTATGAAATCTAGAGGAGGTGTTCATAAGAAAGTAAAGGTAGTTTCGGATGTGTGCCTCAACTGCAAGAAGAAGGGGCACTGGAAGAAGGACTGCACAGCTCTAGGAGGATGCAAAGCACTAGTGCTCCTGGCTCTACTGGACAAGGTATGTTTGTCATTCAGATAAATATGTCTATAAATAACTCTCACTGCTGGTTATTGGATACGGCATGTGTCTCACACATTTATAATAATGTGTAGGGTCTGATTGACAGCAGAAAGGTTGGACCTTGGGAGGTAGACCTGCGCGTTGGAAATGAAGCACGAGTGGATGTTGAACGCGTAGGAACTTATAGACTAGATTTACCTTCAGTATTTTGTTAATAACTAAATAATTGTTATTTTGTTCCTTCATTGACGAGGAATATTATTTCTATCCCAGTGTTAGACATTGAGGGGTTTTTCTCATTTATTGCCAATGACAGTTATGTACTGTCTTTTAATGGTTTTGTTTGTGGAAATGCTCCGTTTGTGGATGGTTTGTATGTTCTAAACTATAGTCATGAAATTTTCAATGTGCAAAATAAATGAGCTAAGATAAGTAATCCAAGAAATTCCACCTACTTATGACACTGTAGACTTGGTCACATCAATGAATCAAGGATAGCAAGATTAAGAAAGTTAGACTACCTATAACCATTTGACTTGGAGTCCTATAGTAACTGTGAATCTTGCTTGAGAGGAAAGATGACCAACAAGCCACTTTCTGGGAAAGGGGTGCGAGCCAAAGAGGTACTTGAGTTGGTTCATACTGATGTATGTGGGCCATTTTTAACTCAAGCTAAGGGAGTCTTCCCTTACTTCATTACTTTTACAGACGATTTCACAAGGTTCGGGCATGTGTATCTTATGAAACACAAGTCCGAAGCCTTTGAGAAATTCAAGGAGTACAAGCCAGAAGTAGAGAAGCAACTTGAAACAAGTATCAAGACCATTCGATCAGATCGAGGAGGTGAATACTTAAGTAAAGAATTTCTGAATTACTTGAAGCTTCATGGAGTACAATCACAATTGACACCTCTTAGAACGCCACAGATGAATGATGTTACTGAAAGCAGAAATCGAACCCTATTAGATATGGTTAGATCTATGATGAGTTTCTCAGCTCTACCAACATACCTTTGGGGCTATGCATTGCAAAGCTCAACTTATATTCTGAACATGGTTCCTTCAAAGTCAGTAGAGAAAACTCCATATGAGATATGGAATGGCAAGAAGCCAGCACTTAAACACATGCGACCCTGGGGGTGCCCTGCATATGTGAAGAAAATGCTTAATGACAAGTTGAAATCTAAAAGTGAGAAATATTATTTTGTGGGGTATTCAAAGGAAACTAAGGGATACTATTTCTATCTTCCTGGAGAACATAAGGTCATTATTTCCAGAAATGCAACTTTCCTTGAAGAAGACTATGTCTACAAGGAACAAAGCTGCAATAAGATAGAACTTGAAGAAATTCAAGAACCACAAGATAACACAAAAGTTGAACCCTTGTCAAAAGACCTAGACAAAGATTCAGTGGGAGTATTTGGTGAAGATTGGGTACTTAGAGTACGCCCTTCAGTCAGTGGGAGTGTTGTGAGAGATAGTGCAGAAATGTAAGGCTCTCATACACAACCAATAGAAGATGATACAATGGTTTAACATCATTCCATTTAGGAAATACATGAAAATGATATTCCTGAAAGCTCTCAAGGTGATGGATTGTCCAGCACACAAAGACCTTCTCACAATTAGAATGCAACAAACATTGAAACGCAGAATAATCAACTTCGTATGACCACTAAGACTCATCGTCCGCCTGAAAGACTTAATCTCATTGTTGAAACACACAATGAGATAGATATTCCTGATGACGATAAACCTACAACCTACAACGAAGATATGTTAGACATTGATTCACAGAGATTGCAAGAAGCCATGAAATCTGAGATGGACTCGATGTACATTAATCAAGTTTGGAACTTGGTTAATTTGCCAACAGGGGTTAGACCCACAGGATGCAAATAAGTCTTCAAGAAGAAGATTGATGCATATTGTAAGGTACAAACTTATAAGGAAGACTGGTGGCTAAAGGTTATAATCAACGGTCTGGGGTCGATTATGATGAAACCTTTTCACCTGTTGCAAAAATTAAGTCCATTCGAATTTTGCTTGCAATAGCCGCATACTATGATTATGACATTTGGCAAATGGATGTTAAAAGTGTTTTCCTCAATGGTAACCTAATCGAGGAGGTGTATATGATACAACCTGAGGGTTTTACATCTAAGACTAAGCCCAAAGCAGTATGCAAGCTACAGAAGTCCATTTATGGACTTAAGCAAGTCTCAAGGAGTTGGAATATTTGCTTTGACAAAGCAGTCAAATCATTTGACTTTGTTAGAAGCAAAGAAGATCCCTGTATGTATAGTAAACGCAAGGAAGAGAGTATTGTCTTCATTGTTATTTATGTAGATGACATATTAATAATGAGAGATAATAAGACTCTCATGCAATCAGTCAAGGAATGGTTATCCAGGACCTTCATGATGAAGGACTTGGGTGAAGCCTGCTACATTCTTGGAATTAGGATCTATAAAGATAGACCTAATAGATTGTTGGGGTTATCACAGTCCATATACATAGACAAAGTGCTAAGACGATTCTCTATGGAAAACTCCAAGAAAGGAAGTCTTCATATGGATCAAGACATCAAGTTATCAAAGAAGGATAGTCCTTCTACTGTTGCAGAACTTGAACGCATGAAAAGAATCTCATATGCTTCAGCTATAGGATCTATCATGTATGTCATGACCTGTACAAGGCCAGATATAGCCTATGCACTTAGTATGACTTGCAAATTCTAGCAGAATTCTGGAGAAGAACACTGGAAAACAGTCAAGAGTATTCTTAAGTATCTTAGATGAACTAAATAATATTTCTTAGTCTATGGTAGACAAGAGAAGCTAGTATGTACTGGGTACATTGATGCTAGCTTCCAGACAGATCTTGATGACTTCAAATCTCAATCTGGATATGCCTTCATTTTCAATGGCGGAATAGTGAGTTGAAAAAGTTCCAAGCTTACAACTGCTGATTCGACAACAAAAGCCGAGTATATTGCTGGATCGGAAGCTGGTAAAGAAGATGTCGTGATATCTGAGTTCCTGAAGGAACTAGGGGTTGTTCCAAGTGTTACTTGTCCAATAACGATTTATTGTGACAACACTAGTGCGATTGCGCAAGCTAAGGAACCAAAATCAACAAACAAAAACAAGCATGTATCAAAGAAATACCACATACTCATCGAGATGGTGGAAACTGAAGAAATAAGATTAGACTATGTTACCACAAATGATAATCTAGCTGACCCGTTTACTAAACCATTAAGCTTAGTTAAGCATAATGGTCATTTTGAAAACATGGGAATTAGATACATCGGAGATTGGCTCTAGGTCAAGTGGGAGATTGAAAGTATGTATGTCCTAGAGACAATCATTATTAGGGACAAATGTACTTGAACATATTCGTATTATTAATAAGATTAATATTTATGGTATTTGCAATTATTGAATTATTATTTGATTGTTTGTAATTATTTATTAATGTGCATCCCTTGAGCTTACGTTATCATTAATATAGTGAGATATTAATGATAGAGCGTAACTCTAAAACGGCCTCGACTAATGATCGTCGAGAATGAGATATCGATGATATGTTATAAGTCGACATGTGGTCTGCATCACATTCTTAGAGAATGTAGCATGTCTCACCTGCTACTAGTAATGGTTACTAGTGATGGATACATGGATACTTTTGGAAAGTATTGATATACCCTGCTGATAAACTATTTGTTATACATGTCTAAAGTGTTATCATCGTGTGGGAGATGAAGGTTTTTTGACTTGAGGTCAATACGCACCTTGTTTACAGAGTAATGTACTTTGACCCTGTCCTAAGCTTAAACTCCTTATAGGATAAGATACAGATTGTGTTGGGTGCATTATGATGTAAATTAAGGTGGTAGTTGAGCCAAGAATAGGATTCATTCTTCGATTGGATATTCGAGAGAGCACTCAACTTCTCAGTAATATTAGGTCGACCAAGTCATTGGCCAATGCAAGAGACATATTTAGAATATGATCTAGTTGTCGGCTAATATAGATGAGATAAAGTGATCAAACCATTTGGATAGACACATGGCAAATCCTATGCTTTATCGCGTGTGTCGCGAATGAAAGAAATTTATCATCTCACATAAAGGTTATGTTTGCTGGATTTATGTAAACGTACTTCATATATTGAGTTCGTCGTACGACGCAGTCTAGGAGTTCCGTATGGACCTTAATTGGATTAGTGTTGATATATGAAGGTCTATAGGGTCACACTATGTCGATTATCTCTTCGATCTAAGGGTGTATTGAGAAAGTATTAAATATTCGATTTGAAATCGAGATATTTAAATTGATAATAACTATGGGATAATTTCTATTAGATGGAAATTATTTAATTAAATGAAAATTTGATTTTGGATTTAATATGCTGAATATATATATTAAATGAAAATGAGATACAAAATTTTACGTAAGGCGCCGCGACGCCTACTAGGCTGCGCCGTAGCGCCGACCCGACAGTGAGCCCAGTCAGACTGGCCCACTGCACCTCAGTTTTGGGCCAGGCTTGGAGCCCAACCCTAATGCGTTTTGTGACCTAAAAATCACTATATATACATCACTAATCTCTAGATATTAATACACTAAGAATACCAATTTTATAAACTAATTCTAGACTTAGAGTCTAGGACGAAACTCTCTCAAACCCCTGCCAAGATTTCCTGGCTTTCTTAACAGAGGAATACACCATAGCATAGTGCTTGCAGTTGAAGGGACAATCGCGTGTAATCCCTAAGTAAAGACTCTAGATTTATTAACATGTAAGTGTTCATGTTTTATGTTACAGGTTTTTATTGTCATATAACTATACCAGAAGAAATTGTTGGGGTAAGTTGAATAAAATTTTAAACTTCCGATGTGCCTACTTATATGTTTTGAACCAACAAAATCCTACATTATCATGAATCCCACACACTACAGACTCCGGAGATGCATATAGAAGAGTCTCTCTATGTTGGCGACGCTTCTTCGAATGTGTTTGGTTCCCTCCAGTTGATCCCAACAACAACCCAAAATCAGCTAACCTGACGCGCACATCATCAGTACGAGGAAAAACAAGTATATTTTTCGGCTTCAAATCACAGTGAATAAACCCTTTACGATGAACGTGAGAAATTCCGGCTAAGTTCTGAAAAGCATAGTACGCAGCCTCTAATTCTCCGATTATCATCTTTGACTTACAAGAGTTTTGAATCAAATCATGCAAAGTTCCACCGGCAGCATACTCGAGCAAGAGGTTATAAGTGTGATTACCATTCTCGATGCTCACATCTTCTCCGAAGCTCTCAACTACGTAGTCTGATCCTCTCAACACATGCAATATTTGTCCTCCCACTCGGAGCGAAAACGAACTAGTAACATTGACGGATTTCACCACTTCAAATAATATAAATGGCGAACTATATTCCATTAACGGCATTGCGAGAGACATTGTTTCGAAAGATCCCCCGCCCAACACCTTAATCTTCTTCCAGTACATACTTTACTTTCTTGATCGATGAGTTTTAATTTCTTAGCTAAAATAGTACTTCATCCGTTTTAATTTGTTTGAAGGTTGCCAGTTTGCGAAGTCAAACAGTTCTTTCTTTGACTACGATTTTCTCCAACTCTTTTCATTTATTAAGAATTATTAATTATGCAGATTTATATAACAGATTTATATTGTGATAATATCTGGGGCATAGTGGGAGTGGCCTCGGTGAAAGACAAGATGCGGGAAGCGAGGTTGAGATGGTTTGAACATGTGTGGAGGAGAGACACAAATGACCCAGTGCGGAGGTGTGAGAGGTTAACTATGGACGGATTCAGGAGGAGTAGAGGTAAGCCGAAGAAATATTGGGGAGAGGTGATTAGACGGGATATGGAGCAGGCACAACTTACTAAGGACATGACCTTATATAGGGGGTTGTGGAGGACACACATTAGGGTAGAAGAGTAGTAGGTAGTCGAGCATAGTCTTACTTATACTTACAAACTGGTAGTTGTGGTGTTATTACTGTAGGCATGCTTAGCATATCACACGAATAAGCGTAGTATTGCTTTATAGTCTTCTCTAGTTTTATTTCTTCTGTTATGCGTTCTTTAATGTATATGGTTTATCTCATTTATCTACATTAGTTAATGCTTTTCTTTCAGGACGCGATATCATGACGTATTCTCGTTTGCTATCAGCATTTTTTTACTGCTTTAATTTTTTGACCGGGTCTGGCTGTTTTTGCTTTGCTTGTCCTGAGCCGAGGGTCTCTCGAAATAACTGCTCTACCTAACAAGGTAGATGTAAGGTCTGCGTACATTCTACCCTCTCCAGACCCCACGTTGTGGAATTTCACTGGGTATGTTGTTGTTGCAGATTTATAGTAATTTTTATGTAGTTTTCAAATATGTAAATTTTATTATAAAATACTCGAAGAATCTATGTTTAAAATTAATTCAAAGAAAAAGTTATTTGACTTTCAAAACTGGTCAACCTTCAAACAAATTGAGACGGAGGGAGTAATATTTATAATGATGTGTGCGTGTGTTCTCTTTTTCTTATTCATATTCTATTTGGGACTTGGGAGTGAGTTTAACTAATATATACCATTGTCAAGTCATAATCCTAAGCAAATTAGGTAGATTAACTTGAGAGCCAAGTTACATACGTTTTACTATTATTTTCATTATTTATTATTATATACTGCACCTATTAAATTGTAAAACTAATTGAGAATCTTATTAAAATGTAAAAATAATTGAGAATATTATTAAAATGTAAAAATAATTGAGAATATATTACCTCTAATAATCTTTAGAGTTACTTGATGTGGTAAAAAGAAGTTTACACATATACTAGTTAAACTCGTTGGGAATAATATTGGTCATTGGAGTTTGGGCTATTTTCATTACCGAAATCTTTTACTTACTAATATTATTATATCAGCAAAACTACGTACATTTTAACTCCAATTTTCAGTTGGCTTTAGATGCTTTCCAAAACTTAATTTTGCATTCATTTTATACACTACATTTTACAACCATATTGATGACGATATCAGTTATAGGGAAGGAAAAAGAATTTCACATTAGTGGTCGGATATGTTAAGCTTCACAGATTATTAACCAGCTCCGAGAAATTCGGGATCCATTATGGCGATTACATATATCTACATACGTAACAGATGCAATGCGTAGATAATGATCATTATCATGAATAACTTAATATAACGGAGACGTTACTAAGGGTTATCCTTTAAATACACCCGCCTTCCCGTCACTTGTAGGGCATTTGATTTTGAACATTGCAATTGTAAAAGTTCTCAACTAATAGCAAGCAAGCCTTTAATTTCTTCTCTGGTTAAGTTGCCTGACAAGATCACCGGAAACATTTTGATATGCGAAACAAAAGTTGTTGGAGAAAATATACGAAGAACACAACAACGTTAAAGTTTGAAACACATATATAATGTTTTCTTAAAAGTGATATTTTCTTCCTTTCCTTTCCTTCCCTTCCCTTCCCTAGATTGTTATGAAATTGTATGAAAAGGGTTTTAATGAGAATTTTGGAGGTTCAAATAATTACGCATGTTTGCTTAGTATATGTTAGTATTTTTATAATAAAGTTATTTTTATTAATTAATCCTTGTATGTTAGTATATCCTTAGAATAATTATTTTTATTAATTATTCCTTGTACGTTATTATATCTTTAGAATAACTAATTCTAGAGTATGTGTGTGTGTTGAACATGTATATTGCATTAGTAGTAAATTATTAATGAATTATATCTTCGTAATATAAATAACTGCTAATATAGTGTTTTAATAGAATTAAAACAATACTTGGGGTAGAACTTGATCGAAAACACTTAGACTGAGTAAGAATTATGAACTAAATGTTAAATGTAGTGCCAGGCTGCCAGCATAAGTTGTTCCTTAATTATTTAAAACAAAATTGTAATTAAGGTAAAATAATAATTGGAGCTATGCTATTTAGAGAATGTTATTTCCACTAATCATTTTCAATTTAATCTTGTATGTATAAGTTATTTGGTCTTCTTTGTCTCAATTTCTTTGTCGTCTTAATATGTTTGTTTGCTTCTATCTCTTCATCTTGATCAATTTTAATTGCTTAATTTTTAAAAATTATTTAAGGACATGCTTTAGCTTATCGCAAAGAATATATATAAAATAATTTGATAGTCTAGGAGTAAATTTAGGTCTTTGTTCGTCTACGTAGCTTTACCTTTAGAGCCAAGTTGGATATGTAGTTCGAAGGAGAGACAAATATGAGATAAAATTAACGAAGCGAGAATTTCATGGCGCAAAGAAAATCATAGGGCAAATGTAAAGCAAATCAAATACTTCAGAGGTAAATTTTAACTTTTTCTCTTAGAAAATTACTCTTAGGAAGATTAAATTATAGGGATAATTTCATAGACCTCCCTCCATGTTTGTCTCTATAACACAACCCTCTCTTGTGGTTTACAATATTACATTCAACTCCTTATTTTGATTATTTTTTTAACCAAAGTTGGTTTAAATTGAAAAGAAATAAAACAATATTCCAAAATTGACCTTCCTAGCTTATCTATAAGATATTAAGTTTATACCATAAGTTCCCCTCAAAAACCTTTTATACTACATATATCACGTCTTTAAAATAGGGAAATATATAAATAAAATATTTTCTCATATTTGGAGTTGGACTTTAAAATAATTCAAATTATAAATTATTTTTATCAAACTATAAAAAAAAAGTTGTTAGAAAAATAAGAAATATAAGAACACGAATTATCTTTGAAGCTATGAAAAAAAATCTCAAAACATAAACTATAACATATTTTGCTAGATTTAAAGAGATATCGGACTTTTAGTAACAACTGTGCTTATCTCATTATGTTTAAGTTTCAATAAAAAATCTTTAATTGTTTGTTCCAATTTTTCTTGCATGTCATACCTAAAAGATTCAATCGCTAAATTTTAAATATTTTTAGTTTCTTAATATCCTTTTGCACTGTTTTGATTTTATTTTATTGTTTTTGTAATGTAATTACACAAATTTAGGAAAATCTCATTACATGCTAATATAAAAAAAAATTAGATATGCTAGAAATATCTCATTAAATTAATTTGTAGAAATGCTTAACATATCTAAATAATTTAATTCAAATTGTGAGGATGAAAGTAAATACCTTTAATGCTTTTATTTTCACAATTGTAGCATGCATCATCATATCATATTTTGGGTTTTTATTTAAAACATGAAAATGGAAAATATTTATATAAAATATGTTGAAAGGAATCTGAGAAGAGCATTTTAATTATATTTCTATAGATAAAATTATATTTTAGGTAAATATAAATTTAAGTACAGTAATTGTGATGTGTTTGAAATTCTTAATTCTCCTTAGCTCACACTGTGAGAAAAATGATTTTTATTTTCAATTTTCTTATAAATTTGAAGAGTGCACATAACTTTATTTTTACATAGTACTTAAACAATTAATGCCACAAAGGCAATTCTGAAATATTATGTAAATTTTATCATTTGAATTAGTTTTGTTAAGAAAAAATCAAAATAAGGGAGGTGGGTGTAATATTGCAAACCACAAGGAAGGGTTGTGTTATAGAGAAAAAGTTGGAGGGAGGTCTCTGAAATTATCCCTATATTATATTATAGACTCAAATAATTACAACTCATATTTCAAAAACAAAAAAAATAATCTGATGTGATACATACAATAAATCATATTAATTTATCATGATTAAATAATAGATTGAAGCAAGAATGCATTAAGATTAACTAGGGATAAATATTAACAAATCTTATATAAAATCCATAATGTTATGTACTTATGCTTTGATGTTTTCACCAGACCAGATAATTAGTAATTTTTCCTTGTCATCCAAAATCTGTGTCGTTTGGTTACAAAATCCGAGGAGATAACTCCCACATAAAACTTAGCATTATTTAATACTTTGGTTACGCCCCCCCCCTTTACATAAAATATAGCATTATCAATATAACGTTTCATTTTTTTTCTTTTTCTCATAACTAATACACATAAGTTACAAGAATTATGTCTTAATTTATAATACGAGATAGAATGTAGATTAAAAATGTGAAAATCAATATTACACGAGTTATCACTAAAATGACAAAAATCATCTTAAAGATGTGAATATCAATATTGCATGAAGAATCTCGGGTTCTTCATGTGCAATATTGCATTCTAATTCATCATTACTTCTCCACAACTATGCATCCAAGAGCCCAAATATCCCCGGGTTTACCATGAACTCCAAACACTACAGATTCCGGGAATGCGTATAGCATAGTCCTCTATGATGGCGAAACTTCTTTGAGTCAAATATGTCCCAATATGTATGTGTTTTGTTTCCTCCAATTTATCTCAATGACAGCCCAAAATCAGTCAACTTGAGGCGCACATCGCAGTACGAGAAAAAAATAAGTATATTAGTCGATTTTGGATCGCAATAAATAAAGCATGAACGTAAGAATTACCGACTAAGATCTGAAATGCGTAGTTCTCAGCCTCTAACTCTCTGAGTATCATCTTCGACTTATAAAACTTTTGAATCAAATCATGTAAAGTTCCACCAGCAGCATATTCAAGCAAGAGATTATAAGTGTGCTTTCCGTTTTTGATGCTCACATCTTCCTTGAAGCACTGAATTACATAGTGTGATTTCTTACTAAAACCCTAGCTAGTTTTGATCAGTAGCTTTTGATGCCTAAGGTTTCTCAAAAACATGTATGTGTGTTTTCTTTTCCTAATCTTGCCCTATTTGGGAGTTTGGCTAAATGCATTCTCTTTTCCTATTCTTATTCAATTTGGAAATAAGAATAGGACGGAAAACTTAGTCTTGTTAGGACATGTTTAAGATAATTATTTTTAGTAATTATTCCTGGTATGTTAGTGTTAAGTATACACACAATATACATGTGTATATTGTGTATATTGTGTATATTAGTCTCTCGGTTTTAGTGTACAAACCGTGTACATGGTAGATAACTTAGGTAAGGTTTTAGTCTCCTACTTTAGGTAATGTTGTAGTGTAAATAGTATTGTATACTTACCATAATATTGTATTACCATAATTGTATAATTAGGATCCAAGTAGAATAAGGTTTTAGGAATAGAATAGGAATAGGATTCTCCTATTATGGAAATATGTAACTTGTATATATAGCCTTTCAATCAATGAAAATAATCAAGGGATTATTTCTTTCATGGTATCACAAGTCTAGGTCTTAAAATCCTCTCTCTAAACTCCTATTTTTTCCGTCAATTCCCTTGCACTTCCGAGACCTTTGCTCTCGAATTGTAGCCGACGGGAACCCTCGTCTTCCCAAATTTTCTCTCAAATCCCTCAATCACATATTGTTCTATCAATATGTCTACATCCCGAAACACGTTTCATCCTGCCCTTACAGTTTCTAACATCAAGAATAACATCCCTCTCGTTCTTGAAATAGAAAACGTCCAATATGCGACGTGGGCCAAACTGTTCAAAATTCACGCACGATAGCATCAAGTCATCCACCACATAATCCCCGTGGCTCTTGAGGATACGGAGGTGCCAAAACGCAAGGATGATCCTAAATTGTGGACGACTCTTGATGCCACTGTCCTCCATTGGATATATTTCACAATTTCTACCGACCTTTTGCAAACAATTATTGAACCTAACGCTACGGCACAGGCGACTTGGGATAGACTGCGTGATATATTCCAAGATAATCAAAATTCTAGAGCCGTTACCCTTGAGCAGGATTTCTCTCACGTCAATATGGAAAATTTTCCTAATGTTTCGGCTTATTGCAAAAGATTAAAGGAATTGGCGGACAAACTTTGCAACGTTGGCGCACTAGTTTCGAACGATCGTTTGGTCCTCCAAATGGTTTCCGGCCTCTCCGAGGCCTATAAAGGTGTTGGAACGCTTCTTCGGCAAAGCAATCCGCTTCCGCAATTTTATTAAGCCCGTTCTATGCTTACACTCGAAGAAGCAGACATGGCAAAAAGGGCGGCTACCGGTGCTAGTCCCATAGTCATGATGACCGAGTCTATGGTGTATCCTACCGGTTCCAATAACTCGAGCCAAAACCACAACAACGGTGGCAGAAAACAGGGTAGAAATAAGACAAATAATGGCAAGAACTGCGGCGACAACAACGACGGCAGTCGGCAGAATGGTGGTAGGGGTGGGGGTCATCGTGGGGGTCATCGCGGTGGTCAGCAGCAGTTCTGGGGCCCACAATGGGCCCATATGCAGTGGCAGTAGGCCCCACAGTAGCAGTTTGGGCCCAGCCAATTTTCTCCACAACGACGCCAGCCCACCTTTCGCCAATCGGGCAAGGCGGCCCAGAGCCAGCCCAGGCCCAATTCGGCCTGGTCCACATACAGTCAGCAGTCTGGACGAGACCGCAAGCAGGGGTGCTTGGGCCTCGGCCCCCGCAGGCCCATCACGCAGCGGCACCCACGTCTACCAACATCAAAGCCGCAATGCACACGCTTGGTTTAAATCCTCTGGACCCAAACTGGTATATGGACACTGGTGCCACTACCCACATGACATCCGATTCAGGTACGCTCTCGTCTTATTCCAATTTGAGCAACCCTCACGGTATAATTGTTGGTAATGATAATTCTATTCCAATTCGTGGTTATGGTCATAAAATGTTATCTCCCCCCATCTACCTCTTATCTTGAAAAACACCCTACACGCCCCCAAATTGATTAAAAACTTAGTCTATGTCCGTAAATTCACTACTGACAATTCTGTTTCTATTGAATTTGATCCATTTGGTTTCTCTGTGAAGGATTTCAAGACGGCGAGTCCTCTCGTGAGGTGTGATAGTAGGGGAGATCTTTATCATATCACACCCAGTTCCAGTCCATCGAGTCAAGCCTTGCCATCCGCATTTGCAGCCCTTTCTCCTTCCGTATGGCATGCTCGTCTTGGTCATCCGGAATCATCTATTTTGTCGTCTTTAGATAAAAATAATTTTATTTCATGTAAGGGTACGCGTAGTACTCCAAATTGTCAGTCTTGTTTTTTAGGAAAAAATATTAGGTTGCCATTTGTAGACTCAAATTCTCATACTTTAATGACATTTGATATTATTCATAGCGACTTATGGACGTCACATGTTCTTAGTTCTTTGGGTCATCGGTATTATGTTCTCTTTTTGGATGATTATTCTATGTTTTTATGGACTTTTCCGAAAGCGAAAAAATTTCAAGTTTTTTCCATCTTCTTAAAATTTAGAGCATTCATTAGAACCCAATTCGAACGGAAACTAAAAAATATTCAGTGTGATTAGACCTGTCCAAAGGTCGGGTCTGCCTGGTCGTGGCTGCCATGGCTTTTTTTCCCTCCTGCCCGACCACGACCCTATATTTTTAAAATTCCGACTGCCCCGACCCTTGGGACCCTACGGGTCACGGGCCCCTGACCCGACGATTTTTTGGCGGTCGGGTCGGGCCGAGGTCGGTCGGGTCGGGTCGGTCGAGATTTTTTTTTTTTAAAATTGAATTTTCAAACTGAAATTGGTATTCACCCCTACATTACCACGAAATTTCGACGTTGAAATGTATTGTATATCGTGAAATCTTGACTAAAGAAAAGAGAATTGGAAATCGATTTGGGGAAAAACACAAATTGATTGGAAAACTGACGCTTTTTCTAAAAATTGGTCACGCCAAACCGCCTTATGGAGGTTTGACCGTCCCTGTCTCAAAAAAATATGCAAAATCAAAAAACAAATTGGATAAAACGGACATCCGAGCGCAGAGTTATGACCATTTAAAGTTTCACCAATTTACAACTACTTTATCTCCCTACATTATGCTTCCATGATATTAACAAAATGACTAATAATATAAATATATAATTAATAATCAGCTACCGTTTTTATCTTATTTTATGTCGAGCTAAATGTAGATTAGATATATATATATATATATATATATATATATATATATATAAACAGGCATTATATCACTTATTAATGACAAAAATATATATAAGTACAAAATAAATATTAATGAAGGAAAAATAATATAAATTATATTAAAAAAATATGCGGGTCGGGGTCGGGCCGAGGTCGGGTCGGGGTCGGGTCGGGGTCGGGCCGAGGTCGGGTCGGGGTCGGGCCGAGGTCGGGTCGGGCCGGGCCGGGTCGGACGGGTAATTTTTTCTCGACCGCCCGACCACGACCGCCGGTCGAGTGGCTCTCGGGTCAGCTAAAAGCTGACCCTGGCCCTATTTTTTTCGGGCCGGGTCGGGCCGGGCCGGGCGGGTCCCCGACCCTATGGACAGGTCTAAGTGTGATAATGGAAAAGAATATGACAATGGGGTGTTTCGGGAATTCTGTGCTAATAATGGGATCAATTTTCATTTCTCTTGTCCTCATACGTCTTCACAAAATGAGAAAGCCGAACGCAAAATTCGTACCATAAATAACATTGTCCGAACTCTTTTTGATTCATGCTTCCGTACCCCCATCCTTTTGGAATCATGCTTAACAAATGGCTACATATCTCTTTAACATAATTCCTTCCAAAAGTTTGACATATTCTCCTCCCCCCCTCCCCTTCAAATTTTATATAATAAGACTCCTTCGTATTCACATCTTCGAGTTTTGGGGTGTTTGTGTTATCCGTTATTCTCGTCCACCATAATTAACAAACTTCAGGTCTGGTCTACTCCGAATGTGTTTTTGGGTTTTCCGTCTAATCATCGTGGTTACAAATGCTTTGATTTATCATCTAATAAAATCATCATTAATCGTCATGTAATTTTTTATGAATCCCAATTCTCATTTGCTAAGGTTAGTACTCCCGTGCCTACTTCGTATAATTTTTTGGATGATGGTATATCCCTGTATATTATTCACTATTTTTCGGATATCTCCCGTACCCAAAATTCTCCAGCGAGCCCACTGCCCGCTGTCCCCACTGCCCCATCACGAGCTACAGTGCCCAATATAGTCATTGGGCCAGTCCAGCCCAGTCATTGGGCCAGTCCAGCCCAATTTTGAAACTGGTCCAGTCCCTATTTACCATGTGGGCCAGCAGGCCCACTGCATGCTGGCCAGTCCGTCCCGAGTCCAGAAAATTCCCAAAATCCGCCTAATTCTTCCTCGAGTCATAGACCGATCACTCGTAGTCAACGGGGTGTGTTTAAACCAAAGAGACATTTTAATTTAAATTCTAATGTTCTTAAATCACCATTACCCCGTAATCCCGTGTCTACATTAAATGATCCGAATTAAAAAATTGCTATGACCGATGAATATAATGCTCTTATTGATAATAAGACGTGGGAGTTGGTGCCCCGTCCACCTTATATTAATATTATTAGGTCTATGTGGATTTTTGTTCATAAGGACAATTCAGATGGTTCATTTGCCCGACATAAGGTGTGGCTTGTGGGTGATGGTAAGACTCAGCAGGTTGGTATAGATTGTGGTGAGACGTTTAGTCCGGTAGTCAAGCCAGCTATCATTCGCACTGTGCTTAGTTTGGCTCTTTCGAAAGCATGACATATTCATCAGTTAGATGTAAAGAATTATTTCCTACATGGTGATCTCAAGGAAACAGTCTATATGCATCAGCCTTTGGGATTTCGGGAACCCAAACATCTTCATCATGTCTGTTTGTTGAAGAAGTCCTTATATGGGCTTAAGCAGTCTCCACGGGCCTGGTATAGGCAGTTTGCCGACTATGTTTCGACTATTGGGTTCACTTATAGCAGGTCGGATAATTCCTTGTTCATCTACCATCGTAGTTCGTCCTTGGCCTATATTCTGTTATATGTGGATAATATTATTTTGATTGCCTCTTCCGATGCCTACGCTAGTCTATCATGACAATGCTCAGCTCTAAGTTTGCTATGAAATACTTGGGGCCCTTGAGTTATTTTTTAGGGATTGTTGTAACTCGTCATACATGTGAGTTGTTCTTATCTCAAAGGAAGTATACAGTTAAGATCACTGAGAGGGCTGGGATGTCATCATGTAAGTCTACTTTCACTCCAGTTGATACTAAGCCCAAGCTTAGTGTCGCGGCAGGCGTACCATACGAGGATCCGACCCGCTATCGCAGTCTTGCAAGGGGCCTTCAGTATCTTACATTCACCCGATCAGATATTACGTATGCTTTCCAACATGTGTGCTTGTTTATGCATGATCCCAGAGTTGAGCACATAAATGCACTCAAACGCATCATTCGGTATATTCAGGGTACACTTGACTATGGTTTGCATTTATATCCTTCCTCGACGTCCACACTTGTCTCATATACGGATGCTGATTGGGGTGGTTGTCCGGACACCAGACGGTCTACGTCTGGCTATTGTATGTTTCTTGGCAATAACTTGGTCTCATGGTCTGCGAAACTTCAGTCAACGTTGTCCCGATCCAGTGCCTAGGCCGAATATCGAGGAGTAGCTAATGTGGTCTCGGAATCATGTTGGTTACGTAATTTGTTGTTGGAGCTTCATTGTCCTATTCAGAAGGCAACCTTGGTTTATTGCGATAATGTTAGTGTCATCTACCTTTCTAGTAATCTGGTTCAGCACCAGCGTACTAAACATATCGAAATGGACATTCACTTTGTCCGTGAAAAGGTTGCTCGTGGTCAGGTACGCGTCTGTCATGTCCCATCAAGGTATCAAATTGCCGACATCTTTACAAAGGATCTTCCCTCGGTCTTGTTTGAAGATTTTAGGGACAGTTTCAGCGTTCGAAGACCGCCCGCTATGACTGCGGGTGTGTGTTAAATATACATAGGATATACACGATATACACGTGTATATCCTATGTATATTGGTTCTCAGATTCCCCTTCCCCCCTTTACGGTGTATTACCGTGTATAGTAGGTAGTATTTTAGAATCTTAGTTTAGGTAATGTTGTAATGTAATTAGTAGTGTACACTTACCATAACACTTGTATTACCATAAGTGTATTGTTAGTATCCAAGTAGAATAAGGTTTTAGGAGTAGAATAGGAATATGATTCTCCTATTATGGAAATATGTAAATGTATATATACTCTTTCAATCAATTAAAATACTTCAAGGGATTATTTCTTTCAATATTAAATAACAATGCAACTATATTAATTTATTGCCAATTTCTAAGAAGTATATTTTTTAAATGAATTCAAAAAAGTATATTTAGATAGTAATAGTTTGTATTTGACCAAATTATTGTTGGTTTGCTATTGTATAAAGCAGTTCGGGAAGTAAATAACTATAACAAGTGTTTGAAAGGATAAACTAATAGTCAACCTTCAAAACTGCCGCAAGCTTGTTGTGTCTTGAATCTTGATAATCTGAAATCAAGAAACAACTAAATCTGGATGGTTACAACGTTGTGTGTTGAGTCGAGTCTGTCCTTAAGACAAGATTGCCCCGTATATATATTTTTACGTTAATGGGCAATAGTCTCCCAAGATAAAACAACACTTTAATCTCAACACTACAAAGCCAATAGGTTGAGTCTGACGAAGAAAACAAATATGAATCGACTTGCTGAAGATATGAAAAAGGAAGGAAGAGTTTCTGTTTTCTCTTCTGTTTTGTCTCTGTTGTGTATATCTCGTGTATATCACACTGTATTTCGTCACTGTTTTTGGGTATTTTCGTGTGTTTTTCTCATTGTTAGTGCACTGTTTTTCGTTGCTGAAAAGTGCTGCTATTTTTGTGTATATATCTGTCACGTTATTGAGCCAAAGATGCATCAATATATAGCATGGAGGAAGGCTGTTCAACTGCCCAAAATATAGTTGTTAATGGCCATTAGGGAGGGTTGTTAATGGCAGGTTTATTGCCATTAGTGAGGCTGTTCATGGCCATTGAAGGAGGTTGATGATGGTCATTGAAGAAGGGTTGTTTATGGAGTAGTTAATAGCCAAGTAATGGCTGGTTAATGCTTCAAAAAACAGTCCAAACGGTAGGCAGAAAGTTTCTGCCTTCTGTCACTCCCAAAATCAACTTTCCAGAAATTCTAGGGACCAAACTGTAAATATTAAGCAATTTGGGGTCTAAAAAGATAATATCAGAAAGTCCCGGACGGGACGGGCGGGCGGCGGCGGCGCGCGTGTGGGCTTAGCCTCGAACCCAAGCACATCTAGGTCCTCCCTCCTTTAAACACATGGGATACCCCTTGGGGTCCCAAACCCTTTACCACATTAGAGACTTATAAAGAGAGCAATTCTTCCTATTCCCACCGATGTGGTAGACTTGTCTCACACCATATTTCCATGCTTCAAACACCTAACTTTGTGGATCAATATCTCTTTCATTTCTCAACGAAATTTGACGATTCTTGGCCCTACGGTCATCTACTCACTTAGTAGATTATGCATGTGAGAAGAGACAAAGTCTCCAACATGCGGAACACTAGTGTTTAATTCATTAAATATGGGTGGACGCACCTCCCCGCCAAAGGTAAATTTCCAACAATTATGTGACAAATAATATCATTTTGAGAAGTGTAGGGGGTGTCAAAATGTAACATAGTGGATAATATTATCTGGCTTAATCACTCACAAAGCCTGGCATGTTAATTTACATAAGCTAAAAAGGAGGAACTAGAGACCCGCTTCATCTCTACTAATTTTGCTATGTTCACGCATCAACAGCCATTATCTCTTTTAGTAAAAGGTTTTTTAACTTCTTTCACTAAATTGATGCATTTGCCAAACGTATTGCTCTGACTTTAATTCCTTACTCCTTTTTTTTTACCTCTGCAATCTCTATATTTTCCCAACAGAACCACCAAAACAATTCTGAAAATCCATGAAGTGAATGTAAGTCCAATATCACGTTTTTTCTTCTTTTTATTGGCTTCTGTTGTCGAAGGGGCCTTAGATTAACTGTTAAAGTTGCTACCATGTGACCAGGAGGTCATGCTTCAAGCCGTGGAAACAGCCGCTTGCATAAATGTGAGTTAAGGCGGCGTACAATAGACCCTTAATGTCAGGCCCTTCCCCGGACCCCGCGCATAGCGGGAGCTTAGTGCACCGGAGTGCCCTTTTTTATTGACTTTTGTTGTTGTGATGATGTATTTGTGGTCTGGTTGATTTAGTTTGTCAGAGGTGTTTTTCTAGATTTATGCATTAAAATTAAATATAGAGCATTCAAATGATTTTATCATGTCCAGAATAAACCAAAAACAATTAATTTGATTACCTTGATTTTTCAGAAATTTGTGATCATAATGAATAGTTAAGTCTATGATCAATACACTCCTGAGGCGAATCAAGGAATTTAACTAGATGAGTTCAATCCCTAAGTTTCTATTAGCTCTAAAGACGTGCTAGGAAAATTATGGATTCAGAATTTAATAACCGTCCAAATTTATTGTATTTTCACGTACATATTGTTGAAAAACATTGGGACTTGCTTTAAAACCAAAGTTTATCATATTTAGAAGGCTAAATTTGCTTTGCCAGTGATTCACCATATTAATTCCTTAAGGAGAGTCTATGGCCAACTCGAGGATATAATCTTTCCTCAGATGAGTGTCTTCTAATACTATGTTTGGATGGTCGTTACCCATGGTTTCATAATATAAAGTATCGTATTGTATTGTATTGTACCGTAACATAATTTGTTCTTCTGTTTTTCATGTTAAGCAGACACCAAATTCTGGTTCTTTCCTATGATTATGTAACAGTGCATTAAAATAGCAGCGAAAAAAGGATGTCGTCCAAACCAGCACCTTATGTACCCAAAAACGTCCTCATAACGGGTGCAGCAGGCTTCATTCCCTCGCATGTAACCAACAGATTGACCAGGCTTTATCCTGAATACAGGATTGTTGCTCTTGACAAGCTCGATTACTGTTCGAGTCTAAAAAATTTGGAGCCAAGTTACTCATCTCCGAATTTCAAATTTGTCAAGGCTGATATTACAAGTGCTGATCTTATCAATTATCTTTTGGTTGAGGAGAAGATTGACACAATTATGCATTTTGCAGCACAGACTCATGTGGATAATTCATTTGGAAATTCGTTCGAGTTCACAATCAATAATATTTATGGTACCCATGTGCTTCTTGAAGCTTGTAAGTTGGCTAAATCTATCAAGAGATTCATCCATGTTAGTACAGATGAAGTTTATGGTGAGACCGATTTGGAGACTGACATTGGCAATCCTGAAGCTTCTCAACTCCTTCCTACAAATCCATATTCCGCAACTAAAGCTGGAGCGGAAATGCTTGTCATGGCTTACCATAGGTCTTATGGCCTACCGACAATCACAACCCGAGGGAATAACGTGTATGGACCGAATCAGTACCCTGAGAAGTTGATTCCAAAGTTCATTATTCTTGCCATGAAGGGCGAGCGTTTGCCAATTCATGGGGATGGATCAAATGTTAGGAGCTATTTGTACTCTGATGATGTTGCTGAGGCATTTGATGTGATACTGCACAAAGGGGTGATTGGCCATGTGTACAACATTGGCACTAAGAAGGAGAGGCGAGTTTTGGATGTAGCCGAGGACATATGCAAATTATTTGGCTTGAACACTCAAGAAGTTATCGAGCTTGTGCAGGACAGGCCCTTTAATGACCAAAGGTATTTCCTGGATGATCAAAAGCTTAAGAAGTTAGGGTGGCAAGAAAGTACCCCTTGGGAGGAAGGACTAAAGAAGACTCTGGATTGGTACACCAAATATCCTGATTGGTGGGGCGATATAACTGGAGCCCTTCACCCACATCCAAGAATTTCAAACATTATGCCTTCACATGATGAAGGGTGTCTGTTGCAGCTTATAAAAGGAAGCACGAAAGGATGTGGCTCAGACTTGAAGTTCTTGATTTACGGAAGAACTGGTTGGATCGGAGGGTTGTTAGGAAAGATGTGTGAAGAACGTGGAATAGCATACGAGTATGGGTCAGGACGACTGCAGGATAGGAATTCGCTAATGCATGACATGATAAGAGTAAAGCCAACCCATGTTTTCAATGCGGCTGGTGTTACTGGAAGGCCTAATGTGGATTGGTGTGAATCACATAAAGTAGAGACAATTAGAACTAATGTTGCTGGTACACTAACTTTGGCTGATATCTGTAGAGAAGCGGATATCTTGGTGATGAATTTCGCGACAGGTTGCATATTTGAGTATGATGAGAGGCACCCACTAGGCTCAGGCATTGGATTCAAGGAGGAACACAAACCAAATTTTACAGGATCATTCTATTCCAAGACCAAAGCCATGGTAACTAGTTCATTTCTATTGAGCATTTTGTTACTCTCGACTAATTGTCTTATATTTCAAATTATCTGCGCCATCACTTGCATTTTGTTTCCTATTACTTAAGAGATTGGTCTGAACTTGAAGCATTTTAACAAGATTTCTGAATTTGTTTTTAAAGCACAGGTAGCTATTTTAGTTGTCTTGGCTACAACTGATGACCTTTTCTTTGGCAATAATGGAACAACAGCTGAAGTCCATTAGTTGTTGTATAACTTTGGCACTAATGCAGAATCTGCAAATACATTTTCATTTTCATTTGGTTTCTATAACATCATATCTGAAGTTTTCTGGTCATATCTGTAGGTTGAGGAGCTTCTAAAAGAATATGATAATGTTTGTACGCTCAGAGTTAGAATGCCAATATCATCAGACCTTAGCAACCCGAGAAACTTCATCACAAAGATCACACGTTATGATAAAGTGGTCAACATCCCAAATAGCATGACAGTGCTAGATGAGCTGCTACCAATCTCCATTGAGATGGCAAAGAGAAACTGCAGAGGGATATGGAACTTCACTAATCCGGGAGTTGTGAGCCACAACGAGATCCTAGAGATGTACAGAAACTACATAGATCCAAAATTCAAGTGGCAGAATTTTGATCTTCAAGAACAAGCCAAAGTGATCGTTGCACCAAGAAGTAACAATGAGCTTGACACGACAAAGCTAAAAAAGGAGTTCCCGGAACTGCTATCGATCAAAGAATCTATCATCAAGTATGTCTTCGGACCCAACAAAAAAACATAAACCTTCAAAATTGTATTTTTCAGATAGTTTTTTTTCCTCTCGTTTTCATCAATCTCTGCCACAGTTACTTGAGGTTGTAGTTTTAGATACATAATGTGATTCAGCTACTTCTAGTTTTCTTTCTCTTGATACTCAATTATCATCTCATTTTATCGAACACGATCGGGCTGAGTGAAATCTACTTCACATCATTTTGGAATTTTAGCGGCCTGCAACCAGTTTAATTGATGCATATAGAGCAAATATAGAGAACGCTAGCTTGATTTATTTTCATTCTATTGATGCCTATTTTTGTTTCATTAGTTTCCTTAAAATAAATATAATTTGCAGTTTTTTCGAGTCAATCTTGCAAATGGCATCATCTATGAACACTATAATGTTGCATTTCTTGATTCAATCAATATAGAGTTTTTCTTTCTCTTTTTTTCTTCTTCTTCTTCTGTTCATGCACCATAGCCTTTTTAATACAATAAGTTACTAAATTCAAGAAGATGATTTCAGTGACGATCTCTCAAACTTTTATTTTATTTCACCAATTTTACGAAAAGTCATGAAACAAATAAAAAAAGTCACTTTAACTTAAATATAGTAGAATATGTCTCATTTCTTTCGTCCTAATGATTTTATGTGATACTTTGTCAAACTTGAGTAATTTTTTTTGTCACAAATTTTTTTTTTACTTAGATAAAGTTGAATGAATTTTTCATTTAAAAGGTATTTAGTACCTTTGATTGAAAAAAAGTAAAAGTTGAACGATCATGAATGAAATTAGCCCCTGAATTCAACTAGTTCAAATATTATGGATGACAACTCATCCAAACGACTCATATAAGATTATTTTGCCAGAAATCTTATACTTACAATTTTCTGCAATTCTTAGCCTCACTTGAAGGACTCGTTTTGATTATAGATCTATTAAGAAAATCTTGCTTTGCCTGTATAAACAACTAATACTCGTCTGAAAATTTACCTGGAGATTGAATAAATCATGCCGCAATTATCAACTCTAAACATTATCCTGGAGTTTCACTTTACAAAGTAATTTTTTTGAAATTTTCAACAAATCAATACCAAGATTTTTTTGCACCTATTGATGTGAAGATAATTCAGATAGAAACGTATTCGATACTTGTAGAAAAAATCCTACAACACATAACAAACTCCAAAATAAGACTTCACTTAAATAAAAAGATTAAACGAGATTGGACCTTAAATTTGAACAAAGCCACGTCCACAAAACCGTCAAAAAGACCCTTCACTAGTTCGAAAAAAGACTTTTGACTGGGATTGCAAACACTATGATGTTTATGTAGGTTGTATGCAATTAATATTTCTTGTTTACCAGTAAAACGTTACAGTTGAATTTGTATACGTGGATCTCAAGTGACTGATTTGGAAACTAAGTTAGATAAAATGTACTGTAAATAAATAATACTAAGATAAAGTATAAAGATAAATAGCATGAGCCTTGTGAAAACTTCTGGGTTAAGTCACCGTAGCAAGTATAAAAGCACAACAAATGATAAAGATAAAAGAGTATTGTAATAACTTGAATATGATGATTTACAATGTAATTATGTGTTCCATTTATAGAAGAGCTTTTCAGGTACACACCCCACAAAATATGTTCTCATTAATACAGGAGAATGACTGTTGTAATAATTGGAAAATTAGTATCTCCATAAATGTCATTAAAGTTCTGTTGGAAGACGTATGGCCGGTTCGGTAACGGCTGCCCTTTGCAATTCAAACAGCTCTCCTGACATTCTGAGTTACCGGTACCACATCTGCGTACGACGCCCCCGACACTACTCGTGTCTTATCGGTAGTGCTCTAGGATGATCTGAACTTGACTTCAGCATCATCCTCCACGTGTCACATCATAATTCGTACAACTGTCGTATGCGAATTTTCCCCTATACAGATAGTCTCCGCACTTTCCGGGCGTAACCTTCGCACGCCCAAGAAGTGGATTTAAACTGACAGCCAATTGGACCTCTATATTTTGGTGGGAGGCCTCAAAAAACACCATTCATTTTGTCATTCCAATCGTCACTTTATTGAAACGATGACAAATTTCAACTCTCCTCGATTAACGAAGGACGACATAGTAATAATGAGGCGTGTCGCCTCATTACACCTGCTCTGACACGCACATGTTGTCGCCGATTGGCATCCATCACATTGCTTCTCCTATGTGATGACAACTTTTCATCTCTTATAAATACCCCTTACGCGAAGAAGCTTTCCCATCCGACCTTCATTTGTGCAAAAACCCTTCAAAACCTTTGATTGCTATCTTTCTTTTTTCTTCATTGCACCTAGCAACATTCCTTCCAATAGGAAGAACCCTAACCCTAAAGAAGAAGCTCTACCTAGCCAGAATTCTTTGGCTTCATCCTTTCTGCCAAGGATATGGTTGTTTGACCAGGACCTTCGGGAAAAACCAGTCTCAAGGGTTTTTGCCCGAAGGTAGAGATTCTCATGTCGGTGACTACAATACTCGAATCACCCCAGTATTATACCAAAGGTAAAGGCCGCCTTCATTGGGAGTCGATCGAAGTCTTGATTCCTAACGGCAATGAAAGGATAACCTCTTATAAATAAGGGTACTCATTTGTCTACACTTACCCCTTTTCAATAAAACTGTGGGAAGTCATTGATGACGTTATTTTGGAATTCTTCCGCCGTTATAAAGTCTATATATCTCAAGTGGGCCCTCAAGTTTGGAGGATAGTCACATGCCTCCAGCACTTTGCTCGAGAAGTCGGCGTTCGCTTTACCTTGGACCATCTTGTTCGTCTCTACTCCCCGCGTATCTTTCTTGATGGGGTCATCAACATGCACCATAGGGAAAGCAAAGCTATTCTTACAAATCTCAATGATGACTGTGATCGAGGTTGGATGGAGAGATACATTATTATTGCTACCACCGATCTCCTCCCCCCTGATAGCCACACCATCCCGGAGTGATAGAATTTTCACTGTAAGTTCCTTTACACTATATCCAATTTGGTGCCTTTTATTGAATGGGTCATTTCGTACTCTGATCGGATCTTTTCCCTTCCATTAGCCACCGTATGGGAGCCTGAGGAAATATCCAATCTTGAAGTTTGGGTTCAGGATATCCTTGATGTGTCTACTCTAGAACTCCGGACGTGGAAAAAACTCTCCAATGACCAGAATTGGGTACCCTGCAATCACGATATACTCATTAACTCTTTTTAGTTCTCGCTCCTTTCACTTTTCCAAGAATTAACAATATAAATTATTCTTTTAAGGTCTTTCCAAAGATACTTCTACCGCTTTTCCTGTCGAGAAAATTGAAAACCCCGATGCGGCAACCCTCAACATTCAACAAAACCATGAGCAGAAAAGGCTCTGTAATAAATCCTCTGTCATTCACCGAACGGGTCCGAAACATCTAAGGAAGAAAATATCGGATCGTACTGACCGTACTCCTCCCAGCACCCCGGTGTTACCGATTTGACAGTTGGTTCTTTCCCCGTGGTGGACCTGGATGATGAAGGTCCCAAGGAAGAGCAATCGCTAGAGAGGAGAAGAAATAAAGTCCTTCGGCTCTTTGCGGAGATAGAATTTTCCAGTCCCGGAGTCAGCCATACTAATGTTTCTTTTGCCCCGATAAGCACCGTCATACACCAACCTTCACATACACCGATCGATGATGTTCCCCCACTAATTTCTAAAGCTCTTGAGTCCCCGATTATGCTAACAATTGCCCAAGAGGACTATCATGACATTTCGTCTTCTCCAGACCAGGCTTCTTCTCCGCGTAAAGAAGAATTGGTAAATGAATTTCCGGCTGCGGTGGCTCAACCTGCAGAATTCCAGACTGTAATTTTCTAACTCACTACCGACTATCACCTTTGTTCCAAGCCTATTGGAGTGGCTAATTATATGAAACATGTGGCTTTAGACAAGGGCAGAAGGAAAGTTCACTGCGTATCTGCAGAATGCTCCATTAATAAGGGTATGCATGCTACAGCCAAGGTACTATTCCTTTTTCCAACTTTCTATTTCTTTTTACTTCCGCATATCTCCTTTTGATAATTAAAATTATCATTTAGGCTAATTTTCTGTGCAATGAGGGGCTTCAGCGAATGATTGAAGAGAAAGCCACATTAATAACCGAAAGGGACAATGACATTTTTCGTCTGTCGATGGTAGAGGTGAAACTTGCCAAGGTTTATAAACTACGTGGAAAACTCAAGCAACTGGAGGCGGAGAAGGAGGCCTATTGATAGCAGGCCACATTGCATGAAGACCAGGCCGAAGATTGGCAAAAGGCATGGACCGAGGTATCAAATACCATGTTGGATCTGACGATGTGCTTGTCTGGGCTTGAGGCTGATGTGAACACCTTTGCTGAGCATTTACAGATCAAATAAATAGAGATAGAAGCTTTAAAGAAGGAGAACGAGTCCTTGAGGTCTTGTCTTTCTACCACAGCTCCTCAAAATGAGAGGCAACGAGAGGAGATCGTTTAATTAACTCAAGCTAATGAACTATTTCATACAACTAATACCGAGCTCACTCTGGCCATTCAAGTTGCATAAGAGGAAGTCCAGGCTACCATTGACAGCTATACTCTGTCTATGATCAGGAATGGTTGTATGATGCGTCGAAAAGCTTTGAAAGCTGCGAAGGTCGGGCTCGTTGATATTAATAAGGAGATCACCAAAGCTCGGCAGTTGGAGTTAGCATCGGCAGATAGTCCCGATGGTTCCCTCCCGATAGAAGAGGATAATGCTTCATTTGGAGGGGACAGAGATGATGAAGTCCTCCTGGGAATTGAATCCCCTCCTTCTCAAGTGAACGTGCCTTTTGCCTCAGACAATGCCTCCAGAGAGTCAACCTCAGAACTGCCTCCTTCAGCCCCGATTTCTTAGAACTTTATTATTTTTTGTTACTCTTTTTTTAGAAACACCCCTGGCGGACCATGGAGAGGGTGTACATAACCTTTCACGCGGGTTTTATTTCTATCTTGCTTCTTATCTGTCACTGGGTCACTTTTATGCCCAGTTGTTGTCCTTTGTTACAGGATTGGTTTCAGTCTGGTACAAATTATGAATGAATTTTCCTTTCCGCAACTTTGCTCAAGGTTTTCGTTTCATGCTTTTATTTTCGGTAGCAAGCTTCTACTCCTTCCATACATTTATCTGTTGATTTTGACTTTATAAACTTACTTCATAAATAATAAATTCTTAATTTTGGAAGTCCTTTAATGACTTTTCACTAGACTTGAATTTATTTTGAAAGATGTATTTTTTCATCTATTGTCGGGGCTTCTCGTGGCCTTTATAGTTGGTTCCGGACTTGCGTTGGTTTCGACCAACTTAAAACTCTGGTACTTTTAGTATCCAAAGCCTTAACTTTTATTTTTTGTTAAGGTTTTTAATAAGAGAGGACCCTTATTTTTAATGGTGCTATAGAAGAGGACATCTTCTGTTCATTATGGCACATAATTTTCGATATGTTTAAGACAACATACATTTTTATGCTCATGATTACAAAGATTTATTAATCATAAAAGGAAGATTCCATTGATTTCTTTAACTTATAAATGTGAAGACAAGTGTAAGAACAATTCATCTGTCATCTAGTGTGGTCAGTCCTGTTACAAGTGATTTGAAAATCTAGGCAGTCCCCAGTGTCTAGGAAGTCTCCAATACCGAGTGCTTTTCCTTGAAACGTTGAAATTTCCTTCACTTCCTTAAATTTCCCTCACCCATATACGAGTTTATATAGCCCTCCAATGTCTGGGAGTTCATGTTGTGAAGTCCTGGACACTAGATAGCTCTCTTCGGCAGTAAGACTGTCAACATGCTTATTTATTGATGCTGCCTCATTAGAAACCTTGCCGGAAAAACCCAATTGGGACAAAACTGGACGAAGAGAAAAATAGTGTAGTGCATGTTTATCTCACTACACGTAGTATTTCTTCAAATGGCTTAAATTCCAATTACTAGGAAGTATGTTTCCTTGTTAGTTTGTTAGCTGATAAGCTCATTTACCAGCAATACCGGTGATGATGTATGGACCTTCCTAATTTGCGCCTAATTTCCCTTCATTGTGCTTCGGGGTACTTTGAGTTACCCTCTGAAGCACCAAGTCCCCGAGTTTGAAGTGTCGGAGATTTGTGCGCCTGTTATAGTATCGCTCCATCCTTTGCTTTTGGGATACCATCCGGACATATGCAAGGTCTCGATGTTCTTCGAGCAAATCTAGGTGCACGGACACTGATTCTGCATTTGACTTGCCGTCTGCCCGCAGATACCTCAAACTGGAGTTCCAACTTCAATCGAAATCAAGTCCTCTACACCATAGACCAAAGAAAAAAGAGTTTCTCCGGTACTCATTTTTTATGTGGTTCTATATGTCCATAATATTTCTGGTAGCATAAAAGTCCAATTTCCTTTTGCAGCTTCCAATTTCTTCTTCAAGTTCTGAATTATAGTCTTGTTTGTCGACTCTGCTTGACCATTTGCACTGGGATGATAGGGAGTGGAAGTGATGTGTTTGATGTTCAAGTCATCTAGGAACTTCGTAACTTTAGCCCCAATAAAATTCGGTTGTTGTCACAAACTATCTCCTTTGGGATGCCGAAATGACATATGATATACTCCCAAATGAAGTCCACCATCTCCTTCTCTCGGAGGTTCATATATGTTGCAGCTTCAACCCATTTAAAAAAATAGTCAGTCATAAATATAATTTGAGATACATGTCATGGTGCCGCCGACGAAGGTCCGACTATGTCCATCCCCTATTTCATGAACGACCATGGAGATATAACCGGATGCAGCTCCTCTCCCGGTTGATGTAACAGCTGCGCATATCACTGACACTTTTCATATTTCTTCACGAAAATTTTTGTATCTTCCTCGATCCAGGGCCAATAATAACGGCCCTCGTGAGTTTCCTCATCAAGGATTCCACTCCTAAATGGTTTCCGCATATGCCTTCATGGACTTCCCTCAATACGTAATCAGCTTCAACGGGCTAAGGGACCATAAAAATACCATCGATAATGTTTTTCGTTTATGACAGAGTACCAGACGGCTTTAGTTCTCAGAGCTCTGGATGCTTTCGGGACCTCTGGGAGCTTTCCATTTATGAGGTAGTCCAAAAAATTATTTATCCAGTCCCAAGTTGGGCTGGTAGAATTCATCTCATCGTAACCTATGGAATCCAGTGCCTAGTGCAATAGTTGAACAACCGATTCAGTTTTAGAACCGTCAGATTCCTTGCTAGAACTTAAGTTTGGGAGCGCATCTGCTTCTATATTTTCTTTTTGGAGTATATGCACCACCGTCTATTCTTGAAATCAGGACAACAACTTTAAAACTTTCTCGAGGTATCTCGACATACGTTCCTTTTTGGCCTCGAACACCCTATGTACTTGGTACACAACCAGCAACGAGTCACACTTAACTTCAATAATCTGGGAGCCTAAGCCCCGAGCTAGTTCCAGACCTGCAACCAAAGTCTCATACTCGGCTTCATTGTTAGTCAATGGAGTACTATGCATTTCTTGTCTTAAAACTTCACCATTGGGAGTATGCAATACTACTCCCAGACTGGTCCCCTTGACGTTGGAGACACTATCTATGTAGAGCGTCCAAACCCTGGGGGCAGTCCCTGAGACTAAGAATGCCTCTCTTTCTGCCAGTGGGGTTACTCCTGGATTGAAATTAGCGATGAAATCTGCAAGGACTTGTAACTTTATCCAGTCCGGGGTCTATACTCGATATCAAATTTACTTAACTCTACCATTCATTTAGCCAGGCGTCCAGAAAACTCGAACTTATATAACACATTTTAAGTGGAAATGTGGTTATTACGGCAATTGGGTGGCATTGAAAATATGGACGGATCTTTCACGACGACATAACTAAAGCAAAAGCTAGTCTTTTGAGCTACGGGTACCGTGTCTCGATCCCTGACAATATTATACTTACGTAATAGACAGGAAATTGAGTACCTTTTTCCTCCGTACCAGAGCTGCACTTACCGCTACCTCTGAGACTATAGATAAGTGAGTAATTGTTCTCCATCCTTGGATTTTGACATGAGCGGAGGGCTAGATAAATAAGTTTTTAGGTCCCTTACGACCTGTTTGCATTCAGGCGTCCAAACAAAATTGTTCTTCTTTTTTAGAAGCGAGAAGAACCTGTGACATTTTTCTGATGATTGGGAGATAAATCTACTCAAAGCCTCCGCTTTCCCGATCAACCGATGCACCGCTTTCACATCTTTAAGTGTGTCTGGTACGTCTTCAATAACCTTTATTTTATCAGGGTTTATCTCGATTCCTCTTTGAGAAACCAAGAAACTCAAGAATTTTTTAATCCACCCCGAAAGCACATTTTTCGGGGTTAAGATTCATATTAAACTTCCTCAATACCTCGAAAGTTTCTTGTAAATGGCTTAAATGGTCCTCTGCACGAAGACTCTTAACAAGCATATCGTCTATATACACTTCCATAGTTTTTCCTATTTGTTTTTCAAACGTTTTATTTACTAACCTTTGATTTAAATCTTAATGGCATAACGTTATAGCAATAGGTGCCGAAAGTAGTTAAAAAGATATTTTCTCTTGGTCTTTCGAATGCATCCTTATTTGGTTATATTCGGAATATGCATCGAGAAAACTCATTATCTCATGTCTGGCCGTGGCATCGATCATTTGATCTATGTTTGGCAGCGGAAATGAGTCTTTAGGACATGCTTTATTAAAAATTTTATAATCAATGCACATTCTAAATTTGTTCCATTTTTAGGTGCTATGACTACGTTTGCTAACGCCCATTTGTGTATTTTACCTCACAGATTGATCCTGTATTAAGTAATCTAGCTACCTCTTCTTTAACAAATTGATTGTAGAGTTCGGCAATCAACCGTTTCTTTTGCCGCACGGGAGGAAAACTGAGATCCAACACCAACTTATGAGTTGTGACTTCTGGAGGAATGCATGTCATATCTTCATGTGACCACACAAAGCAATCAGTGTTAGTTGTAAGATATTTAAGAATTAAATCCCTGAGCTCCAGGGTTAATCCCGTTCCCATGTATACCTTTCTGTCGAGAGTTTCCGGGTGTAAAGTAATCTACTTAAGTTCTTCTACGGTAGACATGGTGGCATCCGATTCGTCTGGTACCTGAAAGTATCTAGGTACCTGGTACTGGTCTGGAAATTCTTCTTCTGGTAGATTGATTCTAGTTCAGCTAGCGGAACCTGATGATCTGTCACTGCCTCTGGTTTCTGTATGGCGTACATCTCCCTAGTAGCGGGTTGTTCCCCTTGAATTTGGTGGATCCCTTCCGGTGTCAGGAATTTTACCAACAGATGCAATGTTGATAGGATCGCCTTCATATCATGTATTCAGGCCTCTTAAATATCGCATTATAACTCATGTCATCATCAACGACATAAAATTTAGTCATCTTAATGACTCACATGGCATTCACTGGTAGGTCTACTCCCCCCTTTGTGGTTTTGCTAGACATATTGAAACTTGAGAGGGTTCTGGCAGCCGGAATAATTTTGTCTGCCATATTCATTTCTTTTACAACCTTCAGCCAGATAATATTAGTTGATTTCCCGGGATTGATCAAGACCCTATTCACCTGGAAGCAATCAATAGGTACAGTGATCACCAATACGTCATTGTGTAGGAAGGTCACGCCAAAAACATCATCTTCAGTAAAAGTAATGATATGTTCATTTGGTATCTCTCAGAATCTTTTCTCTCGGGTTACCAAAATCTTTGTTTTCTTTGCCGCAGTGAAAGATGTGGTGACAATCATTGACCCATCAAAAATCATATTTATAAAATGGGATGGTGCGGTCGGATTAGGTTTGTACTCGGTGGATGGACCCCGCTCATAGTTGTTGCGAGCTCTTTTGCTCAAATATTTTCGGAGGTGGCCCCTGCTCAGCATTCCTATGACGTCTTCTCGTAAATGTCTATAGTCTACAGTTTTATGTCCGTGAGTGCCGTGAAAATCGCACCAAACGAACTGATCGCTTTTACTAGGATCGAATTGCAATGGCTTGGGTGGTCGAGATGATGGATGAGTTTTTAGTACCGCCACCATTTGATCCTCGTTGATATTGAAGTTGTACTCGAATAATTTCAGGTCGGTACCTTTAGTAGAAGAGTTAGATGAATTCCCTTTGTCAAAATTCACCAAACCTTGATTGTTTCGTCCGGATCCTCCCTTGTTGTTTGTCTTTTCAATGGAGTGAAAACCCTGTGTAACACCCCGTACTTTCGGGTAACGGTTGAACCCATAAACGTAGGCACGTAGACCCGGACCCCGGAAAGTTTAAGAATATCTGCGTATGCTAATAAGAAAAGTAGTATATGAAATGATGTGATCTCAAAATAATTTTGGATTTAACAAGTGCGACAACGGGGATTAATAATAATAATTGTATATCCCCAAAGAGGTTATGGACTAGTATCATATTACAAGAATTATGACATTGAGTATAAGAAGGTTTTATAAGTCGTCAAGATTTAAGTGAATTGAGATCGGGAATTTAATTGTGTGTATAAGTAATTAATTGTGAGATTAATTAATTATAATTGGGGAGACAATATATAGTGGGGATTTATACGTGTAGCATTATAACCCAGTGTTCCAGTGACTACGCCTATAACAGATCGGTGGCAGCTTCACAAGTCTCCAAAACAGTCACCTTTCTCTACAACTAAGCGTTTTTCATCTCTTCAAGCTTTTTTAACTCCTAAGCTTCTTCAAAATGGAGAAATAATAGTCACACTTCTAACCAAAAGAGTAACCTTTACTGGTAAGCTCTCTGAAATTCTCGACTAAATTGGGGGTTTTTCCGAAAACCTTTGCTCACCTAGAAAGGGAGAAATTCAAGGTGTTCTGGGATTTAATTCAAATAGAACTGAAGCCTTAAACAAGCCTAGAAACTCAGAAGCTAAGCAAGAACCTTGAATTCGAAAAGATTCTGGCGCGAATTGATTTTGGGTTCTGCTGTTTCTGCTTGTTGGAAACTGATATGGGCGAAAGGTTTTCTGACGATTCTCGTCGCTATGTCTAACAGAGGTAATCTTTATTGTTCCTAAAGTTTATATAATTATAGAACATGTTTCTTGCCATTAGCTCTAAAATGATTGTCGAAAATGTTAAGTTTGGGTTGGGTGTTGTCGGGACTGCCGTATTTGTAAGGTATTGGGGTTGCATGTGAAATTGTTGTACTGTTTTGGATATTGTAGCAGTAAGAAGAAGGATTAAGAGGGCTGGGTGTTTCGCTACACGAATAGGTTTTGATATAAATGGAATATGGATTCTATGCATACAAAGTATTCGCTAGAATGTCTCAATGAAGCGATTTCTAGTATATTGATCCGATTATGATTTAAATAATTCATATGATGTATATAATCACTTATAAAGCTTATGAGGACCCGTGGAACTTAGATAATTTTGACAACGAGGTATGCAAGACTCTTTCTTTCTTTTGGCATATTCTACGTACAAAACATAATCGAAATATTATTCCATAAAGTACTCTACTCTTGGTAGTTAAGAATGATCATGTTACTGACTCTTATGTTAAAAGCTTGTTTAATTAAGTTTCTAAGTACTTATTGAGGCATACAGAAAAGATGTTGATATTCACAGTGTTAGCCAAAGGTACAAGGATATTGGGCTAGGATGTGTTATTGTCATTCATGCATTGTCATTTGCATTGCATTCATATATTACCCTGGACCACTTGTGCTATGCACATTACTATATGATAAATATTATATATATAGGGGATATGGGAAAAGAAAAAGGCGTTATATACGCACACCATCTGCAGTTGGTACAGACTATCATAAAAGAGCCCTAAGAGGCCAATATGATGTGATTATGTGATGCCTGTGTGGCTTATTGGGACGGGTTGCACGATCCGCAACACTAACATATATTGGGACGGGTTGCATGATCCGCAACACTAACATATATATATATATATATATATATATATATATATATATATATATATATATATATATATATACCGCATTTGCATCATGCATATATTCGTTTACCAATATATGGTATGATACCCGCAGAGGCTATTATGATAATGAAGATGCCCGAAGAGGCTGATGTATATGTATACTGCATTGTGCATAACATTTAGCCATGTGTATTAGGGCCTCGGAGGCATTTACTAATGTTCAGTTATTTCTGTTTCAGACTATGATATATCGCTGCTATGTTATTTCCTATGCCTGACATACTCAGTACATCATTCGTACTGACGTCCCTTTTGTCGGGGGACGCTGCGTTTTATGCCCGCAGGTTCATATTGAGAGAGTGATAGTTCACACTGATAGGTTGCTGGTTCAGCTGGTATTTAGAGCATTCTATTCTTTTTGGAGTTGCGGTCTGGTCATGGTATGTTTTACTCTTTAGAGGCTTGTAGATAGGTGTCTTGTGGTTAGTTGTCATGTAAGGCCTTGTCGGCCTTGGAAAATAAATGGATAAGTTAGGGCTTTTGGGTTGAAAACTTTATATAATCTATCACGGCTCAGTCTGTGTTTAAATATGATTAAGGGTGAAATGTAGATGTGGTGCCCGATGGGTAGGATACGGGTGCCCGTCGCGGCCCTCCGGTTTGGGTCGTGACACGTTGTCCACCTAGTTGTTTTCTGGGAGTAGGATAAGGTTTGAAGCGGTTCTTTGTGGAGTTCCGGTCTGCTCCGGCTCCTTTATCTAACTTCAAAAATACTTCTAACTTGAGTCCCTAGCAAATCATCTTCTATTCGGATCTTGGACTCATACCGGTTGTGCATGTCTTCCTAGGTTGTAGCCTGGAATTCCAAGAGATTTTCCTTGAGCTTTCGTGAGGCGTATGAGCTTAAAGGATTCAAACCCTTTACGAAAGCCTCTGCAACCCATTCGTCTGGTACTGCGGGTAGCAACATACGCTCCTTCTGGAATCGTGAGACAAAGTCCCTAAGGAGTTTCGTTGCTCTCTGTGCAATGCAAAAGATATCTGCCTTGCACGTCTTCACCTTCCGCGCCCCAGCATAAGCTTTTATGAACATGTCGGTCAACTGAGCAAAAGATCTAATTGAGTGCTCAGAAAAGAGTGAATACCATGGCAAGTCTCTCTTAGCAAGTGTCTTGGCAAACTTCTTGAGGAGAACCGATTCTATCTCGTGTTTCCTTAGATCATTTCCTTTGACGGTCGTGATATAGGGCATTATGTGCTTCTGTGGATCAGTAGTCCTATCATACTTAGGTATAAATGGCATTTTAAACCTTTTGGGATCAGTTCGGGGCGTAGCCTCTTGCTTATATGCCAACTGAATATATCTCCTCAAGTCTGGTCCTTCAACCATAGGAGGGGCTCCCGATATTTGATTAAGCCGGTGCCGAAACTCCTTGTCAGTTTTCTCCTCCTTCTCTGCGTTGGTGTCTACTTTATTCGTCATATCCTTCATAAATTTTAAGGGGTCTCTGAGTACCAGATCGTCCATCGATAGGCCATCGTGAAATTGTTAGTGTTATCCCCAGTGTTGTGGTTGTCTCCGAATTCTTATCTTCATGTCATTTGTTTACTCTTAACAAAAAATAAGACTCAAAGAGAAAATTAGATTAATAGAATAAAGGGTCACTTGTGACACCATAATTGTCCAGGCCCCACGGTGGGCGCTTAATTGTTTACCCGTAATACAGTATAGTTAAATTTATATATGTGGTCAAGAACACGTGAATCTCAAGTGACTGATTTGACAACTAAGATAAAATATACTGTAAATAAATAATACTAAGACAAAGTATAGAGATAATTATCCTGAGCTTTGTGAAAGCTTCTGGGTTAAGTCACTGTAGCAAGTATGAAAACACATCAAACGATAGAGATAAAAGAGTGTATAATAACTTGAATATGATGATTTACAATGGAACTATATGTCCTATTTATACATGAGTTTTTCGGGTACACACCCCACGAAATATGCATCATTAATACAGAAGAATGAATGTTGTAATAATTGGACAATTAGTATCTCCATAAATGTCATTAAAGCTCTGTTGGAAGACGTATGACCGGTTCGGTAACAGTCGTCCGTTGCAATTCAAACGGCTCTCCTGACCTTCCGAGTTACCGGTACCACATATGAATACGATGCCCCTGGCATTGCTCGTGCCTTATCAGTAGCGCTCCAGACTGACCTGGACTTGACTCAGCATCATCCTCCACGTGTCACATCATAATTCGTGCAAATGTCGTATGAGAATTTTGCCCCATACATTGCTAAAACCCAGATAACATAAGAAAACAGAACACATAATGTAGCTCTCCTGAATATAGGCACCTGAGATGTTCCCTCTTACTATCCGAGGAAATTGATCATAAAATGTTATTATCTTATTTGTTTGATAAATAAAATTTTGCCACATCACATTGCAATGACTTTAGACGTATATGGAATCAAAAAAAAATGTATCATATCCCATTTACATATTTAAAAACAGTTATGATATTAAGAATTTAATTGCTAATTAGTTGACTTCTATATTTATCTGTTTAATCTGTTAAGACATGGGAGCATAATTTTTATCTTTTATTTCAAATTTAAAATAATCTTTCAATTGAAATTTCCAAGAAAATCATAGTTAATTTTAAAACTTCATATATTAATTACAACTCAAAAAATAACCTCACTTAATTTCATCATATAACTATTAATATTGTCAAAAATTGTTATGTCGTCCTTTATTATTAGTTCGTCACTTGACTTAATACCTTTTGATAGATTATGGAAATAATCTTCCATAATCAATGTAAATAATTTATATTTAGGTTAAATATTATTAGTATATTATTAGGATATTCTACCATAATTGTAGCCTAAATTGAGGCTTGTGCACTTGTATATAAGAAGACAGTATGGAAGAAAATCATTACGGAAAATATTTCCTTCATGGTATCAAGAGCCAAAAAAATTAACCCTAGCCCAACCCTAATTTTTCTTCCTCACTCCGGCAGCCGACTCTAGACGGAATCCTAGTTCCGCCGCACCCCCTACTCGGTCAAACCCTATTTTTTCCTTGTCTTTTCCCCCCTCTTTTCTCTAAGACAATGGTTGACCAACACAAATTACATCCCGCTCTTGCGGTAAATAACGTCAAGAACTTCATTCTTATTATACTTGAGATGGAAAAATGACAATATTCCTATTGGGCAGAGTTATTCAAAATTCATTGCCGCGCATACCAAGTTATCGACCATATTCTTCCTCCTAAGTCTTAATCAGAGGACACCAATATTGACAAGACTTTATGGTTTCGCTTGGATGATATAGTCCTTCAATGGATTTACGGCACCATATCTAATGACCTTTTGCACACCATTTTGGAACCGGACTCTACGACTCAACAAGCATGGGAGCGTTTGCAAAATATTTTTCAAGATAATAAGATTTCTCGGACGGTATATCTTGAAAACAATTCACCAATGTCAAATTGGATGAATTGGCAAATGTCTCTGCATATTGTCAAGAATTAAAAATGCTTGCCGATCAACTATCTAACGTTGGTGCACCGGTGACAAATCAAATGTTGGTTCTCCAATTAATTGCGGGTTTGAATTAACAATATGATGGAGTTGCTACGTTCATTCAACAAAGTAACTCATTACCACCATTTTATGAGGCTCGTTCGAGGTTGATTCTTGAAGAAACCCGGAAATTAAAACAGGCGGCGACGACGACAAATAATGTCGGCACCGCCCTCCTTTCCATCAATGCGTCTGCGGATGATTTTGGCCCTCAAAATTCTGGTTCGGGCAGTGATTCAAATCGCACCAATAATGAAACAAAATGAGGTCAAAATCGCAACAACAACAAAGGAAAAAATAATGGTGGAAAGGGGAGGGGTCGTGGCGGCGGGATCAATTCTGGCGGAGGAGGCAGCTGCGGGCATCAGGGGCAGAACCGTCCCCATTCGCAGCCGCAACAGTTTAGTAGCAATGGGCAGTGGGGCCAGTTCCCGCCTTGGGGCAAGAACCCGCAGCACTGGGCCCCTCCCTGCCCATACCTGATGGCCCAGTGGGCCAGGCCCAACATTCCAAACAGGCAACCCGGCGTCCTAGGCAGTCGTCCACAGCAAGCATTTTCAGCCTATGGACCATCGTCTTCGAGTTATGTTCCCACGGACATCAAGCAATCCATAAACAATATGACTCTCAATGTTCCTGATGACTCATGGTACATGGACACGGGGGCAACCTCACACATGACGGCATCTCAAGGTACTCTCTAGTCTTATTTTAATATGATAAATAATAAAAATATTGTGGTTGACAGTGGGCAGAAAATTCCAATTCGTGGTATTGGTCAATTAAAACTCCCCCTTCACCCACCTTTACATTTAAAGAATGTTTTATATGCACTCAAACTTATTAAGAACTTGATATATGTGCGTCGTTTCACCACTGACAATAATATTTCTGTTAATTTTGATCCGTTTGGATTTTCTATGAGGGGATTCCACTAATGAGATGTATAACACTGGAGATTTGTATCACATCACTGCCACCACCAACAACCAAGTCACCACTCCATCAACCTTTGCTACTCTTTCTCCTATTTTATAAAATAACCGTTTGGGACACCCGGGAGCACCGGTGTACAATTTTCTTAGAAAAAATAAGTTTATTGATTGTAAACAATCTTTGGATTTCCATGTTTGTCAATCTTGCATTTTTGGGATGTATGCTAAATTCCCTTTTTCTTTATCTACTTCAAACACTATTATGACATTTGATATCATGCATAGTGATGTGTGGACATCCCCGATTTTAAGTTCGGCAAGTCATAAGTATTATATGGTTATTTTGGATGATTACTCTAATTTTCTATGGACATTTCCCATTGGAAAAAAAATCGCAAGTCCACACTATTTTCAAACAATTTAGTGCTTTCATCCAAACCCAATTTGAGAAGTCCATTAAATGTTTTCAATGTGACAATGGGAGGGAATTCATAAATGACCAATTTGAAGAATTTTGTCACAAAAATGGTATGTCATTTTGTCTAACATGTCCACATACTTCTCCTCAAAATGGGAAGACCGAAAGAAAAATACGAACAATCAACAATTTAATTCGCACACTTCTTGCGCATTTGTCCATACCACCATCACTTTGGCATCATGCTCTTCAAATGGTCACAAATCTATTAAACATTCTCCCTGGCAAGCTACTCCTAAACCTATCACCCACACAAATTATGTACTATCGTATTCCTTTCTACACATATTTGAGAGTTTTCGGGTGTTTGTGCTATCCATTGTTTATCTCCACAACCATAAACAAGCTTTAGGCCCGTTCCACTTCGTGTGTATTTTTGAGATACCTACAAATTCATAGGAGCTATAAGTGTTATGATATGTCTAATGGGAAAATTATCATCTCTTGTCATGTTGTTTTCGATGAGTCCACATTTTCGTTTGCTAACTCTCATACGTCTTCCCCGCCTTCATATGATATTTTGGATGACGGGCTACATCCAATATTGAGATACCATTTAAATAACCCATCTCCACAAGCCCAAACGAGGGGGCCCAATGTTCCCTCTTCATTACCGTCGGTCCAGCCATCGAACCGGACTGGACCAGCCCAAATGAGGCCACATTTTTTGTCAATCCATCCACCAAACCGGATTGGGCCAGTCCAATTAAGGGAGCCCACTGCTCTCTCATCATCAGTACCAGCCTAGTCTGTGTCCCGACATCCGTTGGCCAAAATGAGGGAGCCCACTGCTACCCCCACCTCTTCACCAACCCAGACAATAAGACCATTGCCTCAATCCCATCCGAGCAGTCCCTCTCAACCCAGTGCAGTTCTCGAAAATCCACATATTCAGCCATCCATCTCGGCCCCACCTCGATCCATTAAAACTCGTGTCATGCATGGGATTTTTTTGTCAAAGCGTCATTTTAATCTAACATCATCGGTCCAACTATCACCGATTCCAAAAAATCTAAAAGCTGTCATAACTAACCTGAATTGGAAAGCTGTCATGTTAGATGAAATTGATGCTCTTGTTAAAAATAAGACGTGAGAGTTGGTGCCCCGTCCTTCTAATGTGAACATAATACTCTCTATATGGATTTTTTATCATAAAAAGAAATATGATAGTTCCTTTGGAAGGCACAAAGCTCGTCTTGTTGGTAGTGGCAGGTCTCAGCAGGTTGGAGTAGATTGTGATGAAATGTTTAGCCCATTGGTTAATCCAACAACCATCCGGGCAGTTTTCAGTTTGGCTCTATCAATATCATGGTCCATTCACCAGTTGGATGTCAAGAATGTGTTTCTACATGGTCACCTATAGGAAATAGTTTACATGCACCAACCGTTGGGGTTCTGAGATCCTATTCATCCGAATTATGTTTGTTAGTTGAAAAAATCTTTATATGGTCTGAAACAAGCACTCTGAGCATGGTATAACAGGTTTGCTGGATTTGTTTCAACATTGGGATTCACATATAGCAAATTCGATCAGTCTTTATTTATTTATCAGAAAGGGAATGGCATGACATACCTTCTTCTCTATGTGGATGACATCATCCTCACAACGTCATCTGTCTCTCTTCGCCAGTACATAATTTCCCTATTTGCAACTGAATTTGCTATGAAGGATTTAGGTCTTTTGAACTATTTTTTGGACATTGTTGTAACTCAACATGCATGTGGTCTATTTCTTTCCCAACGAAAGTATGCTGAGGAGATAATTGACAGAGCCGGCATGTCTTCATGTAAGCCGTCACCAACACCGGTGGACACCGAGGCTAAGTTGAGTAACTTTTCTGAGTATCCCTACAGTGATCCGACATATTACCGCAGTTTAGCATGGGCATTGCAGTATCTCACATTTACGAGATCGAATATCTCATATGTTGTTCAACAAGTATGTTTACATATGCATGACCCGAAAGAGGAACATATGAGGGCTCTCAAACAAGTACTACAGTATATTTAGGGTACTCTTGATTTTGGCTTACATATGTACAAGTCAGCCATCTCCGATCTCATGTCTTATACCGATGTTGATTGGGGTGGATGCTCAGATACCAAACGCTCCACCTCTGGTTATTGTGTATTCCTCGGAGATAATTTGATCTCGTGGTCGTCCAAATGCCAACCCACGCTTTCTCGGTCTAGTGCTAAAGCTGAATATAGAGGGATTGCGAATGTTGGCTCCGTAATCTGCTATTAGAGCTCTATTGTCCGATCAAAAAGGTAACCGTGGTTTATTGTGATAATGTGAGTACGATATATCTGTCAGGGAACTCAGTACAACATCAACGCACTAAACATACTGAGATGTATATTTTATTTGTCCGTGAAAAGGTTGTCTGTGAACAAGTCCGTGTTCTCCATGTCCCAACTCGCTATCAGATTGCCGATATATTCACAAAAGGTCTTCCGCGGATATTCTTTAATGATTTCATGGAGAATCTCAGCGTACGGAAACCTCCCGCTAAGACTACGGGGGAATGATAGGTTATGGAAATAATCTTTGATTATTCCATAATCAATGTAAATAATTTATATTTAGGTGTAAATATCATTGGTATATTATTATGATATTCTACCATAATTGTAGCCTAAATTGAGGCTTGTACACTTGTATATAAGAAGACATTATGAAATAAAATCATTACGGAAAATATTTCCTTCACCTTTACCCACTATTCTTCTTTTAATACTTGAAATTTTAAGAGAGGACACTTTTCATTTTTTTCTTCACAACACAAAGTTCTCTTGTGGTTTGCGATAATATATTTTTCTCCCTTGATTTATTTATCATACTAACCTCCCTTCTAGTGTTCAAAGTTATAAAATGATATTTGAATAATTTTAAAAAAGAGAAATGTTGTATTATGAAATAAAGAAAGTTATAAGGTAAAAGAGAAATGTCACCTAGCTGAATCATATTGACAATCTCCTGGCTCGTGTACATTCAAACATAACATTTTCAAGGAAGAGAAAGACCTGACAGCGATCATTTGTCTAAGGCTGTTCTTACTCGAATAATCTGATGAAGATCGGTATTCATTAATTCGTAAACTATGCACACATCATTGAAAGCGTCTTTCTTCGACGGTCTTATGAGATCTTTGATTGCGATAATCGAAACACTTAACTTAATCTGAAATGAAGCAATAAATCAAATTCATTCACGCATTAATCACCATATAGGAGTAGTCCACTTACATTTTCGTGAGGGCACCCTTATTTTGGGATGGTCTTTAATTTTTATCCCTCAAGTTAAAAATCTTTAATTTTTGTTTCTTGTCTAAAATTGATGGATTCCAAGTTTGAATCCCCGCTCAGGCAAAAACTAAAAAAAAATCGCAAGACAGAGTTCGTCTTCTGCCTGAACCTCTAGGTATTTTTGATCGAAATACAAAAATTAAAGATTCTAAATTTGAGGGGTAAAAAAGAAAGATCAGTGCCTTTGAAGGGAAATCCGTGCAAAAAAAAGTTTCCGTGATCCATGTGCCGATGTAGCTTAATTTATGTAAATGTCCTCTTCGCATCAATTCTATTATCAAATGCATTTCCTATCTTCTTATTCAGTTACCAAAATTTTCCTGTTACCAAAATTACTCCATCAATAGCAGTCATCAATAGTAATTTTACTTTACTATTGCAGATTTGTACTAAGTATAAGTCGTTGGTGTCAAATTATTATTAGTCAAGTGTATACGGTCTATTAAAAGACGTTAGAGAAGATGAAGATCCATTTCATTTTAAACCCATTGTTTTCACAAATACTCTGTACCTTTTGGTTTGATTTGCCCATTTCACGTCAACAACTGTACGGGTGAATTCATCATGTGAATAAAATCATCATCCATGATCTAATTAGACGAAATCATCTCTCATTGTAATCATGATGATTAGAAACTAATTGAGTTAGTTGGACTTGCCAAAGTTAGTATATTAGATTATGAGTGTCTTGAATGAAGATGAGTGCTGGCTCTTATGTTGTAAAAATATGGTACTAACATGATGAAACACAGACATCGAATTATTGTTCTCTGACTTCAAGGCTCTTATGCAGATTCTTTTCGACAATTATTTTGACATTTCCCAATAAATTGGCGAGTACAATAGGTCACAAAAATATTGCATTCAGTATACAATGAAGCCCTAACAACGATGTTCAATTCTTTGTACTCCCTTAAGTTTCTTATGATGCTTAGGGAAGAAAAGAAAAGCAGAAGTTTTGATTCTTTTCAACAAAAGTTTTGATTCTTTTCTATCAGAAGTTTTGATTCTTTTTAGCAGAAGTTTGATTCTTTTCATTTCTATTCTTTGAATGAGAAAACATCTTTTTACTTATAGAGATTTCGCATCCATTGGTGATGAAAGACATCACCAACAAACACCTTCAATAGGCATCAATGGTGGCTATTGGAAAATGTTGCGTCTGTTCAAACTCAAAATAAATATGAATTATATTAACAAACTCCCCCTAAATTCGAAGGGGCATCACATCAATGATGGCTTTTAATTTTGCTGAAAATTCCAACATTCTCCCCTATTTTCAAAATAAAAAAAACATAAAATAAAGTAAAATCTTTCAGAATAGGAATGACTGCATCACTCAAGTGACTGCCTATGTACCCGAGTGAGATCAAGCCAAACGTAGTTCAAACTAAGTTGAGACAAAACATCATCGTAGAAATCAATACATAAATGATAGGTATCTTTTGAATTTGAACCTTCACTTAGTGTAAGAAATTCAAAGCCTTATCGAGGTTCTATGGTGAACTAGTCTTGAACCAAGTACCCCTTGTGATAAAACAGGAATCTCCACACATATTGACTTCAGAGAATTGTGTGTTCTGTAGCTTAGCACATTAATGGCCATGTACTTATATCCTGAATTCATGAGTATTCTTTAGAGAACGGTCTTATTCTCATAGGAAACGATCTGATTTCCATATTCATATAGGTAAGTCTCTAAGGTGTTTCTGCGATACACCTGTAAACAAACATAGACTTATTAAGGATTTCCATCCATTCTCAATCATGCAGAATCACTACACTAGTATAGAAATGAGAATTTTTGACTTAGTGTACCATAATCACTCTCGCAACTTGTTGGTACCCATTGAACCTTGTTTATCTTTTTCAAAATATAGGTTGGGTTTCTGTTAACCGATGATCAACCTTTTTTCACAGACCTTAGTCCCATTTCCTTACACTTTATTGAAACCACTGCCTTTGGTAGACTCTTAGTAAATGGGTCTGCCAAGTTCTTCTTTGTTTCAATATAGTTAACTACAACTACTCCTCTTTTGAGTAATTGTCTTACTATTTGATGTCTAAGACTTGCATGTCTTAAATTTCCATTATAAATCTTGTTTGAGACATTATAGATCATATCCTGATTATCACAGTTAATCAAGATTGCTGAAGTTGGCTTCTTCTATAATGAGATCTCTATAAGTAAGTTTCTAAGCCATTCTGCCTCCTTACATGCATCTGCCAGTGCAATTAATTCTGACAATATTGTTGAATCAGTTATACAAGTTTGCTTCTTGGAACCCCAAGACACAGCAGCACCACCTAATGTAAATATTCATCCAGTGGTAGACTTGGACTTGGATTCTACATTGTTCCAGTTTGCATCGATGTATCCTTCCAATACAGTGGGATAACCCCGGAAATGTAAACCATAATCTATGGTTCCTTTCAAGTAAGCCAACACTCTAGAGATTGCTTTCCAATGTTCAACTCCCGGGTTACTTGAGAAACGACATAGTATTTCCACCGCTTGGGCTATATTTGGTCTCGTGCAATGCATAGCATACATAAGACTTCCGATAATACTAGAATACTCAAGTTGTCTCCAGTATTCTTCATTAATTTAATACTGGGATCTAAAGGAGTGGGGGATTGTTTGTCATTGAAATGGCTATATTTTTTGAGAAATTTCTCAATATAATTAGATTGGGTTAAAGACAACTCATCTCCCTTTCTTTGGATTTTAATTACTAAGATCACATCGGCCTCTACTAGATCTTTCATATAAAAGTTAGAACTGAGAAAATTCTTAGTTTCTTCCACACAAGATATGTCAGACCCAAAAATAAGCATATCATCAACATATAAACAGAGAATTACACATCCAAATTTATCATGCTTACTATAGATACATTTATCAGCATCATTAACAACAAAACCATATGCCAAAGCTACTTTGTCAAACTTCTCATGCCATTGCATGGAAGCTTGCTTCAAACCATAAAGAGATTTCACTAACTTGCAAACTTTCTTCTCTTGGCCTGGTATTATGAAACCTTCAGGTTGTTCCATATATATTTCTTCTTCTAAATCATCATTTAGAAAAGCAGTTTTGACATCCATTTGATGTATCAATAGCTTGTGAATAGAAGCAAGTGCTATCAAACAACGAATAGATGTGATGAGAGCAACATGAGCATATGTATCAAAGTAATCAATTCCATGTTTTTATTTATAGCCCTTAGCAACCAATCTGGCTTTAAACTTATCAATTGTACCATCAGCATTCAATTTTCTCTTGAATATTCATTTACATCCTATAGATTTAGCACCATGAGGTAAATCAGATATCACCCAAGTTTCGTTAGACAAAAGTGAATGCTTTTCATCATTGATAGCGTCTTTCCAGAAATTAGCATCTCTGGAACTCATAGCTTCAGAATAAGTTTTAGGATCATCATCAACATGCATATCATACTTGGTAATGTTAAGAACTTCATTATTATTATCCTCTACAAGATAATGTATAAAATCTGGATAACTTTTCTCTATTCTTGCTCTCTTACTTCTTCTAGGTTCGATATCTTTAGTAGGAACTAAAATATCATTGTTGTGAGTAGGAGAAGAAAGTTCAACATTTTCATTAGTCTCTACAGGTTCTAGACTAGGTAACAATGGATTTTTAGAAGGTTGTGGTTGAGAACAAGACCTTGTCAAGTTTTCAAAAAATTCTACATCTATAGATTCTATAATCTCAAATGTGTCAAGGATTAAAAATATGTAAGTAATACTGTTGAATGAATAACCTACAAAAATACATTTATAAGCCCTATTTCCTAACTTTGATTTCTTAGGGTTAGACTTTCTGACATATGTCAAACAACCCCATGCTTTGAGTCTTTTCAAGTTAGGCTATCTCTTAAACCACGATCCATAAGGAGAGATGTTCTTCTTTTTCAAAGGAACTCTATTCAAAATATAGCATACAGACAAAATAGCTTCACCCCACAAAGAATTTGGCAAACCAGAGCTAATAAACATAGCGTTAACCATATCTATCAAAGTTCTATTTTTTCTTTCAGCAACACCATTTTGTTGGGGTGTATATGGAGCAGTGAATTGATGTACTAAACCATGTTCTTGACAAAATAAAGTAAATTCAGAAGGTTAGTATTCGCCACCACGATCAGAACGTAAAACCTTAATTTTCTGTCCTAATTGTCTCTACTTCTGCTTTGTAAATTCTAAATTTATCAAAGACTTCATCCTTAGATTTCATCAAGTAAATATAGGCATATCTAGTACTATCTTCAATAAAAGTGACATAGTATTTATTTCCACCACGAGTCATATGACTTTTCAGATCACCAACATCACTATGTACTAATTCAAGCAAAGCAGAATTTTTTATTACAGATTTAAAAGGTGTTTTTGTTATCTTTGCTTGCACACATATTTCACGTTTAGGAACATTATCAAAATTGCAATCAGAAATCAATCCTAATCTTTTCATATTTCTAAGAGAACCATAATTCACATGTCCTAATCTAGCATGCCATAAATCAACAGACTCAACAATATAAGTAGAAGCATTATTTATTAAATTAAGCTTAATCATCTCATTACAAGAGTATCCTTGTCCAACAAATATTCCATTCTTGGACAATACAAACTTATCAGACTCATGCGTAACCTTGAATCCAGCCTTGTTAACAAGAACTCCAGAAATAAGATTTTTACAATTGTCAGGGACATGTAAAACATTAATAAGAGTAATAATCTTTCCCGAAGTAAACGGGAGATCAACAATGTCTTTGCCAACCACTTTGCTGCTTTGGTTGTTCGCTGAAGTAACTTCGTTTCCTTCCCCACTAACCGATTTGTATGTCTTGTAAAGATTTCTATCTTTACATATATGAATGGTTGCACTAGTATTGTACCACCATCCACTATCATGGTCTGAAACAGTGTTGGCCACTTGCACTACAGCGATAAGCTTGCTTTTGTCATCGACCACATTCGCTTTATTTTTCATTTGTTTCTTTCGTTGACGACAGTCACGAGCATAGTGGTCGGGTTTCTTACAGAAGTAGCAATTTCCCTTCTTCTTATCTTTCTTCTTAAACCGAGTATCAATAGTAGGTTTCAAAAAATTCAGTTTTTTCAATTCTTCCACACTATTAATTTTAGAATTATTTTCAGTTTGCTGACTATCCTTAATCTCTCGTTTACGAGCATCTTATTTAATACGAAGATGACGTTGTAAACCTTCTAAGTCATATTCAGTTTTAGCATGCTTAAGTTTCTTCTTGTAATCATTCCAAGAAGGGGGAAGACGAGAAATAATAACCCCTGCGATGAATGAAGATACAAGGTCAATTCCAGCATCTTTAAGATGATTAACAATGAGTAAAAGTTCACTTACCTGAGCAATAATTTACTTACTGTCAACCATCTTAAAGTCCATGAAATTGCAAATCAGAAATTTCTTGTTACTCGCTTCAGAAATTTTGTACTTGTTTTCGAGCGCAGTCCACAATTCCTTTGTTGTTTCAAGACTTCGATGGGCATTGTAAACATTGGTTCCTAGAACATTTAGAATATGACGACGGCACATAAAATCATCCCTTTGACGTTTCTTTCCGTTTGGCCTTCAATTCATCGTTGTCCATTGGAGTCGCATCAGGAATTTCCTCCAAACCATCTTCAAGGATGTACCATAACTTGATAGTCATCAGGAAAAAAATGATAGTCTCTTGCCAACGAGTGAAACCCTCACCATCAAAACGTTCTAAACGATTCAAAGTTTGGTTCATTACTTGCAATGATTGAGCAATAATTGAAGTTTCACCCTCCATGTCGTAATTATCTAAAAATTGTTGTAAAAATATGGTACTAACAGGATAAAACAAAGACACCGATTTGTTATTCTCTGACTTCAAGGCTCTTTTGCAGATTCTTTTAGACAATTATTTCGACCATTCCCAATAAATTGGCGAGTACAATAGGTCACAGAAATATTGCCTTCAGGATACAATGAAGCCCTAACAACGATGTTGAATTCAAAGTTTGTACTCCCTTGATCCAACCAAGAACACACAGTGTGAAGTTTCTGATGATGCTTAGGGAAGAAAAGCAGAAGTTTTGATTCTTTTTCAACAGAAGTTTTAATTTTTTTCAACAGAAGTTTTAATTTTTTTCAACAGAAGTTTTGATTTTTTTAATCAGAAATTTTGATTCTTTTCTATCAGAAGTTTTGATTCTTTTTATCAGAAGTTTTGATTCTTTTCATTTCTATTATTTGAATGAGAAAATATCTTTTTACTTATAGAGATTTCGCATCCATTGGTGATGCCTTTTCATCACCAACAGACACCTCCAAGAGGCATCAATGGTGGCTATTGGAAAATGTTGTATATGTTCAAAGTCAAAATAAATATGAATTAGGTTAACAGACTCCTCCTAAATTTGAAGGGGCATCACATCAATGATGATTTTTGATTTTGATGAAAATATCCAACATCTTATGCCCTAAAATTTTACTAAATATGAATAAACTTTAAGAGCATTGGAAGAGAAAGAGCCAAAATTGAAGGGAAAATGTGGCAGAAAGATCATACCTGAGTTTGAGAAATTGTGGAGAATCGAACATTGGATGTTATCTTCCAATTAAAATATGTATCAATGTTAGGAGGGAATGGGGGATGTGGGAGTAGTTGGTTGTTTGTAAGTTTTTAAAATTATTTATATCTCAATTCAAATGGGCAGTTTTTAATTTCATTTTTTGTGTAATACACAAATTTAATTTTTTTTAATTTTTAACCGTGCATGTTTGTGGTCGTGAGTTAATGGTCGGGGAAATGGGGCTCTCGGAGTGCTAACTTAGTTTTTCTTAATTGTTTTTCTTTTCATTCTTTTTTTGTTTTTTTAGTTTATTTTTTAAATATAATTTTTTTGGTGATGACACTTGTCATCATATCATGCTTTTGCCTCTCCTGTTCTTGTAGATAGATAGATAAATAGATTCTATATAAATATATTAGATAGTACGTATAAAATATAACGTAGTCAAAAGCATAACTCTCTTAATGTTCTTAAATTAAGTTTAATATTTTAAAGCGCGCTAACCAATATTTACATGCTAAATAATGCTACAGACTAATACAAGAATGTAAAGACGTGTTATGAAGTATACCACTGTTTCCCTCCGAAATATTTACATGACGAAATCGAATGACAAATTAATTTCTTAACTAAGCGATTTGGGCCGGAAGCGGAACTCTAACTTCCAGTAATTGATTTCCCAACTACTCCAGAAAGCGTTAGGATGGTGATTGAGTAAACTAAGTGGTAAGAAACATAAATACAGCTAGAGTGCAATAAGAGCGATGAAGATGGAATGAAAATATGTAAAAATCAGATTTTTGATTGATTGTGTTTTGTTTATTCTGTACAAGTGATCTTACATTTATACTACAAGAAATAAAATGTGATCCCCCTATGTTAGCCACTAAATCGCCCACTAAATCCACTAGCCAATTATGAGTAGGTGGTGCCGATTTTTGCTCCTTGATTTCCTCTCGCACGACCGAAGGCTCCTCCGTCTAGCTGTTGACGGTTTGTTTCCATTTCTTGGGGTCTAGAAGGTTCTTTGACTTGGTCTTCGAGGCGTTAAAATATGTGTGGGTCCCAGCCATTCCTTGGAATTATAACTCGACCAGTTTGCCGAAATAGCCGATGAAGCTTTTCTAGCCGAGGGCTAGGATTAATAGATTCAGCTGCGAGTCAGTTTGGTACCTTCGGCTGCCACTTATTTCGGCTAAACACTAAAAGTATTTTTGATGTTAACAATTGCCCCCTACATTAACTCGAGTGCAGCTGTTGAGTTGATGTATTAAAAATAGTCGTTGTTTCGTGTGGTAGCCAGGGGTGTCGCTTTAATCACTTTTGCCTTAAATGTGCACAATGATGATTTTCTCTGACTTCATTTTAACCGAGGCGTCTCGGCTACCACAAATAAATTCGATGCATTTCAACCGCATGTTTGAAGAAAGGAGTCCTAATGCGTGCCAGCCACATCTTCTAAAAGGAGAATGGGATATTTAAGGGGAGACGCCTTCCTAAGGGTTTCTCACTTAGCTATCAGCTTTCCCAAATTCCTTTGCGCCTCTAAAAACCCTATTTTCCTTAATCAGAGAACATGTCTAATCTTCTTCTCTATCTTAGGAACCAAATAGCGCCGATTTTGCTGCTGGTGACCTAACCCCTACATTTGCCTTCATCGATGAACAGTTGGTTCTTGCCCCTTATGGTACATCTGAATAGGGCGACCTCCTTCTTTCTCAGCATCTTAGCCCAATAAACTATGACCTTCTTATAACCTGTGATTGGTTCACCGGTGACCATTGTTCGGCTAACCTGCGTACCTGGTCGGCCAAGATTGCTAACTATTCTGGTTGGTTGGACGAGTAAAGTCGACCAGAGAGGCCGAATGGAGATGCATGAGTCTTTATGACGCCATTGTGATGTCGGGGTTTGACCTCCCTTGTAATATTGGTCTCGTATACGCTTTTCTTGGTTATTAGTCAACCACCACCAACACCTTTGTTTTTCCTTAGGGGATGATGACCCTCACACTTCTTGACGTGATGATGATACTTGACCTTCTGATACCGGAGCCGAAGCGCCTGTCTTAGGCGATATAGATGTTGCCGATTTGGGAATCAAGGTTTCAAAGACTTATTCCAGCTACGGCTACTTCATGGCCAACAACAGCCAAGTACCGCCTCTCCCAGTTGATGATGTTGAGCATCATGCTTTCCTGCTTTTTTGGTTTAGCCGATACTTTGTCTGCACATGATCTTGTGCAGTCATGAAGGAACTAGAAATTTACGTGGCGCCAACCGTTTCGGGGGAAGATGTTAGTTGGGCATCTCTCTTCTTGACTTATCTTTATATGGCTCTTAGTGATGCCCAGGCAATGTTAAGGGTCTCCAGAAATCTGGATACCTTAGCCGGTCCCCTTTGGTTCCTTCAGCTGTGGATTATCTTATATTTTCCAGAGTTTATTCATGATGGTTTTTATGACTGTCGTTTTCTATTAAACCCGCTGGTGTTAGCCGATGCTCTTCGAAAAATACTCTTAGTGTCCCAGGATGTTTTTGTTGTAGTCTCCACCCTGCATGGTCTATCTCGAGACCATTATACGGATTGTCAACTGGTCCTTGAGAGATGGGCCACCCCTGATTGGGTCCGTCTAGTAGCCGATGACGACCTTACGTTCTCTCAGCGGAGAACTATGGCCCTCACATGGGGCGTATTCTAACATCTAGGGATCTGTTGGGTGGCCTGAAGCCCACATCTAGGAATAATAAATTGACCACGGAGCCCTATCAGCCCAACTTTGTGGCAAGGCAATTTGGTCTCACTCAGCACGTACCATGGCCTCACCGCATTATTATTAGTTAGACCCAACGCTGCATTCTTGATTTAAAACAGGTGGAGGAGATAGCCGATCACAATCCTGAGAGGCTCGCCCTATTTGACTGGCAGTTGTTTCCCCAAGAGCAAATACTACTGTTGCTTTTGACGATTGGTGGAACACGACCAATGAGAAATTCTTCCAGTCTCCTTTAGATGTGTACTGTGATCGGCTGGTCTTGTCAAAGAAGAAAAAGACCTAAGAAACACCTAAATCGAAGGTGAAAGAGGCCCCTTTAAAAATTGCTCCCTTTAAATTGGCTAGACCTGCTAGCTCAAGGTCTTCCATCAGGTTGCGGCAAATGAAGAGAAAAGGTAAATTGTTCTCTACATATATGTTAGCCAGATTATTCTTGTGAATTTTTGGCTAACATCTTTCATGTGTCTTTCAGCAGTTCAATCCCCCAAATGTTTGTCAATTTGGAGACCACTTCCAACAATGAATCCCCATCACCCAGGAAACCTATTCCTAAGCAACTCAGGCGGAGTGGAGGGGTTGTTATCCGAGATCGTAGTGAAGAAGACCCCCATATACCCAGAGTTCCTATATTTGCCGAGGAAGAGGAGGAAATTGAGGTATATCTCTTCATATTCATATTTTCTGTTTGCCCTTTAGGGACCGCAACAGACATCGTGCAATGCCCCTCTTCATATTGGATCGTCCTCTTTGGCTCATACTCCCGCGCATCCACATGATCCATTATCGATTGTCCCCGGGGCAAAAATTTCTTCTATCGAGGCAGCCGAAGATGTTGATGCAACCATAGAGGTATATCATTTCTCTTATGCTTATTTCCAAACTCTTGCCTCTATTCTAAACTGCCATTTATGTACATGAGATGGCTGGAGATAATCCCCCGACTGAAGCTAATCCGGCTAATGACTCAGATATCCAGTCGAGATCGTCCCTGAAGACGTGCTTCTGCAATACTTTGGATCAGTCGATGTTGCACCTGCACCATCTTCGCATGTTGGCATTCATCGGGAATGAGTTGAGGAGTCTCTTGCCAAGGGGATTCTGACAAGAAAAGAAGAGTTCTAGGCTTTGAGGGCTTCTCTGTTCAGACTGTCAAAAGAAATAAAGGATTCTCCAGTTTTGGCAACTGCCTATAATGGCATGGCCTTGGCTCTAAATAATTTATTTGCTTTACACAAAATGGTCAAAGATAGTCATGATGAAGCGATCGCTGCTCTGCAATACTTGGGGTATCTTCGGCAAGAGAAGAAATACATTCAGACTTCTTTCAATGAGGTGAATGCAGAAAGGCAGCAAAATGTTAGCCGAAATAATGAAATGCAGGAGCAACTGTCAAAGCTACGAGTCATGTTGGAGAGGATCCAGGTGGAGATAAATGCTATTACTCCGGCCATAGGCACCTTGGAGTCGACTATTAAGGCCCAAGATTCTTCCTGCTCTTCTTTGTTTCGGCAGGGCACTTATTTGGATAACAAGATCCGGGAACTCGGTAACCAACAAGTAGTCTGGGAATTGGATAAGAAAGCGGGCAGTGAATGGCTGGCCTAACTGGAGAATGATTTGATTATGTGGAAAAACAGACTTGCTCAAGCGACGCCAACACTCCCTGCTAGTTTTTCCAAAGTTGCATCCGAGAGGACTTATTCTTCAGTTATGACCACTCATTTGTCGGTTGATTATGTTGCTCAGTTGTCAGCCGATATCATCATGGACTTGCAATCTGAAGCCATCGCTGCTTCTGTTATCCAAGAGGTAATGTCAGAAGCCGAATAACAACTAGATGAAACTCTAGCAGCCGACACTAAAGCTTTTACTGAGATCCCATCAGTGGTGGTGACTGAGCCTTTGTTGGATGCGGAAAAGGGTTTTCCTGAAGAAGTAGGAGCAGATGAGGTAGTAGTCGTTGGTGCGGCTGAGGATGAGAAAGAGACTGCAGCTATCCAAGGTGACCAAGCAGCGGTAGATTCGGTTGTTCCTGAGACCCATATGACTGATGATGTAGCACAACCCCTAGCTGGTGACATAACCAACTTGTTTTTCTAGTTTTATTAACCCCAAATCGAAGGGTCTGTTTTTTGTGATCAAGCAGTCGTGGATTTGGCTAATCCTGATAATGTAGCGTAATTCCCAGCTAGTGAAACACCAACCAACTTGGCTTCCTAGTTTTATTGACCCCAGATCGAAGGGTCTATTTTTGTGACCAGGCAGTCGGTTTGTGGCTGTCGTTTACTCTTGCATTCCCCAAATTAAATGGAAGTATTTTTTTGCCTTTTTATGTGAATGTGACCAAGCCGCCGGCCTATGGCTATCACACATTCATGTATTCCCCAAATCAAAGGGAATTAGTTTCTTTTTTGTGGCTAGGCAGCCGATCTGTCACTGTTGCCTACTCATGCATACCCCAAATCGAAGGGTAATACTTTTTTAAGTACTCGTCGTTTACGTTTCTGTCAAGCTCTTCATCATGCATGTCTATTAGTCGATACGCATTGCCAGCAATCCATTGGCTTACTACGAAGGGTCCTTCCAAATTTGGCGACTATTTGCCGAATTTACGATATTTTATTCCAAGCGGTAATACGATTTTCCAAACCAAGTCTCCTTCGGCGAATCTCTTGGGCTTAACATGCTTGTTGTAAGCTTTAGCCATTTTTCATTTACCGACTTTGATTCTTTCTAGGGCCATCAGTCGATCTTTATCTAGTTGATCTAACTCCATTAGCATGGCCTGCTGATATTTTTCCAAGCTTAAAAAATTCTGGCCACCCGTAATGACTTAACATTAATTTCCAGGGGTAAGACTGCATCTTGGCCATAGGTTAGCTGATAAGGTATTGTCCCCGTAGCAGTAGACTTAGAGTTTCTGATTGCCCAAATATCTTCATCCAAAGTGAGATGCCACACTGCCGGTCTATCCTCCATATTTTTACTAATTATGTCCACAATAAGCTTGTTAGCTGCCTCAACTTGTCCGTTTGCCTGTGCATAATAAGGCGAAGATGTGATTATCTTGATCCCAAACTTCTCAGCAAAGGCTGCCATCTTAGAACCAGTGAACACTATCCATTGATCGATTATAATCATTTCAGGGATACCATATCTATATATGATCTGGTGTTGGATAAACTAAATGACATCTGTCTGGTGAACCCTCTTCATCGGCTGTGCTTCTACCCATTTAGTGAAGTAATCGGTAGCCATAATAATAAAATTATGTCATTTAGTCGATTGTGGGTGAATCTTGCCGATGAGGTCTATAACCCATCATCTGAAAGTACAGGACTTCACAATCGGGTGCAACACCTCGGCTGGTACTTGTTAGATTAGTCCATGTCTCTGACACTCTTCACAACCTTTTACGTAATGAAAGCAATCGGCCGTGATAGTAGGCCAATAATTGCCATGGTGATAAATCAACCACTTCATCATTGGCCCGGCTCTGTGTGATCCACATATTCCTTCATGAACTTCTCCCATGACTCTTAAGGCCTTTGCCTTATCAATGCACTTGAGTAGCACCACATTTACGCTCATTTTGTAAAAATCATTATCAATGAGCACATACTTCAAGACCCTTATCTTAATCTTAAGGTCCTTGCACGTGGAAAGATCTTTTAAGTAGCCAATTAATACCTGTTTCCATGAGTCGATCTGGTCCATGGCTAACACTTCGGCTGGTAGCTCATCATACTCTAGAGTGAGTAGAGACTTCCTAAAGCCAGAAGTTTCTTGTGCTAAATCGTTAACCTCAACATTCATGCCTCTGGGAACATGACTTAGCATAGACGATGTGAACCTACTAAGTAACCTACTAGCCATTTCATAACGGGCCAACAAATTTGGGTCTCTGCAGTCATATCCCCCGGCCAATTGCTTGATAACCAACTGAGAGTCTCCATGAATCTTGATGCATTTTGCTTTCATAGAAACTAGGAGTTTGAGTCCTATGATAAAAGTATCGTATTCAGCTTGGTTACTTGTCAAGTCAGAATCTAACCGATAAGAGAACCTTCACGTTTTATCTCTAGGATCGATTATCGTTATTCCGGCTCTGACTCCCTTCTGGGTTCTTGACCCATCAAAAGTTAGCGTCCAAGGGATGACATCCATACATGCAGTAGAGGGGATGCATGGGTCCTCCACATCTACACAAGGGTGGTCTGCCAAGAAATCGGCTACCACCTGACTTTTGACAGCCTTGAGTGGCCTATACTCGAGAGAAAACGCAGTGAGCTTGATTTCCCATTTCATTAGTCGTCCTTGCAAAATAGGTTTATTCAATAAGTAGCGGACGATGTCAATCTTGCACAAAATGTGAATCACATGTGGCATTAAATAATGTTCAAGTTTTGTACAAGCATAGAATAAGGACAAATAAAGCTTCTTTATAGGAGTATATCTAGTCTCAACTTCATTGAACATTCGGCTAAGATAGTAAACTGCCTTTTCGGTTCCATCATCGACATCCTGTGTTAACAGGCAACCGATAGACAAATCTGTAGTCGATATGTATAATTTTAATGATTTCCCTAGCATGTGAGGTACCAGCATGAGAGGAGTTGTTAGAGCCTTTTTAATTTGGTCAAATGCTTCTTATTGTTCCGGGCCCCATACTAGCTCTTCTGACTTTTTAAACCTAAGCAAAGGTGAGAAAACCTTCATTTTGCCAGTTGAATTAGTTATGAACCATTTTAGGAAATTGATCTTCCCTAGCAAGCTTTGTAACTCCTTCTTTGTTCTGGGTGGTGCCGACTTCATTACTGCCCGGGTTTTGTTCAGATCTATCTCAATATATTTCTTATGTACCAAGAAGCCAAGGAAGTTGCCAGCCGATATTCCAAACATGCACTTGGCTGGATTTATTTTAAGATTATGAATCCTCATTCTTTTTAGTGTTTGTTCCATATCGGCTAAATGATCTTTGAAGTCCTTAGACCTCACTACCACATCATAAATATAGACCTACACAGTTTTGCCGATCAAATTATGAAAGATGGTGTTCATTGCCCTTTGATAAGTAGCACCAGCATTCTTCAGATCGAATGACATAACTACTCACTCGTAAATGTCCAAGGCTCATGGACATCTAAAAGCAGTCTTGTGAGTATCCTCCTCGGCTACTGCTATTTGATTATAGCCGGAGTATCCATCCATGAATGTCAGCACACCATTAGCGGCCGCTGAATTGACTATCATATCGGCTATGGGCATGACGTACTCATCTTTGAGAGTGGCTAGATTTAGGTTCTTGTAATCAATACATACCCGAACCTTGCCATTTTTTTCTTGACTGACACAATATTTGTCAACCATTCCACGTACCTAGCCATTCTTATAAACTCGGTTTTCAGCAGTCATTCAATCTTAGCTTTAATTTGAGGCATCAGCTGAGGGTGATATCTTCTGGGCGGTTGTTTATGAGGTGTGAAACCCTTCTTAATTGGCAATTTGTGTTCTACCAAAGTACGTGCTAACCCAAACATCTCATGATAATCCCATGCGAAGCAGTGTCGTTATGCTTTGTTTATCCTCCTCCTTCAGCAAGACACTAATATGTGTTAGCCGAGGGACTTCCTCAATACCCAAGTTGATATCTTCTAAGGGATCTTGAGATTCAAAACTAGGCATAGCCCTTCTTATGGTCGATTCAAGTTCCATTGGCAACTCAATGTCATGGGCTGCCAGCGTTGGTTCTCCGTCTTAGTCCCCGACCTGTGATGCCTCAGCTATCCTGGCTTCAGAACTTAGAGCAGTCAGTCGATGCCACAGATCACGTATGATTTGGGTCTCCTAAATCATTTAACTCTTCCATGGTAAGTCGTGGTTCGGCTAATTATTTTATTTCAAAACGTCATGGAGTAAGATTACAGTATTCCCAAGATCCTTCTTCGTATTGCTCTGCGACAGCTATGAGAGCCACATAGGGTGAATATAAGACAGCCTCCAAGTTCTTAACCCCTGCCTAATATGGGTTATCATCTGCTGAGATAATTTATATCTTGTCTCCTTCCCAAAAAATAAGTTTTTGTTGCATGGTGGAAGGAAGGCATCGGCTGGTATGAATCCAGTCTCTGCCTAACAAGATGGCGTAGGACGGCTTGCCATCTATCACAAAGAAGGCATATCTGACCATCTTAGGACCTACGGTGATTTCTGCTACTAAGATCCCCAAAACTTTAGAGGTCTTTCCCATAAAGCTAGTTATTTTCATGTTAGCTGGGATGAGATTCTCCCTGGTTTTGTTGAGGCTTTTCAAAATAAGCAGCGGCATCACATTCAGCACAACCCCATTGTCGATGAACACTCGGCTGAGAGCTTTGCCATTAATGTAAGCCTTAACATAGAGGGGTTTGAGGTATTTAACCATCTCCTCTGTAGGTGCACCAAATATAGTGCTCAAAGTGTCCCTAGCCGTGGTATCGACCAATGTCTCCCATTCAGTGTCTTCCACACACACATCGCCTTCTAGGCTATCCAGCTTAGAGTGGCCGACACAGAACTCACATGGAATCAGGCTGACCATTTCAATGGCTACCCAAATCTCATAGACTAAATCTTGCTTAAATAAATCAGGATGGAGTTTCCTACCTCATCCAATTCGGCTGGTGAGAAGTTAATATCTTCCATCTCTTAGAGGCATAGAGGAATCGGCTGGGGCCCTAATGCCTGGATTCTTTGTGTGACCTGTGGAACCGTCTTGGCTAGGGATTCCTTCAGATTAGTAGTCTCTTGTTGAGGTTCCTCTGTCGAGTTGTCACCAGGCTGTATATTCAATTCTGGTTGGTCCAAAGCTTCTTCTTCATGCAGCATTGTCTCTGAAGAGGTTGAGCCGAATGCCCGCTCGATAGCCTCAGCTACGGCAGACTCAGGAATTTCCTGCTTATCAGCTGCCTCAACGCTGGATATCATGTGTAACATTAGCTTCATCTTGCGCAAGGCTTTGGCGCGTTGCATCCTTCTTTTCTGCGTCATGTATATGACACCCGACAGTGCCTCTTTCTTTTCAGAAACCTGATTGATGAACCACTTTCCTTCCTCTATATTGGCGGTTGGCTTAATCATCCTCCTGGATCTCAGCTAGCCTGCATCCCTCATTGTGATACGCAAGGAAGAAACACCTTCCTTTACATTGAACTCAACCACCCTCTGTCTAGCCATGGGTAGTGGTTCCTCGCCTATCTGGGGCACGCTCGGCTTCTCATCGACTGGCAGCCGTGCTTGCCCTCCAAGCCTGCTTCTGAGATGTGCTGGATCCCTTTTGAATGTCGGGTACATTTTTTGAGGTTTTCGAATAATGTGCTCTGGTTTATAAGGGCAACCACGAACACTACTTCTAGTTGGCTTCATGTTATTGTCCTCATAAATGTCACGTAAGCTGCCTAGCAGATCAAACACGGAGGTCCTGGTGACCCCCCTCCTTACCGATGGGCTTCTTTGGGACCCACATGATTTTCATCGGATGTTTCCCCTTGACGTCATTTGATTGATCAAGGTTGGCAAATGATACCATAGATATCGGCACTGCGGGGAAGGTGGTCAGTATCAACAGACATTTCAGGTATGTTTTTATCGGCTAGCTTGAACCTGCCCTTCTTGATGCCCTTTTGAATTGCATTCTTGAAGACCATAAAATTAGAAGTAACGTGCTATATGAATTGTGCCACTTTCTTATCCTTGAGTTCTTCGGCAGACGGAATCCTATGGCCATCAAGCAGCCGAATCTGTTTATCTTTCAGCAGATAATCAAAGATATGATCTGCCTTTGTAATGTCAAATGAGTAACCGACCCTGTCATCAGTCGAACTCGTCTCCTTGCCCTTCATAGCTTTCAGGGATGGGCAAGAGTAAACCTTACTCCTAACGATCTCGGCTACCATGCGTCTGCCGTGTATTTGGCTGACTTTGAGCCAGACTCATCTGCCTCAATAATGGATACCAAATGGAAACCTCAATTTTGGTTAGCTCTTATTTTCTCATTCTCTTAGATATACTGCTCTATTTTGCTAGCCTTCTCGGCTAACTGGCTTAAGTCAGAGAAGGACTGTCCTACTAATTTCTCTTTTAGCTGAGGATGCAGGTTGTTGATTATCATGTAGGCGCATTCTGATTCAGGGAAGTGTACAGTGCATTTCCCAACCTTCCTTATGAATCTCTCGATATAATCGGTAGCCGACTCATCGACTTGTTGCTTGAGATTCGTCAAATCAGTTACAGTGACTTGAGGTTAGGGCCAATAAAATCTATCATGGAAATAACGCTCTATGTCAGCCCAACTCTACATAGAGTCAGGGGCCAATGATGAGTACCAAGCAAATATTATTTCGGTTAGAGAAACGGGGAATAACTATAGTTTGTGATACTCGTTCTGGCCAACTTCGTCACATTGGACGGTAAATCTGTCGATGTGCTTAATGGTAGATTTGTCGTCATCACCCGAGAAGGTGGCGAAATCAAGCGTTTTGAAGCCTCTTGGAAATGGTGCTACTCGATCTATCCAATCGGGGTAGGGCTTCCTGTAAACAGGCATGTCCAAGGATTTCAGTTGGATGCCAAAGTACCTCATCATGACATTCACAATAGTTTCAGGGTTCATCAGTTATGACGTCCCCTGCCGATTCTCAACTATAACCAGCTGGTAGGCATTCTGAACTGGAGGCCTCCATTCTGCTCTTGTTGAACAGGGTTTTGAAAGTTATATGTATTATGCTAGCCATTACCAACAGGTGTGGTATACCCTCATTGTTGCTATTGGGCATAGCTACCAAAGCCTGCAACCTGAGCTCCTGGAACAGCCGACGGAACTTAAGGATAAGGTGGAACAGTGTTTCATGTTTGCTCTTCTCAGACATCAGCCGTTCATAGAAAGTTTGTGCTTCCTGGATGGTATGGATTGGGTACCGTATGTGACTGTTGGAATGGTGTCCCGCTGTAGACAGCGTCACCAGATAGCCTAGCAGGGTCATAGCCAGGGGCCATCGGCTGCCAATTCGACTGGCCAACATTGGTCGTCTGTACCGTAGGGTCGTTTGTATAAGTGTACGGCATAACGGGCGGCAAACCAAGGTGTCTGGATGCCTGAACTGGTCTCCGAGCCATGTTGATCTGTCCATATTGCAGATTCGCTTGGTCGAGTGGCACAGTTTGTCTCCCAGTATTTGGTGGCAACCATACAGTAGATTGGTTACCAAGTGACTGGACTTGTGCTCCTAGGTGTGCTATCGACTGTACCTGAGTAGCAACTGATTGATACACATTCGGCTGAGGAACAACACATGAGTCACAGTTGCATGCTGCACAGCGCCACTCATCAGAGGGATGACAGAACTAGCAGAACCTTCTCCTGGATGCAGTCAATTGGCTTCCAATTCGTTCGCCTGCGGAACCTCATTATGCACCATTGGCTTGATAATGTCAGCCAATTGTTTGGAAACCTGGTACATAATGTCGTGGATGCCTAAGTCAATTTATTGTCTAATGAAAGACGTGGTCATAACAGTTGGACCTTCAGGTTGACTATGTTCACCCATAACTTGGGTTGATGGAGGAAGTGGAGGGGTATCAACCGATGTAGGCATACCTGAAGAAGATGGTGGCTCATTGTTCCTTTTGGGAGGATTTTGTTTAGGATGTGAACTGGACTCTAGGTTCATTTTCTTACCAGACTTTAGGCGCATACGCCAAGTGTGATCCTGACCTGGGGAATCAAACTTCTCTATGAGATCACTTATGGTCCCACTGGGCGTGCCAGATTTGTTTCCTTCCGAAACATTTATCATTTTATCGGTTGACGAAATCGGATGATAAATTGATTCCTTAACTAAGCGATTTGGGCCGGAAGAGGAACTCTAACTTCCAGTAATGGGTTCCCCAACTACTCTAGAAAGCGTTAGGATGGTGATTGAGTAAACTAAGTGGTAAGAAACATAAATACAGCCAGAGTGCAATAAGGGGATAAAATGAAGATATGTAAAAATTAGATTTTTGATTGATTGTGTTGTGTTTATTCTGTACAAGTGATCTTACATTTATACTACAAGAAATTAAACGTGATCCCGCTATGTTAGCCACTAAATCGCCCACTAAATCCACTAGTCAACTATGAGGAGGTGGTGCTAATTTTGCTCCTTGATTTCCTCTCGCACAACTGAAGGCTCCTCCTTCTAGTTGTTGACGGTTTGTTTCCATTTCTTGGGATCTAGAAGGTGCTTTGGCTTGGTCTTCAAGGCATTCAAATATGTGTGGGTCTCAGTCATTCCTTGGAATTATGACTCGGCCAAGTTGCTGAAATAGCCGATAAAGCTTTTCTAGCCGATGGTTAGGACTAATAGATTCGGTTGTGAGTCAGTTTCGTTATCGACTTAAAATTATGTTGCATGCTCATTTCGGGGTTTCCACTTTCGGCTGCAACTTGATTTGGCTAAAAACTAAAAAGTATTTTTGAGTGTTAACAACAACAATGTTAGAAATCAAGTTGCTTGGACAAAAGATCACCAAAAAGAGATAACAACAGCAACAAATATTAAGAAAATTATAGAATGTCAAGTATGTCTCGCGCGGCCAGCGTGTAGCCTGCAAAGACAGGACCTGACAAGAAACTGAAGTAAGTGCATGATGCATAAATCTAGTACGGGAGGGAGAGGGCCACCGACACGCAGTCAATGCGCGACACACATGAATTACGGGATAAGGGAAGGCAACAGGCATGCGGCGCACGTCCCGCACGAGACACATGTGCCTACAAAGGCAAGTCAAGCATGCCATTTTGGTCTAAAAAAATTAAGTGTTGTAGCTCTCAACCCCATTTCACCTTACACTTTAATCAACATTTCTAGGTAAGTTTTTATGGATGAATATAGGTACAGTAATTAAGATTATTGAATGATCTTAATTATAACTCTTTCCCTTTTTCTTCTTACACCATTCTTTTTTTCTCTCATGCTTTGTGAATTCATTATTTTAAATGTATTATCTTTATCAATTCTGATTCATATCGTGTAGGAAGTGTTGGAAATTTGTCTTTGGCGGGGAGGTGCGTCCACCCATATCTAATGAATTAAATACTAGTGTTCCGCATATTGGAGGCTTTGTCTCTTCTCACATGCATAATCTACTAAGTGAGTAGATGGCCGTAGGGCCAAGAATCATCAAATTCCGTTGAGAAATGAAAAAGATATTGGTCCACAAAGTAAGGTGTTTGAGGCATAAAAATATGATGTGGGACAAATCTACCACATCGGTGGGAAAATGAAGAATTACTTCTCTTTATAAGTCTCTAAAATGGTTAAGGGTTTGGTACCCAAGGGGTATCCCATGTGTTTAAAGGATGGAGGACCTAGATGTGCTTGGGTTCAAGGCTAAGCCCACACGCGCTCCGCCGCCGCCCGTCCCGTCCCATCCGGTTCGGTCCGGGCTCGGGTCATGGGTCGTGGGCTGTGGGCTGTGGTGTGGGGACTTTCTGATATTATATTTTGGACTCCAAATTGCTTAATATTTACAGTTTGGTCCCTATAGTTTCTGGAAAGTTAATTTTGGGAATGACGGAAGGCAGAAACTTTCTGCCTACCGTTTGAGCTATTTTTTGAGGCATTAACCAGCCATTACTTGGATATTAACTCCTCCATAAACAACCTTCCTTTAATGATCATAATCAGCCTCTCTAATGGCCATTAATAGCCCTCTCTAATGGCTAATGGCCATTAACAGCCCTCACTAATGGCTATTAACAACCTTGTTTGTGGCAGTTGAGGAGTCCCTCATCCATGCTATATATTGATGCCTTTTGGCTCAATTGTGTTACACATACAGTGACGAAAAACAGTGAGGAAAGACACACATATACAGAACAGAGACACATTATATACACAGAGACAAAACAGAAGAGAAAGTCACCCAAAAACGCGTTGGGCCAAAAATGTAAACTCTTCCTTCCTTTTCCATTTCTTCAGCAAGTCGATTCGTATTTGTTTTCTTCGTCAGACTCAACATATTTGCTTTGTAGTGTTGAGATTAAAGTGTTATTTTATCTTGGGAGACTATTGCCCGTTAACGTAAAAGCATATATACGGGGCAATTTTGTCTTAAGGACAGAGTGCAATCACTCGACTCAGCACACAGTTGTAACCATCCAGATTTAGTTGTTTCTTAATTTCAGGTTATCAAGATTCAAGACTCAACAAGCTTGCGGCAGTTCTGAACATTGCTTATTTGTTTATCCTTTCGAACACTTGTAATATTTATTTACTTCCAGTACTGCTTTACAATAGTAAACAACAGGAAGAACTACTCCCCATTAAAAGTTTCTTCATTCACATAAGTTGAACCGAGATTTCTAGCTAATGTGGAAGAATTCCATCTATCCTATTAATTTTTTTGGTGGTAAATCATTCCCGCATTCTATTTACATTCAACATGATTTCATTCTCTTCTTTATTTGATGGGAGGACATTCATCATTAGTTAGTGCCCTAAATTCTAGCCTATTAAATGAGGTTTCAACCCAATAACTAAACTTTCAAAGTACCACAGTCCACAAATAGGGTAGTATATTAAGGCAATTCGCACCAATGCCCTTATTTTGGAGTGGCCTTTAATTTTTGCCTCTCAAATTGAAATATTTTTAATTTTTTCCCTTCACCCAAAACCTTTGGGTTCCGGGTTCGAACACCCGCTCAGTCAAAAATTTAAAAAAAGAACGCAAGACATAATTTGGATTCGCAAGGCAGAGTTTGCCTGCAAACTATACCTGAAGACAGAGTTTCAAACTCTATCTTAAGCAAATTATGCTTTGCGAATCCAAACTCTAGCAGGGGTTCGAACCCGGAATCTTGAGATATTTTTAAGCGAAGGGAAAAAAAATTAAAAATCCCAAATTTGAGGGGGAAAAATTAAAGATCAGTGCTTTCGAAGGGAAATCCGCGCAAAAAAAGTATATTAAAGATCCAATCAAAAGTTGGTGATGAATTCCTCTCCCCTCTTTCCTCCTTTTGTTTTTCGTTTTTAGAATAAGGAAAGAGGACTTAGGATTGATCAAGGAATTTATTCGAATCAACGAAAAAAATACAAAATATACTTATTATTTAGTCTAGTTTTTATGGAAGTTTTAACAATTTATGGACTAGTTATAATATTAGCCCTTTCAGGTACTTAATTATGTCCTTATTAGCCAGGACTAAATTTTACCTTTAAAAATAGTTGGACGATTTGATGATTTTTTTCTTTAAAAGTAAATTGAACCCTCACGAGACCTCATTTGTTTGCACTTAATAAAGGTTTGAATCTAAATGGCTTAGATTGTTAGGTTATTAAGTCAATTTATTTACATTCATAACTAAACACTTAATTGGTCTGAAAAGATCTTAATTATTAAAATTTTGAACAAAATCTTAGTATCATTAAAATATATTTTTATATGAATAATTTTTACCATCACGTTTTTCACTATAACTAGCTCCACCCCCTCCAATCCCACACCCACCCACACCCCACAATCGCTATTGTCGACCACTCCCGCCCCATTCCACCACAATTCACCCGCCACCCTGCCCCAACCCTACCCCACCCACTACTAACTACATCTTCCATCACCACTATCACCATTGTCAATCACTACCACAGTCGCCAACCACTAGTCACTATCCATCAATCTCCTCTACCATCACAATCACCACTAGCAACCACTATCGCTGCCAACCACTCTGTTTGTCGCTACACCTACCACCTCAATTATTATAATTATATCCACAGACACCATCGCCCCGCCACTTCCTCCACCATTATCAGCCACTACCACTACTGCAGTCGATCCGTACTACCAACCTTCTTCACCATCATAACTAGCACCGCTATCAACTACCACCAAACCATCGGCAACCACCACCATCATTACTAGCCACTAGAACTAACCATCACCAACACCACCACTACAAAAAGCATCTCCATCATCACTAAGAAACATAAAATATTTATTTTTCTATCAAATAATTTTTTTATTTCATACTACATACTGCTTTAAATTTCTTGTCCGGGTTTGACCGTTTATCTTGCTTTGCTTGTGTTTATGCTGTGTCTTGAGCCGATGGTCTTTCGGAAACAACCGCTCTACCTACCAAGGTAGAGGTATGGTATGCATACACTCTACCCTCCCCAGACCCACGTTGTAGAATTTCACGGGATATGTTGTATTAAATCTAAATTTTTCCTAATATTTAGTTACTTTTTTATTTAAATTATATATTTATTATATTTAAATTAATATATTATGTACATTCAAATATTAAAAAATAAATAATCTTAATCATTTTATATTTATATTTATATCTAGAGATAACATGTATGCATTCAAACAAATTAGGGCCGAGTTAATGAGAACAAAATTTAAATAGGCATCAGAAAAGGCCATTTGCACAAATGTGCTCCACTTCTGCTTATAGGACTATATGTACATTATTGGGTCACCCCTTTTTCGCACCTTCAATTGAAACGCCAAATCAACCCTTGTTCAATACTTTCCCTACACTACAGTATCCTGTTTCGCTAGGGTTTCAGGTATGCCTCTCCTTTCCCAATTTCTCCACTTCATCAGTTATAAACTCATCTGATTTTGTAATTATTAGGAATTTCACATAATTAATAAAAGAATCTATTATTTTTCTGGAACTTTAATGGTCGTACAGATTTCTGGGTGTAATAAATCTATGACTAAGTAGATTTTGTTGACTTGTTACATTCTTCACTTTTGATGTATTTCAATTTTAACTCTTTTTCTTACTTAATTTTAACTGTTGATGTATCTAGGGTTTCATTGGACTGAACTCTTAAATTTATGCATAGCTCGTTCAGTTTATATAGTTGCTGTTTAGTTGCCGTCTTCAATTTTCAGTGAATTTGAAGAAAAAATCTCTTATTTTTCACGGAAACGTTGCGAAATTTAGGGCAATAATTGTGTGCTGTGGAAGAGTCTAGTGATTTATTTCTATTAGCAATTGATTCAACTGTTGTAAAAGAGTTGCTTCAGTTGCGTTTTTTTTAAAATTGTTAGATATGTAATAGTTTATCCTGCTATTATGTCTTGAAATTTTCAGTGAATTTGAAGAAAAAATCTCTTATTTTTTGTCGAAAAGTTACGAAATTTAGGGCAATAATTGTGTGTTGTGAAAGAGTAGCTAATTTATTGCTATTAGCAGTTGCTTCAACTGTTGTAAAAGAGTTGATTTGGTTGCATACCTTTTTTTTCATTGTTAGATATGTAATGGTTTTTTATTGAACTTACGGCGAATGGGATAAGATTCATTTTCCTTTAAAATGTCTTGTAGCAATCATACGTCGTTTCATTGACTTAAACTTTGAATTATTTCTTTATCTTGTGCTTATTCGATATGTGTGAGATGCGCATCTTATAGTAGTTACCTGAAGGCATTTCTCACACAGTGAGTGACGTGGATAGTTTGTATCTTTAAGTGGAAAGAATTGCTTATATTTTGAGGATGTTATTACGTTAGAAAATGGTGTTTTGATGGTCTTATTAATGGTAAGAGTTGGCTGTACTTTTCTGTCTTCCTAATAGGTGTGTATTGAAGATGTCAAGAGTCTATGTTGGAAATCTGGACCCTAGGGTCAGTGAAAGAGAGCTTGAAGATGAATTCCGCATCTTTGGAGTTATAAGAAGGTAAAGGAAGTTCCATAATTTACATTTCTTCATAATTGGTATGCATGGTTGTATTGGACAACTGAATCTTTCCCTTATTATTTTCCTTCATGCTCACCTGCACCAGTTGAAACTTTGAGTCATTAACTGCACATCACATAATTGAATTTTGTGCAATTTGTTTTTTTCTTGTTGTTGGTTTTAATTTGCTGAGGCAAACCTCCTTGGACCATTGACGTTGCAACTAAAGCCCGTTATTACTGTTTCCTTTATCTCCATTATAAGATGCTTATTATTGTTTGGAATTTGGATTGGGTCGATTGCCCTTGACAGTAAGGTGGAAGACATGATCACCTTTTAATGATACTAGTTTTAATTTTTTTTTTGTATAGCAATGGTGTCCGAGCCAGTGTAATGAACAACTTATAATTATAGTATTTTTTTTGGATAACGATGTTGTCCAAGCAAATGTGCGACGTGCATCCACCTTGACTATTCCACGGGGTGCATCCACCTTGCCTATTTGGTTTGTAACATAAAGTCTTAATTTGTTATACTTCTTGTGGCTGAACAGCGCACATGCCTTTGTCTCCTGGGATTTTAGAAGAAGATAGAAAGCTAGCTTCCTGCCATGCTGAGAAGTTTTTAGAGGAGATTGAGCACATATATTTCTATATTTCTAATTTATAATTAACTGAGTTTAATTACGGTCTTGGTTGAAGAGGGACAGCTGGTTGTGATTAGCAAGTTCGCCAGAAAGAAAAACAAGCTGAATTCTTTCTGTACTGCTATTCTTTGCCTAAAGGAATGAACATCTTACATATATTGTGCTTGAGCAAATTGAGTTGCACTTGTTGGAAAAGAGAAAGGAACAGTTTTGGAGTGACCTATTGAAAAAGAAAAAAAAACCTATAAGCAACCAGAAGGAGATGAACATATATTGACATTTTAAAATTAATTGACAAGGTGGAAATTCTTAAAGATAGTTTGGGATTTCTACGCCTTATTCAACATATGGAAAGGACAACTATCATGAGAATGATTATTAAAGTTTAGGCTCTTAGCTAGTGCTTGTGTAAATAATTCTATAAAAATTATGCTTGGGCTAGAGTAGTACTAGGATGGTGACCCGTGGGAAGTCCTCATGTTCCATCCCTCCTTTACATTGTTACAATTCTCCAAAAATAAAAAAATTCTGTAAAAATCACCTAACTTCAAAATAGGAGTTGCTTTTTGCATGTACGTTTTCATAAAGGACATTTTCCTCTGTTAGTACTTAGTTGAAGACTTGGAACGTTTAGCCTGGCTAAGTGGAATCATTTGTTTATAAGTTTTTATTTCTTAAAGGCATTAGTTGCAGTTCACTTGCATTCTTAGACATTATATTTATATGATACTTCACTGGTTTGTTGTCCATCATTCCTAACTCACAAATTTGTTTACAGTGTTTGGGTTGCAAGACGGCCCCCTGGCTATGCTTTTATTGACTTTGATGATCGACGGGATGCACTAGATGCAATCAAAGAGATTGATGGTACGGTTATTTGACTGTTTGAACCAATTGAGGCATATTATGAAGCTTTTTGAATGAGTTTGTTTTATCTTTGTGATGGCCAATGCTATCTTTGGCCTTGCTCTGAGCTAAAACATGGGTGTATGTCTATTGTTTCTTATCTTTGCATTTCTAAACATTGGTGATATGTTTGAGCTGTGAAGCACTCCTTTGACGGTATTTTTTCCCTGATTCTATGAAATAGGTAAGAATGGATGGAGGGTGGAGCTTTCACATAATTCTAGAGAAGGAAGTCGTGGGGGCCGTGGAGGGGGTCGAGGTCGCTCTGGAGGCTCTGATTTGAAGTGCTACGAGTGCGGTGAGTCTGGTCATTTTGCTCGTGAGTGCAGAACACGTGGAGGTCCTGGAAGACGTAGAAGTCGGAGTCCTCCTAGATATCGAAGGAGCCCAAGTTATGGTCGTAGGTGAGAAGCTGAAGGATGTGTCATACTAGGAATCTGTTAACAATTTGAGATCCTTTCAGTATTTCTGATAATCTTCTCATGGAATTTTCTGCTGTTCTCTCTGTTTCTTCTGATTTCCCCCTCCTTGAAGCAGGAGTTATAGTCCTCGTGGGCGTTCCCCTAGGCGCCGAAGCCCGTCACCACGCGCTCGCAGCTATAGCCGGTCTCCATATCGTGGCCGAGATGAAGCTCCATATGCTAATGGGTATAGTATCTATTTACATACTTAGGGTTCTTTTGTTATGTGAACACAGCTGAGACTTTCTTTTTATAGTATACCTGGTTAACGTCTTTGGATATGTTACAACTTACAATTTATTTTCATTTATTGGTCTCTGATAGATACTAGAATATGTTTATTTGCTTTTTCCTAAAGATTATGATTAAGACATTGTTTTTCTTAGTTTATGCGCTGATTATTTGCAGAAATGGACTCAGAGAGCGTCACAGAAGCCGAAGCTGAACCGCAGAGACGATAGCCTGAGATGTCCAGGAGTTTTTCGATTTGTGTACTGTCCTTGACTTAATCACAGCTGTGTAAGTGAGGCCATGCTCTCAGCTTAAACTGGTGGTTTTGTTAAGTTTAAGTTCTTGCTTTGGTATCTTAAGTGTTGGGTTTGTTTTTTTCTTAATGTTACCCTTTTTAAGAACCTATATCATAGGGACTTATATTTTGGATTCATGGTAGCTGTTAATTTTTATGAAGAAAATCACAAAGAATGTTGCTTAAAATTTATGTTTTTGTTTTCTTGTGCCGAGGTGTCTTCCTGGTACTGCTTCATTGGTTTTCTGCTTCTACACTCTGGTTTCGTTCTTCACTGCCCTGCTGCGGGATCTTCAATTTTGAAGATTGTGGATCCCAGCTGGCTACATTGCTAGATGCTTCTGTTTCTTGAATCTCAGTGGATATGACGCGCCTCGCCTCAAATTATAGTGGTATTTCTTTATGTTCGTATTAAGGATGAGGAATGGCCTGACACACGACTCGCAGGTACCTAATCTGTTCCAGGGAGGTTGGGGATTTGATTCTCCTTCAAACTAAATTGTGAATGGTGCTCCATTTGGGTTCATAGAGCAGTGTCCAAGTCTCTGCTCATGAGAATTTTGGTTCCCTTCGGCTTTTTTGCTTTTTCCCCTTCTTTCCACCCCCACTCTTTCAATATCACCTTTCAAAATATCAGTCCTCTTTTAAGGGAGAATTCACCATAATTTCTTAATGTCTATCCGTTATAAAGACCTGGTTACAATTTTATTAAAATGTTCCCTCTAGAGTGACTGTTATATTTGTCAAGTGTAAATGACCCTTCATATATTGATAATACCCAGAAATTCACTGATTGTCCTTTTCTGAGGCAACTATTTTTCCGAGACGGCTGTTTTGTAGATGATCCTCTGTTTTTTTTTTTTGCAATTTATGAAACTGTTAAATCATTGTCTAAAAATTCTTTTTGAGCAAACTGAATTTTACGAGAAAGTATCAGAGCACAGTGTAAAAATTTGTAGACGTTAGAAGACAACCTAATGCTTTGCTGTTGCAGGAATTATATTTGCACAATTTTTAAAAATAAAGATAAAATCTAAATGGTGGCGTAGAAAAAGAATATTTGCGGAAATCAGCCGATAATCTGGCTAGTCGGCCAATATTGTCAAATTGGTTCCGGTCCTCCTCTCTTAACGAGTTTATTTTTCTATTTGGTACGACATGCTCGAATTCACTTGATGTAGCTGCTATTACTGATCTTCCTGGAAATGATTGACAAGTGATAAAATTCATGTTGATTAGGTTAGATATCATGATACTATTACAGATCCATTTGACTCTTCTATATTTTGAAGTACACTATTATAGTAATCTTCATATTATGATGTAATTAACGCGTTTATTCGACAATGGTATGGATGCAAGGGGGAAACATGCTTAGCCTGAATACTCCATCCGTATCAAATTATTTGTCGTGATTATTAAAATTAATTATCTCAAATTATTATTGTTTTAGAAGTTCAAGGCATAATTAATTACTATTTTTTTTCTATTTTACCCTTTGTCATTAATGAAGATGACACAGATAGAATAAATATTTAATTAAGAGAAATTATAACTTAGACATAAATAAGAGTAAAATAGATATTAACTCTCCTAATTATTAGAAGGGGTGTGTAAAAAAAAAGTGACAAATAATTTGAGACGGAGGGAGCAAGAAAAAATAGATTTGGGGAACAGAAAATTGATAACTTTGATAGAGTAATCAATGTCGTTAATGAATTGTTTAAGCCTTCACTATAAAATTAAAAGTATTAGTTGAATACATTTAGATTTTAATATCCTTGGAACTGAAAGCAAAAGAGATTATTTAGACAAAAGTTTGACTAGTTTTAATGCAAATTTTTAGGTTCTATGCTAAGTGTAAACAGAATTGGGTGGGTTGAGTTATGACCAGAAATAGAATTGGGCGGGTTGGGTTATAACCCGCTTTTTAGTCTATTTTAGCTCAGCACATTTCACCCAAGTAACTTTTGGGTGGGTTAATAAACCCGAACATTATTAACTCAGTTCATTTTGATCCGCCCAAATTCTCCTATTTGATACTACTAGTACCAATACATTCGAGTAGACGTTCGATTGGATATAAAAAATGCAATCTGAATTTTTGGTTTTCAGATTCAAGAAATGACAACCCAAAGAGATCCAATCCAAATATCCATTATTTTAATTTCGATTTTGAATTAATCAATTTGGTTATTACGAATTTTGAGTTTGTGCCAATAGTTGAGCTTTCGCCTTCTTACAAAATATAAAACATCCAAATAAAATACACGTCAAATTGCCTTAATAGTTCCTCATTATCAAGTATCATGCAAGAAATAAAATTATTATCAAAGAAATTCCAAGCAATTGTCATCCGATTTGAGGGAATTCATTAGAATCATTAATGCATGAATTTTGCAAGTCTAAACATAGTAAAACCATGTTTAAATAGAAAGTATTCTAACAGCTAATTATAATTTGAAAATCCGAAGTCCCAAATCCCTAATCCAATACTTTTAAAAACTAATCCAAAAATCTAAAAGTATGGAATTTGATTAGAATTTCAATTTTGCCCAAACTATATTCACTTTCATGTACCAAAAGATTTTCCGCTAAAGCGTCCAATAGGAATGAAAACTCAGGCGTCTTTTACAATAACCATTGTTATTAATTAACTAGTGAACTTGTCCGCACTTCGCACAACTAAAGAACAATAATAAATTCAATAAAGGATCTCTTTTGTAATTTTCACTCAATAGAAGATGTAAAAAATGTTCTTATATATGCATATAAAATTAATTAGTAAATTTGATTAAATCACATATAATAAAAAATCAATCACACATATGGGTGTGATTTTCGTTCATTAAGGATCATATATAGATAAGCTCATCAGCAGCAAGCATGAAACTTGGTTCTACTATTTTCTTTACCTTTTATTTCCTCTTTCCATTCTCCTCCCTTTAATATATCAAGGAAAATAGAAAGAGACGAGTTTGGTCTAACAACTATTATCATTAGTAGTTAATAAAATAATTGTTAATATTCAATCAATATTGACATTAAATATGCATATGTATACTATCAAGACGAAGTGGTACATAAATGTTTTATTACACATAGTGCCGATATGTTTTTCCTTCTTCATTTTTCTTTGATTAATTTTAATTCCTCTAAGGTACAGTTTTTCACCTTCTGGAATCAAATGGCCATGTTCTTATAAATATCTTATAATTTCTCTCTTATAACTTTTTCTTGAAATAACCCTTATTTACTCTCTAAATTTTAAGGTGTCTTTCTTTAAATAACTCTAAAAGATTACAGGCTTATTATTTGATTGACTTCTAATGTGTTAGACATGTGTGTCATATTTCACTCTGGCTTTAACAATCAATAGCTATAAAAATTATGTTGTTGGCAATATGGCTTCCAGCACTACTAAGTTTTCAGGATATCGCTTCTAACAAAACTCGTGTGTTACACCATTAAAATTATTGAGAATAAAAGAGGAATAAAAATTAATATACATAAAAGTAGAAACACACTTTCTCATTCCGTCACAAAAAGAGAACGGGAGAATTCGTCGCAGGACAAGAATTAGAAGCGCAAGTTAATAACAACTATTTTATTTAGTAGCTAAATCGCATGTATGTTCAAACATCTATGTGTTCTCATCTTTCTCTCCCAACGACTTCCTCAATGCTTTCTTATTTTGTTATGTTTCACATTGTATCTTCATCGGTTCAATCACATGGAAATAGGTGTTGGAAATTTGCCTTTGGCGGGAATTGCGACCGACCAACTTTAACGGCTTAAACACTAGTGTTACGTATGTTGGAGAATCCGGTTCTTCACACATGCATGATCTACTAAGTACGTAGATAACCGTAGGGCCAAGAATCGTCAAATTTCATTGAGAAATGAAAGAGATATTGGTCCACGAAGTAAGGTGTTTGAAGCATGGAAAGTGTGGTATTGTGTTCAATTCTCCCTCATCGGTAGAGGAAGAAAGAATTGTTGTGTATATAAGACTCGAAATTGGTTTGGGGTTTGGGACCCCAAGGGGTATCCCATGTGTTTAAAGGAGGGAGGACCTAGATGTGCTTCGGTTCAAGGAAAGACCACACGCGCGCCGCCGCCGCCCGTCGGGTTCCGGGTTCCGGGTTCCGGGTCCTGTGGGCCTTCTGATATTATCTTTTTGGGCCAGAAAACTTTGCCAGAAGTACAGTTTGATCCCAGAAGTTTCAGATGTGCAGTTTGGACCAGAATTCTTTCAGTTATGCAGTTTGATCCCTGAAGTTTCAATATGTACAGTTTGGTCCTTGAAGTTTCAAGATGTACAGTTTGGTCCCTGAAGTTTTCAGAAAGTTGGAATTTCGACGGTCAGAACAGAAACGTCCAAGCTCTCAATTCAGCCATTTATTTTGGCTGAATTACTCCTCCTATAATGGCCAAATCCGTTGGTCTTTCTCCCATTAATGTTGGTGGCTTTACTACCTCCATAATGGCCATTATTTGGGTCATTATGGAGGGCGATATCGCCCCTCCTCACCTATTTAAACACCCCCTTACACCATTGTTGAGCACACAAAAGAATGACCAAGAGTTAACAGAAAGAGATGCAGCAAAACAGTGCACGAAAATACACAACCAAAATAGCTTTCTTCCTACAACTTCCAAGCATCATTTCGTTACTCAATATTCTTCACGGTAGCTCTTGAGTTTCCTTTGCTCAAGTGTTCCATTGCTGTTTTATCTTGGGAGACAAATTGTCCAGGACGTATAAAGGATACATACGGGGCAATATTGTCTTAAGGACAGAGTGCTACACTCGACTCAGCAAAAACAATTTACATTTTTCCGTCTTCTACAAAACTGGAATTTCTAGTTTTTACTTGTGTAACAATTGTAATTTCAGATTCCATGTTGAATTATTGAATCTCTGTTTATCCTTTTGAATACTTGTAATAGTTATATACTTCCCGTACTGCTTTATAAAGTACCATAGAGCAAAAATACCCAAGAACTTAAGACAATATTGTATAGTATTACTATTAGTGTTCGAAAGATGTCGGTCAAAAGTTGTGTGACCAAATCAGGATATGGAAATGGTTTTCTGGTAGAAGAGAGTGATGATGATGAACGTATTCATACTGTTACCGCTACCAAGACTGGTGGGAACAAGCGCTCTCGAGAGCCTGAGGATGTCAACTGGGACAAGAGGAGAAGACTGAAGATGTACTTCTATCTTGCAGTGAAGGCACATGTCATCCCGGACAAAGATCCGAATAATGGTAAGAAGGAACTGGACACTCGGTTTGATGAAGTGACTGGAGTGAGCCATCCAAATTGGGATAAGTAGTTTTTCTTACTTGTCAAGAACAAATATTAAATGAGGTCTGATTAAAAATTGATTAAAGTAAGGAGGAATATGAAAATAATTTATATTCCTTACGCTTTAAAAATCAGAAGTTTAATCTCATCTTCTTTTCCGTTTAAAGATTGGATTGTAAAGCATCTTAAAAAGATCCGTTCCTTTAAGTGTAATTATTAAAAGTGGGTAAAGTATGTTCGCACATACGAGGGAGTAAGATCCACTGACTGTGCGAAAACTGTTACAACTCTTAAGTAAGCGCCAAGAATTATCTGGGCACCAATCATAACGGAAGAAGTCTAAAAGTTAAAGACGTAGAACCTGTCATACTATTTGGCAGAAGATCCTTCATAGGATGATATTGGACACTCAGTCATACAAAGCCTCCGGGCGACTGGAGTGGGCCAAAATTCCTTTGATATGATGATATTGGACCCTCAGTCATACAAAGCCTCCGGGTGACTGAAGTGTGGCCAAAATTCATTTCATAGGAAAAGTAATAGACACCTAGTGTGGTGGGCCAGAGTTTCCAGGTCTTAATGATCTGAAGGCCTAAAGAAAGGCAGTAAAGAAATTGGACACTCAGTCTGCCAAAGCAACTGAAGTGGGCCAGTGTATCGAGATCACATATGATCCGGTTACGCCCTAACCACGGGCAAGAGGTTGTTCATGTGAAGCAACGCCACCTCTAAAATCAAAGGGGCTGGAGAGGTTGTCCTCAATAGGACTTCAGGAAATGAGATCACTCTAAAAGAGATGATACATGTTCCTAACTTGGTTTAAGGGACGTTGTTGGTCAAGTTGGTTTGAGACTAGTCCAACAGGTCTGTAATAACTAAGAATGGTACAATATGTCTATAGCCCAATGAATGATATATTTGTAATCCGTGCATCTATGCCATCATAGATTAAGACACGTTAAATAATAAGTCATTCAAAAGCTAACGATGTTGAGATTGTTGCCTCCTTTCGACATAAACCCTCAAAATGAATGTGAGGTAGGCGAAGAGGCAAAATCACCTTTCCAAATTCCGTCAAGGGAATAGCGAAAGAAGCACCGCTCCTCTAGAACTTAGTCACACCTACTTGGGTGATTTGAAGTTTATACAAAATAGAGGGGGGAGACAAGTACGTTGTGATCTTCATTGATGATGGTACAACGTATGGAATCCTTTGCTTGTTAAAAAGCAAAGATGAAGTTGTTGAAGCGGATAAGCGCTACAAAGCAGAAGTTGAAAATCAACTAAGCCTATGGATTGCGAAATTCATAGCGATAGAGGGGGAGAATGTGAAGCAGCGTTCATTAAACGACTGTTCATTACTCACCTCAGTCTAACGGTGTTAGCCAAGCGCAAACCCGTACGTCTAAATTATGTGGAGCAAGGCGATCCTTACCGCTAATGCGATTCTCAACAGAACTCCGCATAAGGATAAGGATAACTCTCCGTGTGAGACATGAAAAGGATCTCACATACAAAAGTTGTGATGTGGGGTGGCTTGGTAGAAGTTGGACTACCAAAACAGGTCAAGTTCGACCTAAGACTGTAGATTACATATCCACTGGATCTGTAAATAACAGTAGTACTTATCGCCTCTTGGTGTCAAAGAATGCTAAATTCTTATAAGATAACTTTCCTTGAAGAGGAAAAAGGAGTAATTGCTCAAGGTTAACAAGAACCCGCGAGGGCCTGGCTGTCCGGAACTAGACGTTCCGTATCTACAGGACTCGAAAGTTGCTGGATATCCGGAACTTAATATTCCAGATCTGTAGAACTCAGGGATTCTAGATGTTGAACCAAGACGGAGCAAAGAGGGGACAAGGACTTGTTCCAGTCCTTCTAGCTTGTATGGTTAAGAACGAACCACAGACAATTAACTATTAATTGTTATCTCCAAAAGCGCTGCTTTGGAAAGAAGCTAAAGAGAGAAATATATTCCATCATATAGAACCATACTTGCGTACTGGTTGATCTTCCTCCGGGAAAAGAACCTTTGGGTTGTGAAAAATGATACTCAAAAGTGAGTACAAAGTAGATGGATCTACTGATGAGTTCAAAGGGTCGGCTACTTGTACATGTGCTCCCCTGGGAGTAGCTTAACATCATGGGCCATTGCAGTCTTGCGTGGCATGAATGTTAAAACAGCCTTCCCAACCGGAGAGTTGGAAGAAGAGAATCAGAGTTGGTTTTCTGGACTGTTGGGCTTCTTCCTGAACTTTCATCTTGGTCCCTGAAATGTTTACATTTTGGTCATGAAAGTTTCAGATAAAACAGAAACAATGAATCTGAGCACAGAAAGATTGAATCTGAAGTTAGAAAGCCAACAGTTGGAGAATCAACAGTCTGAAAGTAAAAGTCATATTGAAACAAAGTCTCGATATGAAAGATATGGATATCCCAGATGACATCTTAGGAATTGGATTTCTAAAGACATCTAACGGACTGGTCGATAGTTGACAGTCTCGTTGAAGCCATCAATGGATATGAATCATAGAACTGATTGGAATCATGATGCACCCATAGACAAGGAGCGATACGCACAGATCACGTGTAGTTCAATGTATTGTACACACTACAACCGACCTGGTATCGTCCTACAAACAGATCAGTTGAACTAAGTTTCACTGATGATCTTAATACATGATCAATAGAAAGTGTTAAGTCGGATATGACGATATCTGAATTATTCGCTTATCTTCGGATTATAGTATTACGGATGTCCAGCTGGTTACGAGAGAACACAGATGCAAACTGGACATCAGATCTGAAGAACACCAAAGCCACAAGTAAATGTGTATGGTGGTTCTTGGAAAATCCTCTAAGCAAACTTGCATCGGCCGATTCATGATGGAATCGGAGTTTATCGCTTTATACAAAGCATGAAAGAAGTTGAGTAGCTTCACGACTCCTTAGAGGACGTCCCTTATTGGGAGAAACCCGTGCCTTCAGCAGTTATACACTGTGGCTAGCCGGTCGGCTTTAGGAAGGACACGGATGACGGCGTCTGGACATATCTGTCAGGATTTGTCAGGAGACATAAGATCGTATGGCAATTGATCATCACGGGTGTCACTTCCTTGTTTACTAACTAAGGGACTACCCGGAGATCAAGTGTTCTGCCTGTCTAGGGGAATGGGCTTAAAACCCAAAATATACGGACCAATACAGTGGTAACCCAACCTTACTAACTGGAGATCCCAAAATTTGGTTCAATGGGAAAACTAAGTCAGAAGGTTCAGTTGATCGCTTCGTTGGAAGCATGAGCACTTCGGATAGTGATTTCTGAAAAGAAACACCAAATCCAAAGCCGTTCCCGCGATAGACTTTAAGTGCTATCTGCAGTGTGGGTAAAGGTTAAGTTTTCAAAACCTGTAATGCTCCTCAACAGTTGAGGTTAGGTTTTTTGAAACTTTTAATGGTTCCTAACACTTGTGAAGTGGGGTATAGCAGGATACCTTGTAGGAGACCACCTATTTAAGTGCGAGGACGGGCCGCCTCAAAATGAACGCACTTAAGAATCCAAGACGTTGTCCATGGCCAAAACGGACAAAACATTACGAAGAAGAGAGTAAAGGAATTTGTTGTGTTGGTATCATTGTCTTGGCTTACACTAAACACTGACGGTTCAAGACATCACGTTCACCGCGCAGTAAGTAAGTCCGATGATATTCAACTATGGAAGGTTCAAAGCTGAGGCTACCTCTCCTTATGCAACATCGGTCAAGAAATATTCTTTGGAAATGAAAAAGACATCATGTGAGTTCGCCAAAATCTCTTTCAAGAGGGGATTGTTGGAAATTTGCCTTTGGCGGGAATTGCGACCGACCAACTTTAACGGCTTAAACACTAGTGTTACGTATGTTGGAGAATCCGGTTCTTCACATGCATGATCTACTAAGTACGTAGATAACCGTAGGGCCAAGAATCGTCAAATTTCATTGAGAAATGAAAGAGATATTGGTCCACGAAGTAAGGTGTTTGAAGCATGGAAAGTGTGGTATTGTGTTCAATTCTCCCTCATCGGTAGAGGAAGAAAGAATTGTTGTGTATATAAGACTCGAAATTGGTTTGGGGTTTGGGACCCCAAGGGGTATCCCATGTGTTTAAAGGAGGGAGGACCTAGATGTGCTTCGGTTCAAGGAAAGACCACACGCGCGCCGCCGCCGCCCGCCCGTCCGGTCCGGGTCCGGTTCCGAGTTCCGGGTTCTCGGGTTCTCGGGTTCACGGGTTCACGGGTCCTCGGGTCCTCGGGTCCTCGGGTCCATGGGTCGTGGGCTGTGGGCTGTGGGCTGTGGGCCTTCTGATATTATCTTTTTGGGCCAGAAAACTTTGCCAGAAGTACAGTTTGATCCCTGAAGTTTCAATATGTACAGTTTGGTCCTTGAAGTTTCAAGATGTACAGTTTGGTCCCTGAAGTTTTCAGAAAGTTGGAATTTCGACGGTCAGAACAGAAACGTCCAAGCTCTCAATTCAGCCATTTATTTTGGCTGAATTACTCCTCCTATAATGGCCAAATCCGTTGGTCTTTCTCCCATTAATGTTGGTGGCTTTACTACCTCCATAATGGCCATTATTTGGCTGTTATGGAGGGCAGTAATCAGCCCCCTCCCTCACCTATTTAAACACCCCCTTACACCATTGTTGAGCACACAAAAGAATGACCAAGAGTTAACAGAAAGAGATGCAGCAAAACAGTGCACGAAAATACACAACCAAAATAGCTTTCTTCCTACAACTTCCAAGCATCATTTCGTTACTCAATATTCTTCACGGTAGCTCTTGAGTTTCCTTTGCTCAAGTGTTCCATTGCTGTTTTATCTTGGGAGACAAATTGTCCAGGACGTATAAAGGATACATACGGGGCAATATTGTCTTAAAGACAGAGTGCTACACTCGACTCAGCAAAAACAATTTACATTTTTCCGTCTTCTACAAAACTGGAATTTCTAGTTTTTACTTGTGTAACAATTGTAATTTCAGATTCCATGTTGAATTATTGAATCTCTGTTTATCCTTTTGAATACCTGTAATAGTTATATACTTCCCGTACTGCTTTATAAAGTACCATAGAGCAAAAATACCCAAGAATAGGTTCTTGATAAAAAATGATCGGAGTCCTTTGATCTGATGAGATCAGTTTTAGATTTTCTTTTGAGATCAAATGACTCATTCGGAGTCCTTTGATCTGATGAGATCAGTTTTAGATTTTCTTTTGAGATCAAATGACTCATGTAGAATACAATCCGAAACACATTGAAATTTAAAATAGGTAACTCATAGAAAATGACGACTCTGTCAGAAAAACAAACTTATTCATGAAGTTCTATTTCCCAATGAAGTCTCGCTTCGACGGCTCGACGAGTCATCATTTAAAAGGACCCTCCGCGTAGTCCGTCCTTCCTTGAATTATATGGTCATGCAATAGTAGTTATTGAATACAAAGAATAAAATTTATTTCAACTCCGTCGTAGTTCTCAATCATTTCGTGGCACCGAGTGTGGTGTGTGTGGGGGGGGGGGGGGGGAGCTAATGCAGAAGGAAGAAGCTTAGATAAGAAAATTACGTTCATTCTTTTTTTTCGTAAAAAACTCAACCAGCTAGAAAAAATTATAATTCCATGATATTTATTTTTCGAATTCCACACTAAGTAGAGAACGTAAACCTTTGTATATGCTTAAACTATATTGTTACTTAAGGATTAAATTAACCGGTGCTATAGGTATGATTACTAGTATATATTTCAAGTAGGTTTAGATATTACATTTTTCATTGTTTATTTTAAATTAATCACGCATTGCAGCTTTTACATACCTAGTTTTCTATTCGCTATAAATAATCATACATAATTTTCTTGAAATTTCATCCAAAGCATATCACATGTTGTGTAGAGGTAATTCTTAAATGAATGCGTAAAATGTATATGTCACATGTCATGTAGAGTCAATTCGTGAGTCCTAATCATCTGTTAATAGAAGGGTCCTCAATTAAAGATTTTTTCGATAGAAATGAAAATAATTTACATAGAGTTCTCCTATCATTAGTTTTCCTAGTTATGCCTGACATACACATCAAGAAATCTGACTTATTGTGGCGACGAAAGTCGCCCCAATAACTGAAAGTATATTTATGTTCTAAAGACAATCTGTATTAGGACAAATGTACTTTATACACATTCGTATTATTATTAATGGAGATTAATATTTTGGCATTTGCAATTATTGAATTATTAATTGATTGTTTGTAATATTCTATAATATGCATCCCTGGAGGTTACACTGTTATTAATAGTGTGAGATATTAATATTATAACATAACTCTTAGCCTCGATTAATGATCATCGAGAATGTGATATCGATGATATGTGATAAGTCGACATGTGGTCTGCATCACATCCTTAGAGGATGTAATATGTCTCACCTGCTATGAGTAATGGCTACTCGTGATGGACACATGGATACTTTAAAAGTATTGGTATACCCTGCTGATATACTGTTTGTTATACTTGTCTAAAGTATGATCAGCGTGTAGGAGATAGAAGTCCTTAGACTTGAGGTCAATACGCGTCTTGTCTACGAAGTAATGTACTTTGATCCTGTCCTAAGCTCAAATGCCTTATAGGTTGAGATACAGCTTGTATCGGGTACATTACGATGTGGATTAAAGGTGGTAGTTGAGCCAAAATTAGGATTCATTCCTCGAATGTATATTCGAGAGAACACTCGGATTCTCAGTGGTGTTAGGTTGACTAAGTCGTTGGCCAACGCAATAGACATATTTAGAATATGGTCTAGTTGTCAACTAATATAGATGAGATACAATGATTAAGCCATTTGGATAGACACTTGACAAATCCTAAGCTTGATCGGGTGTGTCATGAATGAAATGATTTTATCTTTCCACATAAATGTTAAGTTTACTGGATTCACGTAAACGTACTTCACATATTGAGTTCGTCTTCCGGCGCCGTCTAGGAGTTCCGCGTAGATCTTAATTTGATTAATGTCGTTATAAGAAGGCATGTAGGGTCACACTATGTCGATTGTCATTTCGATCTAAGGATGTATTGAGAGAGTAATTAAATATTCGATTTGGAATCAAGATATTTAAATGAATAATGATTATTTTAATTAAGTCAAAATTGGATTTTGGATTTAATTAAGAATGCGCAGAAAATAAACCGAGACAGTGCAGGAGCACGTCGAGCGCCGCGACGCCCATACCCTAGGGTTGCGTCGCCTCTACCTCAAATTTTGGGGCAGGCCCAAGGTCAAACCCTAATCCGGGTTTGACCTATTTTTCAACTATAAATAGAGGCATTATTTTCATTATTCACACACCAATTTCAGATTATCATTCTAAGCCTTAGAGACTTAGAATTAAAACTCTCTCGAACCTCTGCCAGATTTCCTAGCTTTCCAAAGAGAAGTACATTGAAGCTTGGAGCTTGCAATTGAAAGGGCAACCGTGTGTCCACCTTATAGTAGATAAAGACTCCAGATATTCTAACTTGTAAGTTTATGCTTTATGTTACAAGTTGATTGTTGTATAACCATACCAGAAACTTGTTGGGGTAAGTAAGAAACAAAAATTGTAAACTTTCGTTGTGCCTTACTTATGTGTTTTGAACCCAACAAAACCCTACAATGGTATCAGCGCCTAGGCTGGTTCAATGGTTATATAACAATTGAATAAAGTAATAATATGGGTTAAACATAAAATTTGATTAAAACGAGGTTTCTTGAAATCCTACATGTCTTGAACGAATGTTGACCTTTTGATATCACCCTAAATTATCTCCTACGCTAACTCGAGGAAGTCATTCCGTTCTAACTCGAACTAAGGCAAAAGTGCGTTGTCCGACTCATTGCACGGTGCACAGCTAAGAACGAGTAAGAGCGGATAATGGTCGATATGTGCGTTATTGATAATGGTGGGTGATGATAAATGACCTGTGAATTGATCCCTAAATTGGATTTAGGGGTTGAACGATTTTAAAAATAAACACAGAAACGTTTGTCAGGACATCGACGCTGCGACCCTATGGTAGGGCGCCTACGGTTTCAGGGAGGCGCCGCGGCGCTAATGCTTCGTTTCAAAACTTGGACTCACTGGACTATAGGCGCCGCGACGCTAATGCATTTTCAGAAGCAAAAATGTTTCTGCCTCTGCAACGCCGCGACTCCATGGTAGAGCGCCGCGACGCTATTGCAATTTTGCAGAAGCTGAAAGGCTTTTGCCTCAGTGGCGCCGCGACCCTAATGATTAGCGCCGCTGCCCCACCTGTCCAGAAACAAAAAAAAATTCAAAGTTCAGAATGTTTAACCCAAGATTATTATTAAAGATAATTCCCCTCAACCTAAAACAAGCTCTAACAGACATAAACGACATACAGTTAAGCAGTTGCTAAAAATTTCTGCTCACATACTTTGTTGTTCCTCAAGCAAGTACAGCTATGATTTTTTGTTGGTTTGTGAGAAAACTGGCTGGCAATTTCACCTTGACCCGATGGATATCTGATCCACTCGACCCGATTATATAGATGAAAATCCGATAAAATATGGATTTTAATCGGGTGACGGATGGATCGGGTCAGATTCGGGTGGACATACATCCAACTCACCACCCGACCCATCCATCCGCCCGTTTATAAATTAATTATTTTTTTAATAATGCACACACATGTGCAACTATTTTGGATGATGCCGATGTGGGAAGTGATGAAAGCTCTACAAGTGAAGTCATTGATGTTAATTCGGTAAACTAATCACATTTATTTCCTACGATAATGTTTGCTTTAATAATGTTTTGTTTTTTATATGCTTTTATTTCATTAATGGCAGGATGGAGAGGACATGAATATGTGATTTAGAAAATGAATGGATCTTAGAAGATGTGATATGAAGACGGAAGACCTGATGGATTTTAATATTTTAGTCTATTAAGATTGTCGCTAATTAGAAACTCAATTATTAGTATTATTAGAAGTGACATGTAATTCGTCCTTAAAACTTTAGTTGCTTCGGATTATTATTGGCTTTTGGCTCCTTTTATTTTTTTTTGTTGCATGTTTGGAGCATAGACACAGCTTGTAAAAACAGTATGTTGATATTTATTTGATGTATTTTTTTTCGTTTTACCATGGATTTTAGATGATTGATTGATTGTGCTATAATTTTCATTCGTGAAACACCCGATTCACCCGTGGAAGATGGGTGGATCGGATGTGGATGAAGAAAAAATAGAGTGATGGATGGGTCGGGTAATGGATGGATGGTTAGCGGGTGGAGGCGGATTGAGCTCCACCCGATCCACCTCCGATCCATTGCCAGCCCTAACCTTTTTCATCAACCTCATTTTGTTTCTCAATATTGTACTCAAAAGTCGAACCCATATTTTTTATATTAAATTCAGCCAAGTTTTCTTAAGCAACTTTACGACCAAAAATGCAGTCGTTGAAGGCTTTTAGCCAGCACCTACTAGGCGAACGCTAAAATGAAAAAGGTGGAGCAATTAATGATGGAGTACAACAAATCATATTAATCACAAACAAGTGACTACAAAATGCAACGAAAGTATAAGCCAAATTAGGTATCAGAAATCAAGTTGATAAAAAAGTGTCCCTTTTTTTAATCTAAGTATTATGTCCAATTATTAATAAGAAGATTTCAACACATTTGTAGATAATAAGAAAGAATAAGAAGCTACATAAAATAAAGATCATAATCGAAAGACCCTGCTTCGTTGAAGAATTTTCACAGACAGTAGAGAGCAAAAGCTCTTGAAACACATACTAAATTTTGGTTGCAGTCCTTATTTACACTTAAGAGTAAACTATCAAAGATTACAGAGATAGTAAAGTAGGAGAGGAGAAGAAAATTACAATAGGAAAATCCAAAGTAGCAGAGGAGAATATAGATAAACTGGAAGCGCAAGAATTAGGTAACAGTAAAACTTTTGAACAAGTGGTATAAATTATTAATAACCTCAGGTGGTAACTTAAAGTAATAGTCCACGTGTTGGACTAACAGTCCGTTGAAAACTATAATTTAAAGCTTCAGTAACAATGATTTTATCCTGAAATGTATAGATACAAGTCCTTGAATGACCAATTTATTCCATAGATGCCATGCAGACATGTTGACCATGAGCTGCCTGGTTATTGCATCTTATATATTAGTAGTAGCTGAAGAAAGGGAAGTCTCCTATAATATTTGAAACCACAATATAGAGGTATCTGTAATAAGTTTGTGGAAATTTTCATAATTAGTAGTATTGAAAGACAGGAGCAAAGATTAGTATGACAAGAGAGTTTGGTGAACTTGCAGGAATTTTCTACTTTATCTTCCGAAGAAGGCTCATAAAGACATTCAGGATATGTTAGATCACTTAAGAAGGATTAAGAGTAGAGACGATCTGAATGTTGCCAACATTGATCAAATTGAGACTTTTGAGAACCTTTATGACTGATAGAATAATTTCCTTTGGGGATTCCTTTCATTATTCACAATATATATAGCTGTACAAAGGTTGATTCCTAATATGGTACGAATCCTAACTTACCTTACAAATGTTGATTCCCAATACAATTAGAATCCTAAGTTACCTTAAATATACATCTATCATAATTACAAAATATACAGAGAATATTCGGAGAATATTCGCTAATACTCCCCCTCAGACGGAGAGGGAGGAGGCCGAACGCTAAGGCTGGATCGGAAGTCGGTGAAGAGCTGTCGCGGTAGTCCCTTTGTGAAGATGTTCCAGATACCGATAAGAGGAAGGCACGTGTAAAATTTTGACCTGACCACGGGCAACCTTCTCTCGCACAAAGTGGATATCCATCTCAATATGCTTAGTCCGCTGATGTTGGACCGGATTATGAGACATATAGATGGCAGATATGTTGTCACAGACGCCTTGCGGAGTGGACACTGGAGCTCTAAAAGAAGATTTCGGAGCCAACAGATCTCAGCAACTACATTAGCAACACCGCGATATTCTGCTTCAGCACTCGAACGGGATAGTGTGGCCTGCCTCTTGGCGGACCATGAGATAAGATTATCCCCAAGAAATACACAGTATCCTGAGGTGGAGCGACGTGTGTCTGGGCATCCTGCCCAATCTGCATCCGTGTAGGCAAGTAACTTGGTTGGGGCAGAGGGGTATAAGTGTAATCCAAAGTCTAGTGTGCCCTTAACGTATCTGATAATACGTTTGAGGGCGTCAAAATGGGACTCTCGGGGGCCGTGCATGAACAGACACACCTGCTGAACGGCATATGTAATATCAGGCCTAGTGAATGTAAAATACTGAAGAACACCTGCTAGACTCCGATATAGAGTGGGATCAGAAACTGGCGCACCGTCATTGACACTAAGCTTGGATTTGGAGTCCACCAGAGTTGGCATAATTTTACAATTTGCCATCTTGGCCCTGTACACTATCTCTTCTGCATACTTACGCTGACATAAGAACATAGTGGCTGCAGATCTGGTTACCGATATACCCAAAAAATAACTTAGCTTGCCCAAGTCAGTCATAGCAAATTCAGTTTTGAGTAGAGCAATGATTTCATTCTTCAAACCGTCAGATGAGGCAGTAAGAACAATGTCATCGACATATAATAGCAATTATGCAGTGCTGCTACCTCGGTGAAAAGTGAAGAGAGAGTTATCACACCTGCTACATACAAAACCAATCTGCAAAAGATACCTGGCAAAATGATCATACCAAGCGCGGGGTGCCTGTTTAAGTCCATACAATGACTTTCTGAGACGACACACAAACTGCGGAGCTGCCGGATGAACAAAGCCAGGAGGCTGATACATGTACACAGTCTCTTTCAAATCCCCATGAAGGAATGCATTCTTGACATCAAGCTGATGAATCGGCCAATGCATACCCATAACAATACTGAGAACAGTCCGAATAGTGGCTGGTTTAACAACCGGACTGAATGTCTCACCACAATCAATACCCTCCTGCTGATTAGTGCCATTGGCGACTAGTCTTGCCTTATACCTCTCTAAGTCACCACTGTCTCTGAACTTGTGCCAAAATAGCCACATACACCAGATAATATTCACACCTTCGGGTCTAGGTCTCCGAGTCTGTTGTGCCAAGTGGAGGGAGAGATTGCCGCAAGGGATAGAGGTGTTTGCGGTCTGACAGCGGAAGATTGAGTGAATGGGTAGAGGTCTCCCACACTATTGTGGCGTGTAAGAATTTTCCCCGTATTGAGTTCTTTCACAGAGAAACCAAAAGGGTCAAATTCGACAGACACAGAATTATTGCTAGTGAATTTTCTAACAGAGATTAAGTTTTTAATGATGTTAGGTGTGTATAGGACGTGGTTTAGGGAGAAAGGCGGGTGTGTATGTTTGGTGTGTGTGTTACCGTAACCTTCAATTGGAATGTGATGACCATTGCCGATGAATAAATTGAGGACACTTTAACCGACGTAGTTGAGATAGGTTACCCGACGACCGGGTGAGGTGAGATGTGGCTCCGGTGTCCATGTACCAATTGTCGTCGGGCCGTTGAAGGTTCACGGTGGTGTAGGCCTGGCCCAAATCGGTCGGGGACAGGCTGGTCTGCGATTGTTGTTCTTCTTCTTTGGTGGTGGGCCGCAACCAGGTGGTGCCTTTGCCGCTTCTTCTTTGGACATCTTTGTGATGGTGGTTCTTCTTTGGCGCAGTGTTGCCATCCCGTCAACGGCTAACGCCTTTTGATTATGTTCATCTTGTTTAGCACGTCTAGTTTCTTCCAACAATAGTTGTGAACGTGCCTTGTTGAAACTTGGGAGAGGGTCGGCTTGTTGAATCATTGTTGCGAGTGTGTCATATTCACATTTCGATAAACCCGCAACAAGTTGAAGCACCATCTTGGTTTCTGAAACAGAAGTCCCGACGTTGGATAGTTGATCGGTTATGAGTTTCAGTTGCTTACAATATTCGGACATGTTGTTAAAATTCTCGAGGCGGGTATTGTTGAATTGCTCTTCCAAATACACAGCCCGAGTATTTTTATTGTCCTGAAAGATTTCTTCTAGCCGGACCCAAAGTTCACGTGCCGTAGCACCTGTTTTCATGATAGTGCATAACAGATCTTTGGAGATGGTGCCGTAGATCCATTGTTTGACGATGGCGTCAAGACGACGCCAGATTGAGTCTGTAACATCGGTGGGACGAGGAACAGATTCGTCAATGTGATCGAGCACGTTGTATGCACATGCATGAATGTAGAATAGTTCCATCCACATGGAATATTGACAGTCTTCTTGGTCAAGAATTATAGGGATAAAATTCTTGATGTTGTTAATGGCGAATGCCGGATGAAAATAAGATACTGAACGTTGAGAGGGGTTTTCAAGTGTGCCAGTGGATGAAACAGAATTTGTGGGGGAAGACATGGTTGCCGCCTGTCGAGGGAAGGGAATTTTCTGGTTTGGCCGAAATATGGAGGAAGAAACCAGATTTTTTTTTCTGTGAAAGCAGAAAAAAATTCTGATTTCGGCCGGAAATGAGGATTTAGGTTTTAGGCTCTGATACCATGACTAATAGAATAATTTCCCTTGGGGATTTCTTTCATTATTCACAATATATATAGCTGTACAAAGGTTGATTCCTAATATGGTACGAATCCTAACTTACCTTACAAAGGTTGATTCCTAATACAATTAGAATCCTAAGTTACCTTAAATATACATCTATCATAATTACAAAATATACAGAGAATATTCGGAAAATATTCGCTAATACTTTATCAAGTACCATCATGTTCTTTTGCCTTATTCCTTATACGAAATCCCAAGAGGGCGAAATTGATTGTGGAAATTCTTGAATCAATTTTTGGTGGAATTCCATATGAATACAAAAGTAACCTTAATGTGGAAAGGCTAGTATCAAAGTTACTGGTATGCATTAAAGATAATACAAGTTTAAGGTACAATTATGAGTTGAATGATTCTTATCTGTCTCAATTTATGGATTGCCTCGGCAAGAATAAGAATCTAAATGATGTACCAATGTGGCGAGATATGTTTGACCCTTCTTTGAAGAATGAAGTACAAATCCGTCAGGAAAATTGATTTTTAAAGAAAGTAAAAATCATTCAAAAGAAAATGAGATTTTTGAGATACCTTATATGCCACTAAGATAAAGGATTGCGTTGACCGTGAGAAACTGGAAGGTCTGGAGACCCAAATTCAATTCATGGCTGGCAATGTTGGTCAGTTATGTCTTTCTCTCTGGATTAATGAGGATGAATATGATATATATTCAAATGAAAATGAAGATATACAAATTTCGATGAGGTTGAAGATGACATTGATTCAAATGAGGATAAAGATGATACATATTTGTATGAAGTTGAAGATGATACATATTCAGATGATGTTGAAGATGGTACACATGAGGTTGAAAATGACACAGTTTCAGATGAGGGTGAAGATGGTACAGCTCCGAATGCGGATGAAGAATCAGAAGAATCAGAAGAGGATGAAGATGATGAAAGTATATTTATGTCCTAGAGACAATCTGTATTAGGACAAATATACTTTATACACATTCGTATTATTATTAATGGAGATTAATATTTTGGCATTTGCAATTGTTGAATTATTAGTTGATTGTTTATAATATTCTATAATATGCATCCCTAGAGGTTACGTTGTTATTAATAATGTGAGATATTAATATTATAACGTAACTCTTAAAATAGCCTCGACTAATGATCATCGAGAATGGGATATCGATGATATGTGATAAGTCGACATGTGGTCTGCATCACATCCTTGATGTAGTATGTCTCACCTGCTAAGAGTAATGGCTACTCGTGATGGACACATGAATACTTTGGAAGTATTGATATACCCTACTGATATACTGATTGTTATACTTGTCTAAAGTATGATCAGCGTGTGGGAGATAGAAGTCCTTAGACGTGAGGTCAATGCGCACCTTGTCTAAAAAGTAATATACTTTGATCATGTCCTAAGCTCAAATGCCTTATCGGTTGAGATACGGCTTGTATTGAGTACATTATGATCTGGATTAAAGGTGGTAGTTGAGCCAAGATTAGGATTCATTCATCGAATGTATATTCGAAAGAACACTCAGTTTCTCAGTGATAGTAGGTTGACTAAGTCGTTGGCCATCGCAATAGACATATTTAGAATATGATCTAGTTGTCAACTAATATAGATGAAATACAATGATTAAGTCATTTGGATAGACACTTAACAAATCCTAAGCTTGATCGGGTGTGTCATGAATGAAAGGATTTTATCTTACCACATAGAGGTTAAGTTTACTAGATTCGTGTAAACGTACTTCACATATTGAGTTCGTCTTGCGGCGCCGTCTAGGAGTTTCACGTAGACCTTAATTTGATTAATGTCGATATGTGAATGCATGTAGGGTCACAATATGTCGATTGTCTTTTCGATCTAAGGATGTATTGAGAGAGTATTAAATATTCGATTTAGAATCGAGATATTTAAATGAATGATGATTGTTTTAATTAAGTCAAAATTACATTTTGGATTTAATTAAGAATGTACTGAAAAAAGAAAAAAAAATGGGTCAGGCCCAAGGTCAAACCCTAATCCGGTTTAACCTAATTTTTCACCTATAAATACAGACATTCACTTCATTATTCGTGACACTTGATTTTCATATCATTATTCTAAGTCTTAGAGACTCAGAATCAAAACACTCTCTCGAACCTCTGCCGGATTTCCTGGCTTTTCAAATGAGGAATACATTGAAGCTTGGAGCTTGCAATCGAAAGGGCATTCGCATGCCCACCCACAATTGATAAAGATTTCAGATATTGTAAGCATGTAAGTGTCATTCAGGTCTTATGTTTACGGTTTTAAATTACCCTATAGTCAAACAGTTCTACATTTGTTGGGTTTGAAACAAGTTTTCAATATCCGCTGCATACAACAACCCAACAAAACACAACAGATGATGCGTATTCAAATGAGGATGAAGAAGATGCGGATGATATCTTGAGTAAACCTTCTTATCTATTATGCTTGATTATGATAGTACAATTGGAAATGCAGAAGATTTTTCTTGGTGAATTAAACGCTTCAAAGTTTAGTCAATCAAGAACTTTCAAAAACCAAAAGTTGTTGAAAGGGTTTTCACATCATTTCCAAAGTCTATTGTGTACCTCAGAAACGAAAAGCTTGAGAACTTCCCTAATGATTTTTATGCTCGAAATATTGATGTGGCAATAGAGTTCTTGTTGGATTTTCTTGTTGATGTGCAAAACCGTCTTATCGATGGGAAGATGTTGAATGAAGTCTTGGAAAAGGTGGGAGCTCTTGTGGGTGATGTTCTATATGTAATTCAAAAGCTTTTATATATCTCATATTGGATATGAGTATTTCCATCATAATTGAGTCAGTTGTCCACATTGTCATTTGTCCCACATTGGTGTTTCATAAGTTTGAACTTCCTTATGACTATAAGAGGAGTTAATGGGCAGTGGCGTATTATGGTAGGAGCGGAGGGGAGCTGTGGCTCCCTAAAAAAACTCAAAAAAATTAAAAAAAAATTATATATACTACTCACGATTTAAAAATCCTAAATCTCGTCACTTTCTCGGCGGCACCAGCGACTCACGAACTCACACTCGTAGCACAGCTCCACTCTCTCACAATATATTTCTCTCCACTCGTCTCTCCATCTCTGGTAATGCTTAACTGTTATTTATTTATTTATTTGAGTCTATTTTTCTTCTACAAAACATAAATCTAATATGCCTTGGTTGCATAGTTGCATCATAAGCAATTCCATGTTGTTTCCAATATACATGATATGAGTTTTAATGGGTAATTCTTGATATGGGTTCAATTATTGAAAAATGTGACAGCATTTTGTGAACAACATGATATTGATTCTCCTGATTGTAATGATGTTTATATAAAACGTTAAGGGCATGCTCGTCATCAGAAGGATCACATCACAGTGGGTCAACATTTTAGAGTGAATCACTTTTGTGTTACAATTGATCAACAATTGCAGGAGTTGAATCACAGGTTTAATGTGCAAACAATGGAGCTTTTGAGGCTAAACAATAGTTTGGTTCTTAAAGATATTTACAAAACATTTTATATGGATGATATATGTGCTCTTGTAGAAAAATTCTATCCAGTGGATTTTAGTGAGCAAGAGAAAATAAAATTGAGATTTCAACTTCAACACTTTATTCTTGAAGTTGTTAGTCATCCAGAATTGAATAACTTGTCAACTATGTCTGAATTGTGTGAAGCTTTGAAAAAAACAGGGAAGGCGAATACATATTACTTGATTGACTGAATAATCTGTCTTATCTTAACTCTTTCAGTTTCTACGGCTACTACAGAAAGATCATTTTCAGCAATGAAGATAATCAAGACAAGTTTGCGTAATAAGATGGAGGATGAATTTCTTGCTGACAATATGATGGTGTATATTGAAAAAGTGATAGCTGAAAGCTTTAGCTTTGATTCAATTATTAATGATTTTAAGTCTTTAAAAGAACGAGGGCATTACTTTAATTCTAGGTACGTCTTTCCTTTTATATATTATATTTTTGTTGTGTTGATGTTATTTTAAATCTTTGATAAAATTATATTTTGTTCTTATAAATTTCAATTATAATATTTTAGTTAGTAGTTACCGCTCTCCTTAATATTTTGGGCAAGTTCCGCCACTGTTAATGGGTTTGACATGTTGGTCAAGCTCTTGGACTTCCATTCATTATGGGGGAAAACCAATAGTAACATCAATAGTTCAAAACTTTCTCTTATATATATATAAGAACTCAGCGATTTGTAAAAAACGTTTCAAGGACAGGGGACGAAACGTAAAAAACGTTTCAGCATTTCTGTTTCGTCAACGAAAATATTCCTTCATGAATATGTTGCAACGTTTCGGGGCAACAATTGAGTATCCATAAATACTCAGTGATTTGCAGAAACAAAAAAAAACAAAGAATACATTACAGAAAACATAACACAAATTCTACTTCTGAAATTCCCCTTCTTTGAATTTTATTCTTTCTTTAAAGTCTATATTTATACGTGCGATTTCTGTTTCTGAAATTCGTTGGAGTGTAACTTTCGAATTTTTGAAAATATAGATTTTGTATCCTGAAAGATTAATTCCTCAGTGAACCTTTTACACCTGAGAGGGAGGAATTAATATATTTAAAGATAACATCGTTTTTCGGCATGCAGAAATGAAGAAAAATAATAAAGTTTATTATCATACATATCTTTCTCATGTAGAAGATGAATAAGTCCATTTATTTAGTTCTACAGTCTCCATTACCCTGTTATACAACAAAAGCTTCTTCCTAGCTCTGTAATCAAAGATGACAGTAGCAAGATAAATCATTACTCAATACAAATATTGGAGGAAATAGAAAATCTAAGGCACAAGGGGGGAGGTATTACAAATCCTTAGAATTCATTCCATCTCAGTTTCCCACTGTTGTTGGATTGAGCTTTTTGGATTCTCTTTAAAGGAAATTGAACGATATGTTGAAATCTGAATCGGGTTTAGATTTTACTATGAAGCCTCAAATTTGTATTCTAGAGAAAGACCTCTCATCTCTGACATCCATTTTCAGAGATGTTGCAGAGATGCAACATGAACATGGACTTAAAGATCTTTGAAAGCGTACAATCAATTTGGCATATGAAGCTGAAGTTGCTATTGACTCTATTCTTGCTCAATATATGTTCTTTGACATTCGTTTTGCTCATTTCATGCAATCATAAAAGAGATCAAGCATATTAGTGCGGAGGTGACCGAGATGTGGTCAGAGAACCTTGCTCTTAAGCTCCCCGGCTGTGTGGTAGAGCCATCTAATCATCCGCCAACTAAACATAGTGATCCCGTGAATAGTGAAGAGATAGTGGGTTTTGAGAAGGACATAGAAAAGATAATTCAGTATCTGATTCGAGGTACATATGAGCTAGACGTCATAACAATTGTCAATTGTAGGCAGGCGTGTCAAAATTAGCCCAAACACAAATGACTCGCCCAAGGTTTTATGGATCTGTGCAAGAGTGATTTTGATGACGAGTTGGTTTGGGCTAGTCCAAGTTGACCCATTATAAATCAACAACCCAAATGAACTCATGATGATGCCCAAGCTCATGAAAATACTCAATTTTATTGATTAGAGCTCCACTCTAGATTAAGATTTTTATTTATAAATAATTATTTAAAAAATTCTTTTATTATTTCGGAACAATAAAAATACACCAACACATCCCAACCCACCCACCACACTATCCATCCACCCTACCCTCCCCTACACCAACTCCCACCCAAGCATTGAACCACCCTCACATCTCTGTCCCCTACCTTGCCTACTCCACGCCACCCCTACCTCCCTACCACCCCAACCCAACCTCCCGCCTCTTCCCCGTCCTACCCACACCTACCCCCTCTACCCCCACCTCATTGCCCTAACCCCATCCTCAAATTTCTATTTCATGTTTTTACTTTTATAAAAATATGAAATTTTTCTTACCTCCGCCTCTAACTCCACCTACCCCCCCCCACCCCACCCCATCCTCAAATTTCTATTTCATATTTTTATTACTTTTATAAAAATTATTAAAAATATGAAATTTTTCTTACCCCTACCCGCCTCCACCCCCACCTCCATGCCCTACGTCATTCTAAAATTTCTATTTCATATTCTTTTACTTTTATAAAAAAATTATAAAAATATGAATTTTTCTTACCTCCAACCCCCTACCCCCTTCCCTCCACCCCATGCCCTACCATCATCCTCAAATTTCTATTTAATTTTTTTTTACTTTTATAAAAAAATTATTAAAAATATGAAATTTTTTCTTACCACCTACCCCTCCACCCCATGCCCTACCCACACCCAACCTCCCTCCTACCTCACCCCAAATTTTTTATTTTATATATTTATTTTACTTTTTATAAAAAATGAGAAAAAATTGTTTACCTCATTCCCGAAGTTTTTACTTTATATATTATTGTACTTCTACAAAAAAATTATAAAATATGAGAAACTTTTCTTAGCCCACTACCCAGCCCCCCTGCCCTCCCACCCATTATTTTATATATTTATTTTGCTTTTATAAAAAATAAAAAAAATTCTTTAAAATATTATATTTATTTTAAAAATAAATATATGAAAAAATCAAATATCATACAAAATAAAATAATATCATAGAAGGTAAGTTTGAAATTTGTAAAAGTAATGTGTTAAGTTGGGCAAGTTGGGTTATGACCCATCATTTAGCCCTTCTTGATGCGTCCATCTTAGCCCATGTAAGCTTTGGACGGATTGACATTGACCCATCTATTGATTCATCTCATCTTGATCCGTCCAACTTTAGCCCAAACAGCCCATGCATGGGAGGACAAGGGAAAACTACCATAGCTAAAATGGTGTATAATGATGACGTGATTGTTTCTCACTTTGATAGGCTAGCATTCTGTTTCATTTCCCAGACATATAACCAGGTAGAGTTATTACAAGAGATTACAATCAAGTTTCCAAGGACAAAGTAGAAAAAAGATGACGGACTTGCTGACATGTTGAGGAAAAGACTAATGGGCAGGAGATACCTGATTGTCTTAGATGATATGTGGGATGTAAAGGCATTGGAAGATTTAAGATTATCTTTCCCAAATGGTGAAAATGGAAGTAGAGTAATAGTAACAACTCGACTTGAGGAGGTAGGTACGCAACTCAAGCACCATACTGATCCTTATTCTCTTCCATTCCTCCCATTAGATGAGAGTTGCAAATTATTGCATAAAGAAGTGTTCCAAAAAGAAGGTTGCCCGCCTGCACTACAAGATGTGAGTTTAGCAGTTGCAGAAAGATGCAGAGGACTGCCTCTGGTGGTTGTCTTGTTAGTTGGAATAATAAAAAAGAAGAAAATGGAAGAAGATTGGTGGCATGAGGTTAAAAATGCTCTATTTTCCTATCTTGGTGAGTCGAAAGAATATAGTCGGGTGACTATGCATTTAAGTTATGATAACTATTGAGAATATAATCAAATATTAAAAGTGTGTTATATCTAATAGCTTAAGCTTTTAGATCAGATGGTCACACACCCAAAGGTTCTGGGATCGAACTTCACCGCCACCCATTCTCAAAAAGAATTTACACGTGCTTGAACCATGAAAAAAATTCAGGCCAGCACGTAAGGGAGCGTGTTGAGAATATAATCAAATATTAAAAGTGTATTCTATATAATAGCTTAAGCATTTAGATCATATGATCACACACTTCAATAATAACTTACCTGATTATTTAGACCTTGTCTTCTTTACATGCGGATGTTTCCAGAGGATGCAAGAATTCCAGTGTCTCAATTGATAAGTTTATGGATCGCAGAAGGCTTTGTGCAAAACATTGAATATGGGAGATTAATGGAAGAGACAGCTGAAGGTTACTTGACGGATTTCATTGGCAGCAATATGGTAATGGTTTCAAGGAGAAGATATAACGGTAAAGTCAAATACTGTCAGGTTCATGATGTAGTGCTTCACTTTTGCATGGAGAGGAGTAGAGAAGAAAAGTTTATGGCAGTGAAGCATTTTGGCCACATTGAAGCTTCGGATTGGATGGAAAATCGACTGAGCTTTCAATTCACTAAGGGACCCTCCGATTCTGCATTGCTGGGCTCCAAAGCACGAATGCCTTTCCACCCACACTTGAGGTCACTGATAACCAATGGAAGTGGCTTTTTAGATTGGAATCCCTTCCATCATGTCATTAATTTAAGACTTCTTAAGGTCTTGGATGTGAGTTCCAAGGAGGTTAGTCATTAGTCGTCAGCTACATTGCATCCACTAATTCACCTGAAGTACCTTGCAGTTAGCACAAGACAATTCTTTTTTTGTTCAGAATCACGTCTGAAAGAAATAATCTCTTGATTATTTTTATTAATAAAATATATATATATAATTTATAATTTTTTATAATAGAAAACATATTCATATTCTAATTTTAAAATCTTATTCTAGTAGTACAAGACTCCTATACTTATAGTAAATGTACAATACTAATTAATGTAATATATATACAAAAATATTACAACAAACATTACCTAAAATATTACCCAAAACGTGGGCTGATTTCTGTACACAGCCGAGACAATAAGAGACAATATACATAAGATATACACGTGTATACCATGTATACCTTATGTATATTTAACACACCCCCGTAGTCATAGCGGGCAGTCTTCGTAAGCTGAGATTGTCCCTAAAATCTTCAAAAAGGACCGAGGGAAGACTCTTTGTAAAGATGTCTGCAATTTGACACCTAGAAGAACCATGGCAGAAGCGTACTTGTCCACCACCTTTTCGCGAACAAAGTGAATGTCCATCTCGATATGTTTAGTGTGCTGGTATTGAACCAGATTACCAGAAAGGTAGAGGGCACTAACATTATCACAATAAGTCAAGGTAGCTTTCTGAATCAGACAATGAAGCTCTAAGAGAAGATTAAATAACCAACATGATTCAGAAAACACATTGGCTACCCATCGATACTAGGTCTCTACACTGGAGAGGGATAAGGTAGCCTGTCGTTTAGCAGACCATGAGACCAAGTGATTGCCCAGAAACATACAGTAACCAGACGTAGAGCGTCTGGTGTCCGGACAACCATCCCAATTAGCATTGGTATACGAGACAAGTGTAGAGGCCGATGACAGATATAGATGCAAACTATAGTCAAGTGTTCCCTGGATGTATCAGATAATGCGTTTGAGCGCATTCATGTGTTCCACCCTAGGATCATGCATAAATAGACACACATGTTGTATGGCATAAGTAATATTCGGTCTCGTAAAAGTAAGATACTGAAGAGCTCCAGCAAGACTACGATAGTGAGTGGGATCCTCGTAAGAGAGCTAGCCGCAACACCTAGCTTGGGCTTGGTATCAACTAGAGTAGAAGTAGACTTACACGAGGACATACCAGCGCACTCAATGATCTCAGCGGCATACTTCCGCTGGGATAAGAATAACCCACCTGTATGACAAGTGACAACAATCCCCAAAAAGTTACTCAAGGGCCCCAAGTCTTTCATAGCAAACTCAGAACTGAGCATTGTCATGATAGACTTGCGCAAAACATCAGAAGAGGAAGTCAAGATAATATCATCCACATATAACAGAATATAAGTCGGGGAAGTACCACGACGATATATGAACAATGAATTATCAGACCTGCTGTGAAAAAACCCAATAGACGAAACATAGTCTGCAAATCTCTTATAACAAGCTCGTGGGGTTTGCTTAAGACCATACAAGGACTTCTTCAATAAACATACATGATGAGGATATTTGAGGTCTCGAAAACCCAAGGGCTGATGCATGTAAACGGTCTCCTTAAGATCACCATGTAAGAAAATATTCTTCACATCTAACTGATGAATGAGCCATGCCTTTGAAAGAGCCAGACTGAGAACAATGCGAATGGTAGCCGGTTTGACCACCAGACTAAATGCCTCACCACAATCCACGCCAACCTGCTGAGTCTTACCATCACCTATAAGACAAGTCTTATGTCTCGCAAAAGAACTATCAAAATTATCTTTATGAGTAAAAATACACATAGACCGAATAATATTAACCCAGAAGGACGGGGCACTAACTCCCACATCTTATTTGCAATAAGAGCATCATATTCGTCGTCCATAGCTAATTTCCAATTCGGGTCATTTAATGCAGACACTAGGTTACGGGGTAGTGGGAATTTAAGAATATTATAATTTAGATTAAAATGTCTCTTTATTTTTAAAATACCCCGTTGACTACGAGCGACAGGTCTGTGACTCGAGGGAGAATTGGGTGGATTTTAGGGAAAAATTGGATTGGTGACGGACTGGCCAACAGGCAGTGGGCCTGCTAGCCCAAAACGGTAACTGGCAGTGACGGTAGAAATCGAGATTGGACCAGTTTCGGTATTAGGCTGGGTAACTAGTCCAATTACTAAAATAGGCCCAATCACGGGACCGTGAACAGTGGTCGGTGGCGGTACTGTAGACCCAGCGGGCAGTGGGCCCGCTGGTGGATTTTGGGTGCGGGACACGTCCGATAAATGGTGGATAATATGCGGAGAGACACCGTCATCCAAAAAATTATACGAACTAGGCACGGGACTACTCACTTTAGCAAACGGAAATTGGGATTCATTAAAAATAACATGATGACTAATGATGGTCTTATTAGACGATAAATCAAAGCATTTATAACTATGATGATTAGACGGATAACCCAAAAACACACAAGGGGTAGACCTAGTCTGAAGTTTGTTAATTGTGGTGGACGAAAAGAGTCCATAACACAAACACACAAAGACCCTAAGATGGGAGCTCCTTTCCTTGCAGTCAAGCGACTTACGAAGGAGTCTTATTATATAAGATATGAAGAGGGGATGAATACGTCAAGCTTTTTATAGGAAGTATGTTCATGAGCTATATAGTCATTTGTAAAGCATGATGCCAAAAAGAAGGGGGCACGGAAGCATGAAACAATAAGGTTCGGAAAATGTTATTAATAGTATGAATTTTGCGTTCGGCTTTCCCATTTTGTGAAGACGTATGAGGACAAGAAAAATAAAAATTGATTTCATTATTAGCTCAAAACTCCTGAAACACTCCCATTATCATATTCTTTGCCATTATCACATTGAATATTTTAAATTTCCCATTCGAATTGGGTTCTAATGAATGCTCTAAATTTTAAGAAAGTGAAAAAACTTGAGATTTTTTCGCTATCGGAAAAGTCCAAAAAATTAGAATAATCATCCAAAAATAGAACATAATAACGATGACCCAAAGAACTGAGAACAAGAGATATCCATAAATCTCTATGAATAATATCAAATGACATTAAAGTATGAGAATTAGAGTCTAAAATGACATTAAAGTATGAGAACAAGAGTGTGTATTGCAGAATCAATGCCGGTCGGGGTGGGGCCCGCTGCATGATGGGCTTGTGGAGGCTGGGGTCCAAGCACACCGGTTTGCTGCCCCGACCCAGAACTGGTGCGGAATCTACTATTGTTGTCATTGGGCCAAAACTGTTGTTGGGCAACCCATTAGCCCGCGACTAAATTATTGTAAAAGGGGTGGTAGTTGGGCCAAGGGCCACAGGCCCAATTCCAGGGCTAAGAAGCCCAAGGTTGGGACCAGGCTGCCTGCGGCCCACTGCTACTGTTCCGATAGCCATTCCCGCCGCTGCTACTATTCCTGCCGGTGATGTTGTTGTTTCTGCCGCGACGGTTTTGCCGCCTCGATTTTTGCCATTGTTTTTACGACTATTTTTACCGCCCCCTTGAGCACAGTGTGGGCTCGAATTATCAATGAAACCTTTAGAATTGGTGGAGGACGTCATCATGACCACGGGACTAGCACTAGTAGCCGCCTTCTTAGCCAAGCCGATTTCTTTCAAAGTAAGCACGTAGCGGGCTTGATAGAACTCCGGGAGGGGATTACTTTGACGAATGAGAGTTCCAACGCCACTATAGGCCAAAGATAGTCCAGTAACTATCTGTAGGACAAGACGATCTTCACTAACGGACGCACCAACGTTGTGAAGTTGGTCCACCAATTGTTTCAACCTTTTGCAATATGCTGAAATGTTTGGAAAATTTTTCATGTTGAAGTGGGAAAATTCCTGCTCAAAGGTAACAACTCTGAAATTTCGATTATCTTGGAATATGTCACGCAACCTATCCCAAGCAGCCATCTCCGTAGCGTCTGGCTCAATAATTTTTTGCAACAGGTCGGTAGAGATAGTAGAGTAAATCCACTGAAGAACGGTGGCATCAAGAGTCATCCACAACTTAGGATCATCCTCGCGTTTAGGCACCTCTGTATCCTCAGGAGCAGAAGGGATAATGTGATGGATGACTTGATGCGAGCGTGCGTGCATTTTGAACAGTTCGGCCCACGTCGCATATTGAACGTTTTCTATTTCAAGAATAAGAGGGATGTGATTCTTGATGTTAGAAACAACAAGGGCAGGGTGAAACGTGTTCTTGGAGTTAGACATACTGAAGGAACAATATGTGATTGAGGAATTTGGAAGAGAGAATTTGGGATCGGAAAAAAAAGGACGGAAACTGAGGATGAACTCTCGGAATTCGTGAGACGAGAAGAAAATATTTAGAGAGGAAATATTTGACCTAGACTTCTGATACCATGAAATAAATAATCCCTTGATTATTTTCATTAATGAAATAATATATATACAATTTATAATTTTTCATAATAGAAAACTTATTTCTATTCTAATCTCAAAACTTTATTATGTTTGTTGTAATATTTTAGTGTAAATATTGCATTAATTAGTATTCTAATCTCAAAACTTTATTCTAGTAGTACAAGAGTCCTATACTTTTGGTAAGTGTACAATACTAATTAATGCAATATTTACACTAAAATATTACAACAAACATTACCTAAAATATTACCCAAAACGTGGGTTGATTTTTGTACACAGCCGAGACAACAAGAGACAATATACATAAGATATACACGTGTATACCGTGTATACCATGTATACCGCCTTATGTATATTTAACAACATCTGCCCCATCTAGAAACAATAATTGTGAAATGTTTTGCCAAGCCCACGGTGTTACCAGCGATTTTATGGAAACTGGAAAACTTAAGGCATGTTGAGATTGATGATGCTGTTTTTTGATTTTGAAAACAATAAGCAGTGTATCTTTAATCAATCCTCTAAATTGGAAAATTTGAGGATATTAAGGGGAGTTAGAATTGAAATTGATAGCGTCGATGTCTTATTACAGAGGTGTCCAAATCTTCAAGAACTTGAGGCCAGTTTGTGGAGAAGTAAAGATTCTGCAGAGCTTTATCCCAAAATGGAGAGCCATACTCAGCTTCAAAAACTTTGCCTTACCTTTTACTCGTCCCCAGATGTGTCCAAGTTACACTTGCCTCCAAATTTAAAGAAGTTGGTGCTAGAAGGGACTAATGAGAAAGCGCAATTTCCTCCATTGCGGGACTACCAAGTCTGGAGTATCTCACGTTAATGGATTCGGAGTTTATTCAATCCAAAGAGTGGTGCCTTGAAGATATCACGTTTCATAAACTTAAGTTCTTGAAACTGGCGACCTTAGATATCTCAAGGTGGGATGCCCTAGAGGAATCTTTTCTCCTTCTTGAAATGCAAGTTATAGATTTTTGTCCATATCTCGAGGAAATCCCCCTGAGCTTTTCAGATATACAAACACTGAAACAAATTGAGTTGAGAGGGTACAGGACTAAATCTCGGGAGGTTTCAGCTGTGAAAATAAAGGAAGAAGTCGAAGAGAACGAAGGAAACGACCGTCTTAACCTCATTATCAAAGTAAGTAAAAGCAAACTCATATGTACTGTTTTTTAGTATACGTGCATCTAACGTGCATCAATATGTTTAAGGGTGAGGCAGCGGCGCCTAGCGAGGATGATGCTGCTACCGATGATTTCTGATAGGGAGGATGATGCTGATAGGATGGATGATGACAGCAGTGAGTCAAGTGCTCTGCAATTTTTTTAGCTATTTCCATTACCTTCTTTTCAATTTTTTTGTTGGTTGATTGGATGTCAGATTTCTCTTAGTTGCTCCATGTCTATCTTAAAGTAGCGAGGATGTGCTGAATTTGACAATTGTTTCAACAACTACAGGCAGGGTGTATGGAGTTCATTCTTAGCTAATTGTCGCGGTCATGCTCATGCTGGAGTCTATTATGCAGCTAGCTGAGATACCCATCCTCTTATATTGTGAAACTACTATTGAAAGCAAACTACACTACTACTGATTGCCAAGGTTTTCTTTTTTTTATTGTGATAGTGATTATATTTCATATATATATATATATATATATATATATATATATATATATATATATATATATATATATATAAAAGGTGTATACATGCATTATCAGCCGTATATATATGAGCTTGTATTCCCCCTGCTCCTAGAGGTGTGCCTCAGATCACTGTCTACTTCGACATTGATGCAAATGATATCTTGAATGTCTCTGTTGAGGACAAGACCATTGGACAGAAGAACAAGATCACAATTACCAATGACGAGGGTAGGTTGTCGAAAAAAGAAATTGGGAAGATGGTCCAGGAAGCTAAGAAGTACAAGGCAGAGGATGAAGAACTCAAGAGGAAGGGGGAGGCCAAAAATTCACTGGAGAACCACGCTTTCCCGTTCGAGTGTCGAAGCAGAATATCGAGGCGTTGCGAATATTGTTATCGAGCTATGTTGGCTCCGAAATCTCCTTCTTGAGCTTCATTGTCCCATACGTAAGACATCTTTAGTTTACTGTGATAACATATCTGCTGTCTACTTGTCTCATGACCCGGTTCAGCATCAGCGAACCAAACATATTGAGATGGATATTCACTTTGTTCGTGAGAAGGTTGCAATGGGTCACGTTAGGGTGTTGCATGTTCCTTCTTCGTATCAGTACATAGATATCTTCACAAAGGGGCTTCCTCAAAGAATCGCTTCCTTGACTTGATTCAAGACGGTCCGCCTCCTCCCGCTCCGACTGAGGGGGTGTGATAGTGAATATATTCCATATATATTCACAATATATTATGTAATTAATATTTAGTGTAATTAAGGTAAAATAGATATTCTAATTCTATTAGGACTACAATTATAATTAAGGTAAAATAGAGATTCTAATTCTATCAGGACTAAAATTGTATACTCTATATATATACAGTAAACCTCGATAAATGAATATTCGATAAATTAATAACCTCGATTAAATAATAATTTTCTCCGGTCCCGACTTGGGCCAATGGGATAAAATAATAACCTCTATAAATGCATAAGATAATAATTTTAAAAAAAATCCTTGAGACCCACTGAAAATATAAAATAATAATTCATTAAATACGTATGGAAATTACATACATAATTCATAAAATAAAGCATTTCCTAAACAATTTTTATTTCAAACTTTATGCTTTCCTAAAATTATATAACTTGATGATTTTTATTTTTTTACTCACATAATGCTTTTCTCATCTCATCAGTTAGCATAGACTTTTTTACACATTTCAAATGAGTAACCATGGAAGAGAAGATATAATATATGAATTTTTATATTTTGGTATATGAAGTTAAAGTACATGTGTCTATTTATAAACTCTATATTGTGTACTTGAAACAATTCACAACACTTCATATTCTAACACTTCATGTTCTAATGTACATGCATTCTATTTTGAATCACGCCAACCCAAGATTAATAAACTTCTTTTTGACAAGATTAATAAACTTAGATACAATGCACCATCATTAATTAATTGTTTATTTATTTTCTTTTCTTAGTTAATGAAAAAAAATTAATTGTTTAATTTGAGAAATATAATGTACAAAAACTCCGCCACTGTCTATGTGTATATACCTTGAAGAACTACTATATATTTTAAGAGGACCCCTCAAACATATCTGTTGAAGTGGGTCAGTGTGCCCCTTAGCTCCTTGAGCATAAACGCGCGACCCAAGTTTAAGTCTGGACATTAACATTTTCTTAAGTTGACAGTTAAAAAAAAAGAACAAAATGTTTTGTTGGCAGGTTTCGAATAGGGAACCTAATGTGTATAACTTGAGAAATTATTGGGATACAATTGTTGTAGGGAACGAGAAGTAAGTAACTATTACAATAATAGAAAGAATAAACTAACTATTACAATAAACTGGAAATCAAGGACTTAACCGATGGCTTGTGTGATTCGCTGAGTCGCGTGATGACACTATTTCTTTAAGACAAGATTGCCCCGTATATCTCCTTTTACGATATTGAGCAATAGTCTCCCAAGATACAACAACAACTTTAACAAGTGAGCAAAGGAAACTCAAGTGTTACTCTTGAAAAACTTTGAGTATAGTGACTTTGCTAGAGAGGAAGAATATGAACTCTGAAAATCTGTAGAATATTTTCTAAGTGTTGAGTGTTGTGTTCAATTGAGCCAAAGGCCTCAATTTATAGTGTAAGTAGAAGACTCGTCACCTATCTAACTAATGGTCGCAATAGCCATGTAATTGCATTTGAATGAGGGGTTACATTCAGCCAAATAATAGCTGAATTCATGTGGCAAGTAATGGAGTATCAATGCTCCAAAACCAGTCCAAACGTCAGATTTTTCAACTTCTCGTCGCAGCAATCTGCCTCCGAAGCGTCGCGGCTTCAATAGCTGACCAGCCATTTTGCGCCGTGGCGCAGGTAGCACCGCGGCCCTTCACGGCTCCGCGGCGATTTCCGACTCGTTTCATCTTACACTTCGTACACTTCTTCCTTCCTTTACCAACGTGGAATACTTTATCATTTGGCCAATAACCGTCCACAATTCTTTGTCTCAAACGTATTACATACGTACCAATATTTTTTTCACTAATGAAATTTTCGATACTTGGCATTACGTGTGCACATGTGTGGAAATGACGTTTCCGACGTGCGGGCCCAATTGTTCGAGTCATAAATTAATGGGATATACTTAATTCCACATTTATTAAATTTCCAACAATCCCCTCTTGAAAGAGATTTTGGCGCGCACACATGGTGCATTTTCTAGCAATCTTTCAGGGGACCGATGTTGCGTCTGGATAGGTAGCATACGCTTTGAACCTTCCATAGTTTGAATATCATCGGACTTACTTACAGCGCGGTGAATGTGATGTCTTGAACCGTCAGTGTTTAGTGTAAGCCAAGTCAACTGTACCAACACAACAACTTCCTCTACTCAGTTCTTCGTAATGTTTTGTCCGTTGTGGCCGTAGACACTTCTTGGATTCTTAAGTGCGTTCATTTGAGGCGGCCTGTCCTCGCACTTAAATAGGTGGTCTCCTACAAGGTATCCTGCTATACCCCACTTTATAGGTGTTAGGAACCATTAAAAATTTCCCCAAAACTAACCTCAACCGATGAGGATTATTAAAGGTTTTGGAAACTTAACATTCACCCACACTGCAAATAACACTTATAGTCTATCGCGGGAACGACTTTGGATTTGGTATTTCTCTACAGAAATCACTATCCGAAGTGCTCATGCTTCCACTGAAGTGATCAACTGAACCTTTACATCTTAGTTTTCCCATTGAACCTAATTCCTGGGATCTCCAGTCAGTAAGGTTGGGTTAGCATCGTATTGGTCCTTATACTTTGGGTTTTAAGCCCATTCCTCTAGATAGGCAGAACATCTGATCCTTGGGTAAGCCCTTATCAGCGGATCTGCTATATTATCATTTGACTTTATGTAGTCAATGGACATTATACCCGTGGTGATCAGCTGCCTAACGGTCTTATGCCTCCATCGAATATGAGGAGACTTGCCATTGTACATAACATTATGTGCCCTTCCTAGAGTCGATTGGCTATCGCAGTGGATCATTACAGAAGGTACGGGTTTGTTCCAACAAGGAACATCTTCTAAGAAGTCGTGAAGCCACTCAGCTTCTTCTCCTACTTTATCTAAAACGATAAACTCCAATTCCATCGTGGATCGGGCGATGCAAGTTTGCTTAGAGGATTTCCAAAACACAACCCCACCACCAATTGTAAATACGTACCCACTGGTGGACTTGGTGTTCTCTATATCAGATATTCAGTTTGCATCACTGTACCCCTTTAGTACAACTGGATATCTCGAATAATGTAACCCGTAAGTTAGCGTGTATTTCAGGTATTGAAGTACCAGATTCAACGCCTTTCAGTGATCATCACTCGGATTACGGGTAAACCTAGCCAACTTGTTGACTACATAAGCAATATCAGGTCGGGTGCAGTTTGTTATGTACATCAAACTTCCGATCACATGTGTATATATCTCTTGGCATATGGGTGCACCACGATTTTTATCAAGCTTTTGATTTCTATCCATTGGTGACTTTATAGGCAAACTATCAAACATCTCGATCTTTCTCAAAACATCATCGATGTAGTGAGACTGAGATAAAACCAGTCCGTCAAACGTCTTAGAGATTTTTATCCCTAAGATGATATCTGCGATACCCATATCCTTCATATCGAAGCATTGTTTCAACATGTTCTTAGTCTCTAAAATTATGCTAGGGCTGCTCCCTGTGATCAACATGTCATCTACATACAGGCATATCATAACAAACGAGTCAGAGTTACCTTTCATGTAGACACATTTGTCACACTCATTAATGGCGAAACCCTTCGATAGTAGAGTACTATCAAGTTTTTCCTGCCATTGCTTCGGGGCTTGTTTCAGCCTGTACAGAGATTTGACAAGCCGACAAACTTTCTTCTCTTGCCTTTGAACCACATACCCCTCGGATTGGTCCATATAAATTTCTTCTTCCAAATCACCATTTAGGAAGGCTATCTTTACATCCATTTGATGTATCTCAAGGTCAAGCAATTCTGCGATCGCAATGAATACCCGTATGGATGTCATCCGAGATACCGGGGAGTACGTGTCAAAGTAGTCAAGACCTTCTTTCTGCCGATAGCCCATGACTACCAACCTAGCCTTTTACTTATCTATAGACCCATCTGCATTATACTTCCATTTGAATATCTACTTACAACCCAATGGTTTATTTCCCGGAGGAAGATAAACCAACTCTCAAGTATGGTTATGCAGAATGGAGCCTATTTCACTCTTAATAGCTTCTTTACAGAGTGGTGCTTCTGGAGTTGACAATGCTTCAACAATTGTCCTTGGTTCATCATCAACCATATAAGCTACAAAGTCAGGACCGAGTTGACAATGCTTCAACAATTGTCCTTTCCATAATTCATATGGAGTTTTGTCCTTACCCTTATGTGGGACTCTGCTAAGAATCGTATTAGCGGTAAGGACAGCTTCTCCCCACATGTTTTGAGGAAGATCGGAATTGATGAGCAAGGCATTCATCATTTCCTTCAATGTGTGATTCTTACGTTCCGCCACACCGTTCGATTGAGGTGAGTATGGAGCCATCGTTTGATGAACAATGCCTTCTTGGGCACAATATTCCTTAAATGATGCTACATATTCTCCCCTTCTATCGCTACAAATGGATTTAATTTGTATGTTTAGTTGGTTCTCAACTTCTGTTTTGTAACGTCGGAACGCTTCAAAAGGCTTCATCCTTACTTTTCAATAAGTAAAGGTAACAATACCTTGTGCTATCATCAAATAAATGTCACAAAGTACTTGTTCCCCCCCCCCACCCCCCCTAGTTGGTGCAAACTTCAAATCACATATATCTGTGTGAATAAGTTTTAGAAGAGCGGTATTCCTTTCGACGGATCGAAAAGGAAGCTTTGTGAGTTTTGCCTCTACGCACACCTCACACTTATGTTGAGGGTTTATGTCGATAGATGGCAACAACTCCAACTTGACCAACCTTTGGATGGACTTGTAGTTGACATGTCCTAATCTATGATGCCATAAATTAGAGGACTCAAGCAAGTAAGATGAAGAGGCTTCAATATTATTGTTTTTACGTAATACATACATGGTGTTCACTTTGAATAGGCCTTCACAGATGAATCCTCTTCCAACAAACATTTCATTCTTAGTAACTACAAATTTAATGGACTCAAACACTAGCCTAAAACCAGCAATAACCAATAAAGGACCTGAAATTAAATTTCTTCTAATATCAGGAACATGCATCACTTCCTTCAGAGTGAGCTCCTTTCCAGAAGTCATCTTCAGGACTACCTTTTCTACCCCCAGCACGTCAGAGGAAGCGTTGTTGCCCATGAACAACTTCTTATTTGTAACTGATGTATAAGTGGAGAAGGCATCTCTATTGGAACAGATGTGTCTTGTAGCACCTGTGTCCATCCACCATTGCATAGGATTCTCAACCAGGTTTGCTTCTAGCACCACCGCTGAGAACTCCTCAATCATGTCATCCAGAAACTGGTCCTTGACAACGTTAACCTTAGCCTTTCCCTTAGCTTTGGCTTTCTCTAGTTGCTCAGTCTTGAGCTTGCGGCAGTCTTTGATCATATGACCAGGTTTTCCACAGTGGTGACAGTTTCCTTTGAACTTCTCTGTGGCTTGGGTCTTGCCGTCTTTCTGAAACTTCCGCTTCTTGCTTAGGTTCCCTATGGCCTCAGCCAGATTTTCCTTTGCCTCAGCGGGTTGTTTACCCCTAGGCATGGCCTTCTTATTATCTTCCTGAATTTGGAGTTTGATAATAAGTTCTTCAAATGTCATCTCATTTGTCTTGAGCTTTAAGTAGCTCATAAACTCATTCCATGAAGGAGGTAACTTTTTAATCAGTGATGCAACCAAAAACTGCTCGTTTGGCTTCATACCTTCCAAATCCAGGTGATGTAAAATCATTTGGAATTCCTGGACTTGGGACATTACTGTCTTATTACCCACCATTTGAAATTTCAGAAATTTCCCAATGATGAATTTCTTAGTACCTGCATCTTGTGCGTTGTACTTCTTTTGTAGCTTCTCCCACAACTCTTTGGTGGTGCCAACGGTGCAATACACCGTGTAGAGAGGGTCTGACAAGGAGTTCAGTTTGTAATTCTTACACACGAAATCACTATGACTCCATGCATCAAGAATCATCTTCATGCCATTAATGACATGGATATCTAGGCCCCGTTCACCCGTTTCAGAAAGCGAAGGGTCCATTTCATCTCCAGCTTGTGGAGGATATTCTATTAGGAAACGTGACATTCCCATAATAGTCAGGTAGAATAGCATCTTTTGTTGCCATCTTTTGAAGTTTGTCCCCATGAACTTTTCAGGGCGTTCATGATGAAATCCAACGGGTAGAGGAGCGGCAACATTCCCTTAAGTGGCAGCAAAGGCGTTGGATGAGCCTTGAGCAACCGGAAAGGCATTAGGAGTGCCTTGAGCAGTGGGGAAGGCAGAGGGATTGCCTTGAGCAGCAGCAGCAGAATCAGAAGCAGTTTGATTTATACCAGTCATTTTTCTAACTTAGTTACTTACAACAAAATCTTGGCTTAAAATTATTGGGATACAATTGTTGTAAGGAACGGGAAGTAAGTAACTATTACAATAATATAAAGGATAAACTAACTATTACAATAAACTGGAAATCAAGAACTTAATTGGTGGCTTGTGTGATTCGCTGAGTCGAGTGATGACACTCTTTCTTAAAGACAAGATTGCCCCGTATATCTCCTTTTACGGTATTGAGAAATAGTCTCTCAAGATACAACAACAACTTTAACAAGTGAGCAAAGGAAACTCAAGTGTTACTCTTGAAGAACTTTGAGTATAGTGACTTTGCTAGAGAGGAAGAATATGAACTCTGAAATCTGTAGAATATTTTCTAAGTGTTGTGTTCAATTGAGCCAAATGCCTCAAATTATAGTGTAAGTAGAAGACCCCTCACCTAGCCAACTAATGGCCTCAATAGCCATGTAATTGCACTTGAATGAGGGGTTACATTCAGCCAAATAATGGTTAAATTCATGTGGCAAGTAATGGAGAATCAATGCTCCAAAACCAGCCCAAACGTCAGATTTTTCAACTTCCCGTCGCAGAAATCTGCCTCCGAAGCGCCGCGACTCCAGTAGCTGACCAGCCATTTTGCGCCGCGGCGCAGCCTGGGAGGTGCCGCGACCCTTCACGGCTCCGCGGCGATTTCCGACTCGTTTCATCTTACACTTCGTACACTTCTTCCTTTCTTTACCAACATGGAATACTTTGTCATTTGGCCAATAACCGTCCAAAATTTTATGTCTCAAACGTATTACATACGTACCAATATCTCTTTCACTAATGAAATTTGCAATACTTGGCACTACGTTTGCATGTGTGTGGAAACGACGTTTCCGACATACGGGCCCAATTGTTCGAGTCATAAATTAATGGGATATACTTAATTTCACATTTAGTAAATTTCCAACATAAACCGCCAGCGAGCGAGCTCTAAGCAACTATGCCATTTTATTTATATTTATTTTTACATTGGTTCTATGGTGTTTAACAAAATTTTCAAATAATGCGGTGTTGCATGACATTGTGATTAGAGACAGACCCAGGATGTGAAGTCGATGCTTCGACTAACATACATCTTCCTTGATGGTGCCTCCGTGTCTTAAAATCCTGGATCCGCCTCTAGTACTATCATTTTAAAACCTGTCAGAGCATTGTTTCTTTTTTGCTGTTATAGTTTGGGGGTAGTTATCCCCTTTAATTTCTATGATCCTTTCATCCTACACCTTTTGTGCAGCACCTGCAAAATTAGTTTGGGGATACAAGTACAAAAGTTTTTCCCTGGTTGAATATTAGTACAACTGTCAATCATCAACCATCAGATTTAACATTTTAGCAGCATAGAAAACTAAGGTGAATTTAAAGATGACACTTACTGTACAAAAATAATGATCTGATACTAGATTCAAAGGTTTTGATAGGTGCAGGGCCTTTGATTTAATTATCTTGTGATTGTGTTTTCGTAAATACCTATGTGGTATAGAAGATTTAATCTCCAAGGAAGTGTCAACCTTATAAAGGTAGCATACCTTGCGACTCCCTTATTAGTCACGAGTCACGACATAGAGCAACAACTTATGAAGCTTGAAACAGGCAACTGCAAAGCTACGTGATTGTCACTATTCGACATCAAGGATGTTATCTCGTTTGAAGATGAACATTCATTTTCTTGAATATGACATCAGAAAGCTCTGCAAACAAAAATAACAATGAATAAAAACAAGTTTTTGAGGAAATGGAAAAGGAGAATTGGCTCTGTTGTACATGGTTATCCCTAGGAAAGGGTGTATTTTATATAATTAAGCAGAAATTTTCTTTTATTTCATAGGAAATGTGTTATACGTACTTGAATGCAGTCAAAATCTGAAGAGTGTTGGGACAAACGTTGGAGAAACAATATTCACATGAATTAGATCAGAGCTAATAATCGCTCTATGTTTAAGTGTAATAATGATAAATAAGGTTTTTGGTTTGGAATGTGATGAGGATAATACGCAATAGATATTGTTACATAGTTTCACCTGGAAGATTTGAATCCTGCTAGTAGTCCGATATCAATATGTATAAAGTTGATGTAAAGATCATGATGCAAACAAAGCTGATGGAAGAAATTATGATGTGAAGCTATTGGTATGCATTTTAGACCGCAGTATATCTTAACATAAAGCTCAAAAGGCAAGAGACAACAGCAAAATACAACACTGGAATTGTTTCCCGGAGTTCATAAAGTTGTTACTCCATTTTAAGAGTCTATTTTAAAGATGTATGTTTGGAATTGAAAGAAATAATCCCCTTCATTATTTTCATTAATTGAAAGGCTATATATACAAGTTATATATTTCCATAATAGGAAGATCCTATTCCTATTCTACTTCTAAATCCTTATTCTACCATAATTCTAACTATACAATTATGGTAAGTGTATAACACTAATTAAGGTAACCTTTACAATACAATATACTACAAATATATATACCATATATACAATATTGTGTTGTCCACAATTCTGGCCGAGAGGCCCACTTCCGAGGCCCTAAGCGGCCCTCTGCTTTGCTGCCTTGGCTGCTGGCCGAAGGCCCACTGCCGAGGCCCAATTGGCCCTCTCCGCTTCTTGCCGCCGTCTGGCCAAGGCCCACCGCCGAGGCCCAATTTGCCCATCGTTCGCTGCTGCCACCCATCGCCTACCCATTTGCTTTGTATATATGTGATATACACTGCTGTATATTCAGTGTATATCACATGTATATTGCTTTGTTTAACACACCCCCGCAGTCATAGCGGGCGGTTTTCGAACGCTGAGACTGTCCCTAAAATCTTCGAAGAGAACCGCTGGTAGACCCTTTGTAAAGATGTCTGCAATTTGATAACGAGACGGGACATGACATACGCGAACTTGACCCTTTGCAACCTTTTCACGGACAAAGTGAATGTCCATTTCGATATGCTTGGTGCGCTGGTGTTGAACTGGGTTACCTGAAAGGTAGATGGCACTAATGTTATCGCAATATACCAAGGTTGCCTTCTGAATGGGACAATGAAGCTCCAAAAGCAAATTACGTAGCCAACATGACTCGGAGACCACATTCGCTACCCCTCGATATTCTGCCTCTGCCTTTGGAGCGTGATGAGTTGCTTGACGCGTTTTGCCGACTATGAGACCAAGTTGTTGCCAAAGGAACATACTGATGGCAGTCGGCCGTCGGTGTCCTGGACAACCACCCCAATCAACATCCGTGTAAGAGACAAGTGTGGATGTAGATGAAGGATACAAGTGCAACCCATAGTCCAGTGTCCCCTGTATATACCGAATGATGCGTTTGATTGCATTCATGTGCTCAACTCTGGGATCATGCATGAATAAACACACCTGCTGAACCGCATATGTAATATCCGGTCTGGTAAAGGTAAGATACTGGAGGGCTCCTGCCAGACTGCGATAGCGAGTCGGGTCCTCGTATGGTGCACCTGCTGTGGCACTTAGCTTTGGGTTTGCATCAACTGGCATGGAAGTGGACTTACAGGATGACATCCCAGCCCTCTCGATGATCTCAGCAGCATACTTCCGTTGAGACAGAAACAACCCACCTGAATGACGCTTGACGGCAATCCCCAAAAAATAACTCAAAGGCCTTAAGTCTTTCATAACAAACTCAGAACTGAGCATGGTCATGATAGATTGGCGCAAGGCATCGGAAGAGGCAATCAAGATGATATCATCCACATACAACAGAATATAGGCTAATGACGAACCACGGCGGTAGATGAACAAGGAATTATCTGACTTGCTGTGAGTGAACCCAATAGTCGAAACAAAATCAGCAAATCGTGTATACCAGGCCCGTGGAGACTGCTTAAGCCCATATAGCGATTTCTTCAATAAACAGACATGATGAGGGTGGTTGGGATCCCTGAAACCCAACGACTGATGCATATAAACTGTTTCCTTGAGATCACCATGTAGAAAAGCATTCTTGACATCTAACTGATGAATTGGCCAAGTCTTTGAAAGAGCCAAGCTAAGCACAGTGCGAATGGTAGCCGGTTTGACCACCGGACTAAACGTCTCACCACAATCAATACCAACCTGCTGAGTCTTACCATCACCAACAAGTCGCGCCTTATGCCGAGCAAATGACCCATCTGAATTCTCCTTATGAGCAAAAATCCACATAGACCTGATAATATTAATACCATATGGACGGGGCACCAACTCCCATGTCTTATTATCAATAAGAGCATTATATTCATCAGTCATAGCAATTTTCCAATTATGGTCATTTAATGCGGACACAGGATTGCGGGGCAAGGGGGATTTAGAGACATCAGAATGTAAATTAAAATATCTTTTAGGTGTAAAAATACCCCGCTGACTACGAGTGACCGGTCTATGACTCGAGGAAGAATTAAGGGAATTTTAGGAATATTCTGGGCTCGGGACGGGTGGCGACAAGCGGTGGGCTCTTGGCCCAAATCGGTAAATCTGGAATAAACCGGACCCAGATTTAATGGTGGGTAGCCCAATAGCCGGAACTGCTCCGGTGGCTGTATTTTCTGGCGTGGCGGTACTGCAGGGCGGTAGGCGATGGGCCATTGGAGGATTTTGGGTACGGGAGACGTCCGAAAAATTCTGAATAATATACGGGGATATTTGGTCATCCAAAAAATTATACGACTTAGGTTCGGGAATATGAACTTTCGTAAATGGGAATTGAGTTTCATCAAAAATGACATGGCGATTGATTATGATTTTTTTGGAGGATAAATCAAAATATTTATAACCACGATGATTTGACGGATAACCCAAAAACACACACGGGGTAGACCGAGCCTGAAGTTTGTTAATTGTGGTGGATGGGAATAGCGGATAACACAAGCACCCAAAAATCCGAAGGTGAGAATAAGAAGTGTTCTTATTATATAAGATTTTGAGAGGGGAAGAATATGTCAGACCTTTAGACGGAATTATGTTAAGAAGGTAAGTGGCCATTTGTAGAGCATGATGCCAAAAATATGGAGGTATGAAGGCATGGATTAGGAGAGTTCGGACAATGTTATTTATGGAACGAATTTTGCGTTCGGCTTTCCCATTTTGTGAAGATGTATGAGGACATGAAAAATGAAAATTTATCCCATGAGTAGCACAGAATTCTCGAAACTCCATATTGTCATACTCTTTCCCATTATCACATTGAATATTTTTTATTTCTCTTTCGAATTGAGTACGAATGAACGCCCTAAATTTTATGAAGACGGAAAACACTTGTGATTTATTCGCAATTGGAAACGTCCACAAAAATCTAGAATAATCATCTAAAAAGAGAACATAATATCGATGACCCATTGAACTAAGAACAGGAGATGTCCATAAGTCGCTATGAATAATGTCAAATGACATAGAAATATGAGAATTGGAGTCTACAAATGGCAACTTAACAATTTTTCCTAATGAACAAGACTGACAAATTGGAGTACGACTCGTACCCTTATAAGAAATAAAACTATTTTTATCTAAGGCTGATAAAATAGACGATCCCGGATGACCCAGACGAGCATGCCACATGGATGGTGAGATGGCTGCCAAAGCTGAGGGCAAGGCTGGACTCGATGGACTGAAACCGGGCATGATAGGATACAGATCCCCCTACTATCACACCTCATGAGATGACTCCCCGTTTTGAAATCCTTCACAGAGAAACCGAAAGGATCAAATTCAACAGAAACAGAATTGTCATTTGTGAACTTTCGGACAGACACTAAATTTTTAATCAATTTAGGAGCATGTAAAGTATTTTTCAAGAGGAGAGGTGGATTGGGAGGAGATAACGTTTTCTGACCATACCCTAGAATTGGAATAGAACTGCCATTACCAACAATTATACCCCGAGGGGTGCTCAAATTGTAATAAGATGAGAGAGTACCTGATTCGGAAGTCATGTGAGTAGTGGCCCCGGTGTCCATGTACCAATTTGGGTCCGGTTGAGTCAATCCCAACGTGTGCATCGTGGCCTCGATATCGGTCTGAGTTGGGCCTGCTGTATGATGGGCTTGTGGAGTGCGGGCCCGAGGACTCTGGCCGTCTTTGGGCTGATGCATTCTGCTGTGGGGGTCGTTCTTTGGGCCAATGGCGATGGGCGCCAATGCTGGGTATTGGGCCTGGTCTGTTGGCCAGCCCAGCGGCGTTGGCGGCTTCTGGAGAGTGGGTGCCACGCCATTGGCCCCACCTTTGGGCCACAGGTGGTGGTGGGCCATCAGACCGAATGGGACCCACCGCCTGCTTGTTGCTCACCGGAACCGCCACCAGAATCACTTCGTTTGCCTCCGCGGTTTTTGTTATTTTTGCGATTATTCTTGCCGCCACCATTATTATGGTTTTGGCCCGAATTATTAACAAAACCCGAAGAACTAGGAGAGGATGCCACCATGACAACTGGGCTTGCTCCGGTAGCCGCCTTTTTAGCCAAACCGGCTTCTTCCAACGTCAGCATGGAGCGGGCTTGATGAAAGTCGGGAAGAGGGTTGCTTTGGCGAAGGAGAGTTCCAACACCATTATAGGCCTCCGAAAGCCCGGCAACCAACTGTAGAACTAGACGATTATTTGTTACTGGTGCGCCAACATTACGGAGTTGATCCGCCAATTCCTTTAGTTTCTTGCAATATGCAGAAACGTTCGGAAATACGTCCATTCGAACGAGAGAGAATTCCTGCTCGAGTGTGACGATACGGGAATGTTGGTTGTCTTGGAATATGTCACGCAATCTATTCCATGCAGCCATAACCGTGGTATCGGGCTCTATAATCGTCTGTAGAAGGTCCACTGAAATAGTGGCGTATATCCACCGAAGAACGGTAGCATCAAGTGTAATCCATACCTCAGGATCCTCCGCATGAAGGGGTCTAGCGGGAGGAATTATGTGATGAAGAACTTGATAAGAGATAGCGTGAATTTTAAACAACTCCGCCCACGTTGCATATTGAACGTTTTCCATCTCAAGGACAATAGGGACACTGAGCTTGATATTGGAAACCGTGAGGGCAGGGTGAAAATTGTTCTTAGACATATTTGAAAGAACAAAGAAGGAGGATAAATTTAAGAGAGGTTTTTGAGAGCGGAAAACAAGATATTTGGAGAGAAAACCCCGAGGGAGGGGGGGGGGGGGTTCTCGGCCAAAGAGGCAAAAGTTTGAGAGAAGAAAACTTTTGGTTAGACCTAGTCTCTTGATACCATGAAAGAAATAATCCCCTTCATTATTTTCATTAATTGAAAGGCTATATATACAAGTTATATATTTCCATAATAGGAAGATCCTATTCCTATTCTACTTCTAAATCCTTATTCTACCATAATTCCAACTATACAATTATGGTAAGTGTATAACACTAATTAAGGTAACCTTTACAATACAATATACTACAAATATATATACCATATATACAATATTGTGTTGTCCACAATTCTGGCCGAGAGGCCCACTTCCGAGGCCCTAAGCGGCCCTCTGCTTTGCCTTTGGTCAGCCGTCAAGGCCCACTGCCGAGGCCCAATTGGCCCTCTGCTTTGCTGCTGCTGGCTGTTTGCCGAAGGCCCACTGCCGAGGCCCAATTGGCCCACTGTTCTGCTGCTGCCCAATCCACTGCCCAGTCCACTGCTTTGTATATATGTGATATACACTGATGTATATTCAGTGTATATCACATGCATATTGCTTTGTTTAACAGGAATTGAATGTGGCTTTGAACATTTGCGGTTGTCTTGGAAGCTTTTATTTGGAGCAAGGGTAAGGCATTCTGCCTTAGTTACTAGCTGAATGGACATAAGCTGTTTAATATTCTTTAGGACTCTGCATATGACTAAAGATTTGAAATTCTTCTAAATAGCATAGCATAACAGCACTTCGGTAATTAAAGAAATATTCAAAAGGAATTAAACAGTACTTTTATGTCAGAGTCACAACTTTATACTTCCAATGTTCTGAGATAAAATAACTAAAGACATGGATATATGATATCAAAATGATATGTAAACTGTGGATTGTAAGCTATAATGGAAGCTACATTATAGCTTAGAGAAAAATATTCTCCGAAAATTTTGACCAACTGAATATGATAAAATTGGACTCCATACCAAACGGACCCTTAGTCTGCGAATATTGTCAAATTCACTTGATGTAGTTGCTATTAGTCAATGTTGATAACTCAACAATTTTTCTAGAATTTATTTGAGTCATACAATATTGTAATTGTATCATGAAAAAGAGTATCACTGCATCAATAAAAATTATGTTATTCCTGCTTGCACTTTCACAAATACTTTAATAACTAGTAGTAGTGTTAAAGAATGTCAACGTGGATTAAATTATGTCGAAAGCAATATTTCTACATGGATTCCCTTTTGATCTCCCCCCATTTCAAAGCAATTTAAATTATAATGTCTACATAATCCGTCAGAATTGGTCCTATGTATCATTTCAATTATGCATTTCTTGAATAGTTCTTCTCCAACATAAGAATAAATTCCAAATCTAATTGGTGGGAATAAAAGCTTAGTGCATTTCGTGAAAGCAACTACTTTAGTAGTTATTGTACTTTTATCAACATTATGTGTATCAAATTACTTCTGACTTTTAGGGATGAAAGCCGTAGTGGATTTCGTGCAAGCCATTCCGATAATACTAACAACTATCAAAATCATTACTCGGTATTAATTTGCAAGACACATCATATCTCCTCCTGTATGTACGTAGTATTTCTTATACGTCAGTTGCAATCTAGCTTAGATAATCATGACTTTGATTAAAAGAAATTCGGAATCTCTCAAACGTAAACAGAAGTAGAATCAAAATTTAATTATAATGGGTTTAATTTTGCAGTGAATTATTATATTTTTAAAATTATTGATTTAGACCTACTATTTATATATTGCAATTTTAGTGATTTTCTTATACATAAATTTAGACTCCTCATCGAAAGTACTGAGTTCAAATGAACCTGATACTATAAGGTTCCATCCGCCTCTGAATGTAAATGACCTTCGATGAAATTTATCATGTTAAACAATTGCTTTAGATTGAATTTTCTCGACTTTTAGTCTTATCTGATACTGATATGTCAATATTGAGAACTTCCAAAGAAAATAACTTTTAGTATTAGATTGAGATTGTACTTAATGTGGAGAGATAGATACTACGGATCCATATAATTGACCGTAACTTATTTGGAATTGACGCATTAACATATTGTTATGTATGATTAAATACTTTCTTCAATAATGACCTAATTGTTGTGACACGCATAAAAAAACTAAATTTGCTAGTGTAAGTTTTACCTCGTATATTTAACTTAAACTTTATTTGATATGTTAAAGATGCAACGTAATGCTCTTTAACTACTGTCTTGTCGTAGGTTTTGCTTAAACGGTAGAGTATATATTTTTGGGTGTAAAGTTACTGAAACAAAGAAATAATCCCTTCATTATTTTCATTAATGAATAAGTATATATACAATATACAATTTACAATTTTCATAATATGGAAAATCCTATTCCTATTCTACTCTCAAAATCCTATTCTATTTGTACAAGAATTCTATACTTATGGTAAGTGTACAATGCTAATTATATACAAAAACCTATTACCAAAACTGCCATATACACAGTGTGTATACCGTGTATATCACGGTCTCCCAATTGTCTTGGGTTTCCGTGATAGACACGGTATACACAAGAGAGTATACCGTGTATATGATGCACGTATATGGTGGTATATTTTCACACCCCCGCAGTCATAGCGGGCGATCTTCGTACGCTGAGACGGTTCCTAAAATCTTCAAATAGGACCGAGGGAAGACCCTTAGTGAAGATGTCTGCAATTTGATACCTGGAAGGGACATGTAAGACGCGTATTTGTCCACGAACTATCTTTTCGCGAACAAAATGGATATTCATCTCAATATGCTTAGTGCGCTGGTGTTGAACCGGATTTTCAGAAAGATATACGGCACTAACATTATCACAATATACCAAGGTAGCTTTTTGAATGGGAAAGTCAAGCTCTAAGAGAAGATTACGTAACCAACATGATTCAGAAAGCACATTGGCTACCCATCGACACTCGGCCTCTGCACTGGAGCGGGATAAGGTAGCCTGTCGTTTGGTAGATCACGAGACCAAGTTATCGCCAAGAAACATATAGTATCCAGACGTAAAGTGTCTGGTGTCCGGACAGCCACCCCAATCAGTATCGGTATACGAGACAAGTGTAGAGGCCGATGACGGATATAGATGCAAACCATAATCAAGTGTTCCCTGGATGTATCGGATAATGCGTTTGAGCGCATTCATGTTCTCCACCCTAGGATCATGCATAAACAGACACATCTGTTGTACGACATAAGTAATATTCGGTCTAGTGAAAGTAAGATACTGAAGAGCTCCAGCAAGACTGCGATAGTGAGTGAGATCCTCGTAAGGTGAGCCAGCCGCAACACCTAGCTTGGGCTTGGTATCAACTAGAGTGGAAGTAGACTTACACGAGGACATACCAGTGCGCTCAATGATCTCAGCGGTATACTTCCGTTGGGATAAGAATAACCCACATGCATGACAAGTGACAACAATCCCCAAAAAGTAACTCAAGGGCCCTAAGTCTTTCATAGCAAACTCAGAACTGAGCATTGTCATGATAGACTTGCGCAAAACATCAGAAGAGGCAGTCAAGATAATATCATCCACATATTACAGAATATAAGTCGGGAAAGTACCACGACGATATATGAACAATGAATTATCAGACCTACTGTGAGAAACCTAATAGACGAAACATAGTCTGCAAATCTCTTATACCAAGCCCATGGGGTTTACTTAAGCCCATACAAGGACTTCCTCAATAAACAGACATGATGAGGATATTTGGGGTCTCGAAAACCCAAGGGCTGATGCATGTAAATGGTCTCCTTAAGATCACCATGTAAAAAAATATTCTTCATATCTAATTGATGAATAAGCCATGCCTTTGAAAGAGCCAGACCGAGAATAGTGCGAATGGTAGCCGGTTTGACCACCAGACTAAATGTTTCACCACAATCCATGCCAACCTGCTGAGTCTTACCATCACCTACAAGACGATTCTTATGTCTCGCAAAAGAACCATCAGCATTATCTTTATGAGTAAAAATCCACATAGACCGAATAATATTAACACCAGAAGGACGGGGCACAAACTCCCACATCTTATTTGCAATAAGAGCATCATATTCGTCGTCCATAACCAATTTTCAATTCGGGTCATTTAATGCAGACACTGGGTTACGTGGTAGTGGGGATTTAAGAATATTAGAATTTAGATTAAAATGTCTCCTTGGTTTAAAAACACCCCGTTGACTAAGAGTGACAAGTCTGTGACTCAGGGGAGAATTAGGTGAATTTTAGGAAAAATTCGAATGGGTGACGAACTGGCCAGCAGGCAGTGGGCCTGCTGGCCCAAAACTGGAAACAATAGTTGGGTCAGAAGCAAAACTAGAGGCAGAAGCAGTTTCAGTATTAGGCTGGGCAACCGGCCCAATAGCCAAAATTGGGGCAGAAATAATGTGTTGTGGCGAGTCACTGGAGCGGCCCATTAAGTGGCGCACGATGTACGAGGAGACATCGTCATCCAAAAAATTATACGAACTAGGCACAGTACTACTCACTTTAGCAAACGAAAATTGAGTTTCATCAAAAATAACATGGCGACTAATGATGATTTTATTAGATGATAAATCAAAACATTTGTAATCACGATAATTAGATGGATAACCTAAAATACACAGGCTGTAGAACGGCCTTGAAGTTTGTTAATAGTAGTTGACGGAAAAAGTGGATAACATAAACACCCAAAGACCCTAAGATGAGAATACGAAGGATTCTTATTATAAAAGACTTTAAGAGGAGACGCATTTGTCAACCCTTTGGTAGGAAGTATGTTAAGAAGATAGGTAGTCATTTGTAAAGCATGATGCCAAAAGGAAGGAGGTACGGAAGCATGGACCAATATAGTTCGGACAATATTATTAATGGTACGAATTTTTCGTTCAGCTTTTCCATTTTGTGAGGACGTATGAGGACAAGAGAAACGAAAAACTATGCCATTATTTTCACAAAATTCCCAAAACAATCCATTATCATAATCTTTGTGATTATCACATTGAATATTTTTTATTTTTCGTTCGAATTGGGTACGGATGAATGCTCAAAATCTTAAAAATGTGGAAAAACTTGAGATTTTTTCGCTAACGAAAAGGTCCATAAAAAATTAGAATAATCATAAAAAAATATAACATAATAACGATGGTCCACAGAACTGAGAACGGGAGAGGTCCATAAATCGATATGAATAATATCAAAAGGCATCAAAGTACAAAAAGTAGAAGCTACAAATGGTAATCTAACATGATTTCCTAAAGGACAGGAATGACAAATTGGGAGTATTACGCGTACCCTTACAGCAAATAAAATTGTTTTTATGCAAAGAAGAAACAATGGACGACCCAGGGTGACTCAAACGTGCATGCCATAAGGAAGGAGCTAGAGCTGCAAAAGTAGACGACAAGGCTTGACTCGAGAGACTAGATGCGGGCGTGATAGGATAAAGATCTCCCCTACTATTACATCAGTGATGGATTTATGGACATACGCCAAAATTTTAAGTAAGTTAGGGGCATGAAGGGCATTTTTCAAGACAAGAGGTGGATGGGGGGAGACAAAGTTGTATGACCGTAACCACGAATTGGAATTGAATTGTCATTACCAATAATTATGCCACGATTTTTGTTCAAATTCGAATAAGACGAGAGAGTACCTTGGTCGTACGTCATGTGAGAAGTGGCGTCGGTGCCATGTACTAATTCGCATCTGGAGGATTTAATCCTAGTGTATGCATGGTGGCCTCAATATCTGTCGGAGTCAGGATCGGATTAAGGGATGTAGCGTGGTAAGCTTGCGGGGGCCGAGGCCTAAGCAGGCCTCCTTGTCGCCCAGTCCAAAGAAGTGTTCGAAACCCACGGGTTGTGAAAATCAAGGAAGGGTCACTGAGAGGCCCATCGCCTGTAGCGAAACCCCCACTGCACTGCAGGCCCTTGGCCAGGTGGGATGTAAATCGAGGGATATGCGCGAGTGGCAGCCCTGCAAGGGAGATGATCAACAGGACACGAACCCAGCAACAACCCTTGCAATATTTCAGCAAAGACTGTCACCACACGGATTCGAACCCGCGACGTCGGAGTGGTTGTACCCCAATCACCTTGCCACTTACCAACTCGCCTGTGCCCCTGGGGGCCATTTTTTTTTTGTCCCACCTTTTGTTAGAGAGAAAAAGGACAGCCTACATTTGAATATTCTACCCAAATTATTTATTCAATGTAATTCAGAAAGTAGGATTTGGAGATAATAGAGATAGAGAGGTTGTTTTCAAATATTTGAATATTCTCTTGAATACATTACTTACTGAGTGAAATGCGGTCTGAAAATCGGACAATCGCTTCCTTTTTTTTTGGAATTTCATTTAGTGTCCGATATTTGTGTTGGAGTTCAATTATATCCGAATTCGCACCTTATAAAGTCCATTTATGAGGGAATCGCTCCCTATCAAAGATTTTTCTATACCAAGAGCTCAAAACCTAGACCTCTGATGATTAAGGTAGGAGTAATTTCATCCACTACATCACATTTTTTCTGTGGTAAAAAAGATTTCCTAATAAAATCTGATACTCAACAAAAGTATCTGACTAGATGTAGTTATTTAGGAATTCATTTTATCATTAATTTATGACATTATTGCAACTGTCTCTATTTTAAAAGTTAAAACTATTTCGAGATAGTAAAATGACAAGCTAACACTTGATGGAAAAAATTAGTGTTATCTCAAACGAGAATGTCTATCATTAGTTTGTAAAAAAAGGGAATGGAACCCAAGCTAATTGTTAACTAGTCGTTGGAGAAAAACCTTAAATACACCACTTGGTTAACAAAAATTGAAACAACTTTTTCCCCCCTATCTCAAAAAGTTGGGTATTCTTTCTTGTTGTTTCTGCTCCCAGCTAATAACTAAAAGAACTTGTTGAATTTGGAGAATACGGCTAATAATATTATTCATTGTATATGTGAAATATCTTTAAATACAGTATTCTTAACATGTACAACACAGGGCTGACTCTTGGATAAGGCGGCTGAAGTGCTCGCTTTAGCCCCAATATTTTTGGGCTTAAACTTATTTTTAATATAAAAATGTTAAGAAAAATAGTACGAAGATAATATTTCAATTGATACACTCAATAATACAAGAAGACTTGATATTGGGGTACTGTAGACCATGCAGACAGGGTAACATGGCTAAACAACACCCAAGTTTTCAGCAACTGCTATCCTTCTTGCTAATTTCACTAATTTTGGTGCTTGCATTGAAGTTATTTCAGAATTTTGTTTAATAAGAATATGAAAGCAAGCACCAAGACAAGAAACTTAAGAAAAGATAGAGTGTGGACCAAGTTTATTAACATTCTAATGTCAATCGAAGGTCTCTCTCAAAAGTCAATGGTTGATTATGGGCCTACCCGTTAGTGGGACCAGTGGCAGAGTCAGGAATTTGACGAAGATTATACAAGTTATTTTTTTTACTTGTGTTAAGGGATGTGCAAAATTAAATATATTTTTATAATAGCTAACATTTAATCTATGTACACTGCGTAATTTTCCAGCAAAGAATATGCACATGACCAGCCTTCACCTAAGGTGGCTCCGCCCATGGTGGGACCTATGATAAGTTTGTGGATGATGTGGTACCCAATCTTTAATTACTCTCTCCTTCCCAATTTATATGATGTAGTTTGATTCGGCACAGAGTTTAAAAAATAAAAAAGACTTTTGAATCTTGTGGTCTAAAACAAACGAAAATATTTGTGTGGTCATATATCATCTCGTTAAGCGTAAAATGTAAATTCTAAAGTTAAATTTTGCCAAATAAGAAAACGTGACTAAAAATGAAAGTATGTCATATAAATTGGGACAGAGGGAGTACTTCATACTTCGTTCCTCGTGTCACACATTTAGAATTTTAAGAGTAAGACGAATTTTTTTCAATCTCAATTTTGTTTATATGACTTTTAAATATTTTTGAAAGTTATTAATTATTGTGACTTATAATATTTCTTACGTAATTTTTTAATATATAAATTTTATTTTAAAAAAATTATATCCGAATTAATGGTCAAAATTGAAAAATGTAACTCTTGAATTCAAAATATGCTACATAAATTGATACAAAGAAAGTATGTTTTAGTATGTGTCATGTGTGTCGTACTTTCATTTTAATCCGTTTAAAATAAATATTATTTTTATATTTAGTAGCAATTTAAGTTTGACATCCTATATGATATGTTTACAATAAAATTTAAACGATATTTTAGTGTATATTATACCTATTTTTATTTAAAATAAAATTTAAAAATCTTTTTTACTTTTTTTTATTTTTATATTTAGTTAAACAAAATCCATAAAATAAAAGGGTGGGAGCAATAAAGAACCCGCTGCGGCTCCACAGAGTTAGGAGTCATTTCCATTCCAAACAGAGTATCATTAACTGATCATATGATCTCTTGTTTTCTCCCAACTAACAAAGATAAACATTCAATAAATAATTTAATAAAGAATTGTTTTGGTTTTGGGCACTATAACATTCACCTTTACATTTTTACTGTCTCAAACTAAATCAAATGAGCTTTTGCCCCTTAACACTTTAGTGTAAAATTTTAGTATATTGTAGGTCTACTACTCGATCCTCACAGGGTAGTTCTTTTTTATTCTTTGAGTTGAAAAAGAAGGCTAGGGTGGAAATTGGAGTTATTCTTTTGGCATTTCAAACAACACTATGGGTGGGTTTGGGATGAAGGAAGATGTTTCTTTTAGAAAATAAGTAATTTTTTTTACTTATTTTCGAATATTTTATAAGTAATCAAAAAATATTACGTATCTTAAAAAGTATTTATATATAATCTAGTCAAATATTATTATGATGCTCCACCTATGAGAATACACTGTACACGTTATTGTTGTTGTAAATACTATTATGATGGTGGGGTTGGGGTGGGGTGGGATGGGGTAGTGAGGGGGTGATCGTGGGACGTGGTGAGGTTGGGATTGGGTTAAGAGGACAAGGGGTGGTAGGGCATGGGCGGGTGGGGGTGTATGATGTTGGGGAATGGGGAGGAGACTGAAAGAAATAATTCCTTGATTATTTTCATTAATTAAAAGAGAATATATACAATTTACATATTTCCAAAATAGGAAAATTATATTCCTATTCTACTCCTAAAATCTTATTCTATTTGGAGACTAACTATACAATTATGGTAAGTGTACAAGACTAATTAAGGTGCAAGACTAATACACCTTATATACAAAATATCAGCCCAACCGTAGGCTTGCTACAGTAACCCTAGAGCCAATATTCATCTGATATACACGTGTATATTATGTATATCCGATGTATATTTAACACACCCCCACAGTCATAGCTGGCGGTCTTCGAACGCTGAGACTGTCCCTAAAATCTCCAAAAAGGACTGAGGGAAGACCCTTCATAAAAATGTCTGCAATTTGATACCTGGAAGGGACATGACAGACTCGAACTTGTCCACGAGCTACCTTTTCACGAACAAAATGAATGTCCATCTCGATATGTTTCGTGTGCTGGTGCTGAACTGGATTACCAGAAAGATAGATGACAATAACATTATCAAAATAAACCAAGGTAGCTTTCTGAATAGGACAATGAAGCTCCAAAAGAAGATTACGCAACTAACATGATTCAGAGACTACATTGGCTACCTCTCGATACTCGGCCTCTGCACTAGAGCGGGACAATGTCGACTGACGCTTGGTAGACCATGAGACCAAGTTATTACCAAGAAACATACAATAGCCAGACGTAGACCGTCTGGTGTCTGGACAGCCACCCCAATCAGCATATGTATACGAGACAAGTGTAGAAGTCGACGAAAGATATAAATAGTTCTTGGTCATAGATATAGTCGAAGCACCCGAGGTAAGTTGATCAAATCCGGTGTGGATCCCACCCCCACCCCCACCCGTTGACACGGGTGGCAGGGATTTTGAAGAGTTGGAGCAACTCAGATTTAAATTTGTCCCTTCAAAGCCACAGTCAAGTGTTCCATGGATGTACCGAATAATGCGTTTGAGCGCATTCATGTGCTTAACCCTGAGATCATGCATAAACAAACACACTTGCTGTACGGCATACATAATATCTGGTCTCGTGAACGTTAGGTACTGAAGGGCCCCTACAGACTGCTAAAGCGGGTCGGATCCTTATACGGGAGCCAGCCGCAACACCCAACTTGGGTTTAGTATCAACTGGAGTGGAAGTGGACTTACAGGATGACATCCCAGCCCTCTCGATGATCTCAGCTGCATACTTTCTCTGGGATAAGAACAACCCACCTGTATGACGAGTGACATTAATCCCCAAAAAATAACTCAAGGGCCCCAAGTCTTTATAACAAACTCAGAACTGAGCATTGTCATGATAGACTTGTGTAATGCATCAGAAGAGGCAGTTAAGATAATATCATCCACATATAATAGTATATAAGCCAGGGAAGAACCATGACGATATATGAACAATGAATTATCAGACATGCCGTGAGAGAACCCAATAGTCGAAACATAGTCAGTAAACCTCTTATACCAATCTCGTGGGGACTGCTTAAGCCCATACAAGGGCTTCTTCAGCAAACAGACATGATGAGGATACTTGGGATCCCTAAACCCCAAGGGCTGATGCATATAGACTGTCTCCTTGAGATTACCATGTAAGAAAACATTCTTCACATCTAACTGATGAATGGGTCATGCTTTCGAAAGAGCCAAGATGAGCATAATGAGAATGGTAGCCGGCTTGACCAACAGACAAAACGTCTCACCACAATCTACACCAACATGTTGAGTCTTACCATCACTTACAAGACTAGTCTTATGCCTCGCAAAAGAACCGTCAGAGTTGTCCTTATGAACAAAGATTAACATATACCGAATAATATTAACACCAGATGGACGGGGTACCAACTCCCACGTCTTATTATCAATAAGAGCATTATATTCGTCAGTCATAGCAATTTTCCAATTCGGGTCATTTAAAGTAGACACATGATTACGGGGTAATGGTGATTTAAGAACATTAGAATTTAAATTAAAATATCTTTTTGATTTAAAAATACCCCATTGACTACGAGTGACCGATCTATGACTCGGGGACAAATTGGGTGGAGTTTGGGAACTATCGGGACACGTGATGGACCGGCTAGCAGGCAGTGGGCCTGCTGGCCCAACACTGGAAATTGGTGACGGGACTGGGCTGGAACCCATCACTGGAACAGTGGTGAGAATGGGCTGGGAACCTGGCCCAATTCTCATCACTGGTCCGGTTTGGGGACTGGTTACGGTAACTGGAATTGTGGGGCCAGCGGGTAGTGGACCCGCTGGTGGATTTGGGGTGTGGGACACGTCCAAAAAATGGTGAATAATATACGGGGATATATCATCATCCAAAAAATTATACGAACTAGGCACATGACTATTTACCATAGCAAATGGGAATTGGGATTCATCAAATATGACATGGCGACCAATGATGATTTTATTAGATGATAAATCAAAATATTTGTAACCACGATGATTTGACGGATAACCCAAAAATACATAGGGGGTAGAACGGGCCTGAAGTTTGTTAATTGTGGTGGACGGAAAGAGTGGATAACACAGGCACCCAAAGACCTTAAGACATGAATACGAATGAGTCTTATTATATAAAATTTGAAGGGGGGACGAATATGTCAAACCTTTAGAAGGAAGAATGTTAAGTAGATATGTAGCCATTTGTAGAGCATGATGCCAAAAAGAAGGGGGTACGGCCACATGAACCAATAAAGTGCGGACAATGTTATTAATTGTACGAATTTTGCGTTCGACTTTCCCATTTTGTGAAGACGTATAAGGCAAGAAAAATAAAAATTGATCCCATTATTAGCACAAAATTCTCGAAACACCCCATTGTCATATTTTTTGCCATTATTACATTGAATATTTTTTATGTCCCATTTTTAATGAATGCTCGAAAGTTTAAGAATATGAAAAAACATGAGATTTTTTCGCTATCGGAAAAGTCCATAAAACTTAGAATAATCATCTAAAAAGAGAATATAATACCGATGACCCAAAGAACTAAGAACATGATACGTCCATAAATCACTATGAATAATATCAAACGACATTAAAGTATGAGAATGAGAGTCTACAAATGACAACTTAACAATTATCCCTAAAGAACAAGATTGACAATTCGGAGTACTACGCGTACCCGTACAAGAAATAAAATTGTTTTTATCTAGGGAAGACAAAATAGATGACCCCGGATAACCTAGACGAGCATGCCATAAGGATGGAGCCAGAGCTGCAAAAGTTGAGGGCAGTGTACGACTCGAGAAACCGAAACTTGACGTGATAGGATAAAGATCTCCCCTATTATCACACCTCATGAGAGGACTCCCATCTTGAAATCCTTCACAGAAAACCCAAAAGGATCAAATTCGACAGAACAGAATTATCAGTGGTGAATTTATGAATATACACCAAATTTTTAATCAATTTAGGAGCGTGAAGGGTATTTTTTAAAATAAGGGGTGGAATGGGGGGGGGGGGAGATAACATTTTATGACCGTAACCACGAACTGGAATTGAATTACCATTACCAATAATTATACTACGATTGTTGCTCAAATTGGAATAAGACGAAAGTGTACTTGAGTCAGACGTCATGTGAGTAGTGGCGCCAGTGTCCATGTACCAATTTGAGTCTGAAGCATTTATTCCAAGCGTGTGCATTGCGACTTCAATGTCGGTAGGAGTGGGGCCCACTGCATGATGGGCCTGGTAGGGCCCAGGCCTGCCTCCCTGTTGACCCGGAACCCCACTGGTTAGCTGGACAGAACCTAGGCTGGAGTAGTTGGGCCTAAAGTAAGGCTGAAATTGGGCCCAATTACAATGGGCTGAAGGTGCTGGAAAGCCGTGACTGTTGGGCCACTGCCTACTGGCCCAGGCCCACGGCGAGGGAGCCCAAGGCTGAGACCAGTTGGGTTGTGGCCCACTGTTGTTGGGGTGGAACCCATTGACGTCGTTACTGCCGTCGTTACCACCGCGTTTGCCACCATAATTTTTCCAATTATTTTTACTATTATTCTTGCCGCCGCCGTGAGCATGGGTTTAGCCTGAATTATCAACAAACCCGAAGAATTTGTGAAGGACGTCATCATGACTACGGGACTAGCCCCGGTAGCCGCCTTCTTAGTCAAACCAACTTCTTCGAAAGTAAGCATGGAACGGGCATTATAGAACTTTAGGAGAGGGTTACTTGGACAAAGTAGAGTTCCAACGCCACTATAGGCCTCGGATAGGCCAGCAACCATTTGTAGAATGAGACGATCTTCGCTAACGGGCGCACCAACGTTGTGGACTTGATCCGCCAATTCCTTCAACCTTTTGCACTAATCTGAAATATTCGGGAAATTTTCCATGTTTACGTGGAAAAATTCCTGCTCAAGGTTAACAACTCTGAAATTTTGATTATCTTGGAATATGTCACGCAGCCTATCCCAAGCAGCCATCGCCATAGCGTCTGACTCAATAATTGTCTGCAATAGGTCAGTAGAGATAGTGGAGTAAATCCACTGAAGAATTGTGTCATCAAGTATTGTCCATAACTTAGGATCATCCTCGCGTTTAGGCACCTCCGTATCCTCAGGAGCCGCGGGGATTATGTGATGGATGACTTGATGCGAGCGAACGTGAATTTTGAACAACGCCCACGTCGCATATTGAACGTTTTCTATTTAAAAAACAAGAGGCATGTGATTCTTGATGTTATAAACAACAAAGGCATGATGAAACGTGTTCTTTATCGTCGACATAACGAAAGAACAATAGGTGTTTTGTGAAGGAAAAAAATAAAACACAAAAGAAAGACCACTGACGGCAAGGAAGACCGGGGAAGGGAAGCCGGAATCCGATGAACAAGGTGGACGGAAATTTTAAGAAAAAAAATAACCTAGACTTATGATACCATGAAAGAAATAATCCCTTGATTATTTTCATTAACTGAAAGAGAATATATACAATTTACATATTTCCATAATAGGAAAATCCTATTTCAATTCTACTCCTAAAATCTTATTCTATTTGAAGACTAACTATACAATTATGGTAAGTGTACAAGCCTAATTAAGGTACAAGACTAATACACCTTACATACAAAATATCAGCCCAACCGTGGGCTTGCTACAGTAACCCGAGAGCCAATATTCATCCGATATACACATGTATATTATGTATATCGGATGTATATTTAACAGAGACAATCAACATGGAAATATCATTTATAAAACTTGATTTCCTATTTTTATCAAGGAACTTATTTTCTTGTTGAGACCAAAAAATCTATTCGAATTGGTAAACCGAGGTTTAAGCTGGGACACCACGTCGATGAACTTTGCGTTCCGCCATCACATATTCCACTTCCTTCGACCAAACTGACTTAATAAATCGACAATCATCGCGGTTTGATTTAATTTGCTTTTAAATTTTAGAAAATCGATAATATTTGGTTTGGTGTTAAATAAAAAAAATCGAATCAAATCGATAAGTGTATATATATATATTATTTAGTTATTGGGGTATTCCAAATCCAATACAAATTTAAATAATTAGAAAGACATGCCTGACTCATTCCTTATTATACCATTTTATTCATACATTGGAATATTGCCTTTAGGCAGAGTTCATATTATAAATTTAAGTGTGTTTGGTCTTACGGAAGTTATTTTTGATACAAATTTTGACATCACAAGCTCCTATCTACCGCTAGTATTTTCCCTTAAGTATTGAGACATGCCATTTGAATTAATAAGTTAGTGTTTTATTTGTAACAAATTAAAGAAAAGAAAATGGCAATTGGAATTTAAAAAGATTTGGTTGATGACTTTGTGTTTCTGTTTATCATTTTCAATTTTAACTTTTGTGTTTTTTTCTCAGTGCTTCATAAAACATGATGAGTCTAGATAACAAAAACTCAGGAGAGGCTGTGTAATATCAGAAGGCTATATATAGGGAGGTAACTGAAATCATGAAAAGTAGAGGTTATATTTCTGTAATTCCTATACCCATATCCATAGGCCTGTACCTAAATAAAGTTAATGAATTTAATTAAAATGATTCTTAGATTTAAATGGATCATGGTCAAAGCCGTATTTAGTTACCCTTTGATTCAAAGATTCTTTGTTTTATAAAATACATTCTTAAACTCACAAAAATCAAACCAAATCGATAAAACCGACAAAATAACCAATATAATTTATACTATACTATAGTGATTTGGTTTGATTTAAATATTTAAAAAAATTGACTAAATTGATTTGATTTGATTTTAACTCAAAATCAAGTCAAATCGGAGCATGAACAACCCCGGGGCACCTATGCCTCTCTCTTTATAAGTTGCTCACTCAAATTAAAAGTTACTCCAACAATAACTTCAATAAGTTGGTTAATTATGCTACCCAGGTAATAGATACACTTGATGTATGTCTTGATATTAGTGTCCATTTCCTCTGTTCCAAAAATTCTATATCATTATTATATGCAACTTTTGATAACTTAATTTGAAGATACTTATAATATTTCATTGTTTAATTATGAAGCATATAGTCTTTGTGCATTCTATAAAAAAACCTGACTTGTATTATGGCCTGCACGACTGCATTCACTTGAACTAGGGGCAAAAAATCCGGGGAATCGAAAAAACCAAAACTCGGTTCGGTTTTAAAAAAAAAACCAATTTTTCAAAAAACCGAACCGAATCAGGATTTAGTGATTCGGTTCGATTTTTTTATTTTGGATATAAATCGAACCGAAAAACCGATTTTTATTTTTTTTATTTTTTTATTTTTATTTTAGGCTACTACTATCTCTTGAATCATATCCATTGAAGCTAATCTATAAAGCTTTTATGAAAGTCGCATGCGGCATGAACTTGATTAACATATCACGAAAACATTAACATAAAATGTAGGGAGAAAATGTAGTTGTAAATTGATAAAACTTTAAATGGTCATAACTATGCACTCGGATGTCCGTTTTACCCGTTTTTTTATTGATTTTGCGTATTTTTTCGAGACGGGGCTGGTCAAAACGCCATGAGGAGGTTTGGCGCAGCCAATTTTTAGAAATACGTCCGTTTTCCCAATCAATTTGTGTTTTCTCCCAAATCGATTTCTAATTTACTTTTTTCTTTAGTAAAAATCTCACGATACACAATAGATTTCAACGTAGAAATTTCATGATAGTGTAGGTGTGAATGTCAATTTTAGTTTTGGAAATTCAATTTTTTTTAAAAAAAAATATCCCCGATCCGACCCGGCCCGGCCCACTAGAAAAAACCGATACATCCGGAAATATAAACCGATATATCTGTTTTTTTTAAAAAAAATTATATTCGATTCATATTTTTCAGATCCAAACCGATATAAATCGATATACGCCGCCTAACTTTGAACTTCAATTTCCATTTGCAGCATCAAAATTTTAGTAGTATATCTGAGCTGTTTTTATCTCTCTTTTTTTTCTTTTCAATATACTGTTTGTCTTTTTGTGATCTTCCAATTAAAGTCAACTCCTTAAATAAAAAAACACAGGAAACCATAGTTGTTTCTGTCCACGTCAACTCCTCTTTCTTCCCCTACTTTCAATACCCCATTTGACAAAAATCATGAAAATTTCAGCTAAGTATTTTTTTAAAAAAGTTTGCATTTTTATTTTTAAAATTATATAAGCATTACTGCATGTTCTGAGATGAAAGTTCTTGAAAAGGGTAAAATTCAATCTTGTTACCATTTTGGTATTTTCTTGGCTTCTGCATTGTGTATTGAAAATTTGTAGGTAATAAGGTATGATGGAGTTCAAGAAATCCAAGACAGTAAGGTAAATTTTCAGGTGTATATTTTCTGCTTTTCATTTCTGTTTTTGTTTTATTTTTTCTAGTTCTTTTTTTGTTAATATTTTAGAGGATTTTATTAGGTTTGAAACATCATGGGAGAAGAATGAGAACAATCTTCTTGAAAAGCAACTACCTAAATTTGGAAATGTTGTTGACAAGGTTGGAGCTAGTAAAGTTCCTAAATTTGGAAAGTTTAAGGTTTTCCCAGAAAATTATGTACAAGAAAAAAAGAAAATTCTTGATCCAGGGAGTGAAGTTGTTATACAATGGAATAGGGTGTTCTTGTTTTCTTGTTTGATGGCTCTCTTTATGGATCCATTATTTTTTTACCTTCCATCAGTGGTGATTAAAGGGAAGTCTTCATGTATGACAATTGACTTGAATCTTGGGATTATTGTGACATGTTTTCGGACAGTGGCCGATGTTTTCTATATGTTACATGTGATTATTAAGTTTAGGACTGCTTATGTTTCGCGAAGCTCGAGAGTATTTGGAAGGGGTGAACTTGTTATGGATAAGAAGTTGATAGCAAGGAAGTACTTGAAGTCTGATTTCTTCATTGATGCTATTGCAGCTCTGCCTCTTCCTCAGGTACTTTTGGCTCTGCTTCATCATTGGTATATTCAGCTCAAAATCCTATGTGCCTTGAACAGATAATCATGTTTCAAGAATGAGGCTTTAGTTTTCCTTTATATAGTTATTTGTTTGATAAGATTGAAGAACAAATACCCTGCATTTGGCTAGTAAAACATATTTTGACCAGTGGAAAATTGCTGCTAGGCTGATTGATTTTGTGCATTTTGAACATATTTTGTGACGCCCATGACAGAGGGCAAGCCTAAGAAGAAGGGGTGCACATTACACCTTAGGCGAATCTCACATCGGAATGGGAGAAGAAAGTTAGAGACCTTATAAGAATGAGTTTAGAATCAACTGTTGAGGTGCCTTTTGGGTTAAAAACCCAAGGGACAAATCCGTGCGGGCCTAGGCCTAAAGCGGACAATACCTTAACAGTTGGACCAGGGTCGTTACATATTTATCAAATGACTATCTTTCTAGATGAAGAAATGGTCTTTTCCTAGCTTAAGAAGCTTATATTTCAAAGAATCAATGTGTAAAGTATTGATTTGTTGAAGTAGGTCATGTTATCCTCCAATTACAGTAGGAATTTTGAAACGAATAGGTAATTAAAAGAGTCATTGTGATCTTTGCCTAAAGATAATTTACTCGTTTCCCGCAAGACACATAATTCTTTGAAGAAATTCAGCTACATAACCTTGTGGTTGTACTTGTGAACAATTAGAACGAATATTGATGCTAATTATCATAGGAAACAATTATATTACAAGTCATGCTAGATCAATTAGCAATTTAGCTTTGGAGTATAATCCATCTTCATGTTAAAAAACGAGAGAGAAATACTCGTGGATTTAGCTGTCTTTTCCTTTTGCAGATTGTAATATGGTTCATCATACCAGCAATCAGAAGTTCTCATTCAGATCATACCAACAATGCTCTTGTACTGATAGTCCTTCTGCAATACCTGCCAAGACTTTATCTGATTTTTCCATTGAGTGCCCAAATTATTAAAGCTGCTGGAGTTGTCACAAAAACAGCTTGGGCAGGGGCTGCTTACAATTTGTTACTCTACATGTTGGCGAGCCACGTAAGTTTAGTCCCAGCAATTTATGTACACTTGCTAGTTCTTGCAACATTTCTTTATACAAATAGCAACATTTTTGAAGTCTTTGTTACTGTTGATAGTGAATCAGGTTCTTTTATTGTAGGTCCTTGGTGCTTCGTGGTATTTATTGTCAATCGAGAGGTATGCTACATGCTGGAAAATAGCTTGTGAAAAGGAGTTCAGTCCTATCCAATGCTCCAGCCGTTATCTCGACTGTGGTACTGTAGACCATGCAGACAGGGTAACATGGCTAAACAACACCCAAGTTTTCAGCAACTGCTATCCTTCTAATTCAACCATTTTCGACTTTGGAATATTTGCAAATGCAGTTACAAACAATGTTGTTTCCTCTGAGTTCCTCGAAAGGTACCTGTACTGCTTGTGGTGGGGTTTACAAAATTTAAGGTATGGTTTCCAATATTACCATTTACTCCAATGCTACTATTATCTTCGATTATCAAGCCAATTTCTTTAATAACAATTGCATTCTTAGATATCTCAAAGGTCCAAAATGGTTTTTGGTATAGTGTGTTATCTTAAGTCACATACAAAAGATGAAAGTTGCGGAGATGAGTATGCTGAGATAGATGTGTGGGCATACAAGGAGAGATAGGATTAGAAATGAAGATATCAGAGATAAGTGGGAGTGGCCTAGGTGGAGGATAAAATGCGGGAAGCGAGGTTGGGATAGTTCGGGCATGTGCAGAGGAGAGACAATGATTAGACGGGATATGACGCAGGTGTAACTTACTGAGGACATGACCTTAGATAGGGGGTTGTGGAGGACACGGATTAGGGTAGAAGGGTAGTAGGTAGTCGAGCGTAGTTCTACTTACGCTTACAAAATGATAGTTGTAGTGTTATTATTGTAGGCCGGATTAGCCTATCACACTTATAGGCTCAATATTGCTTTATAGTCCCTTATAGTTTAATTTCTGCCGCTATGTGTTCCCTAATGTACTTTGTTGATATTATTTATCCAAGTTAGCTACGGCTTCCTTCCGTCAGAATACGCTACCATGGTGTATTCGATTTTGTTATCAGCATGTTCATATTGCTTTAATTTCTTGTCTGGATCTGACCGTTTCTCTTGCGCTGTTGTGCTTGCTTTACTTGTGATTATGCTTTGTTTTGAGCTGAGGGTCTCCCGGAAATAACCACTCTACCTTTCAAGGTAGATGTAAGGTCTGTGTACACTCTACCCTCCCCAGACTCCACATTGTGGGATTTCACTGGGTATGTTGTTGTTGTTATCTTAAGTCATTATTCTTGAGTAGTTTTTTTTTATAACTATCTGAAAACCTCCAAATTGTGCTATTTGCTGCTGCATTGCGTATCAAGGGTATTGATCACTTTTTTTTCTGATCTTTTTGCAGTTCTTACGGCCAAAACCTGACCACAAGCACGTATATATGGGAAACTTCATTTGCCATATTTATTGCTATTTTTGGGCTAGTTCTGTTTGCTCATTTGATTGGAAACATGCAGGTATGAGTCATAAGCCTTGTCCCAATTTCTCATTTGAAGTCTCCATAGACGACTCCTTTGGATTCTGGTCAATGTAGATTTAGACCAGTTCCTAAATAGGATAGTATGGAGTTCGAGGACTGTAGTAGAAGGTTAATAGGTTGAGTAGCATGACTCTAGTTTATTTATAGCACCTTATTTGCTCCCTTTTCTCCTTACCAGTATTATTACTAGTATTCTTTCCTTATCTTATTCTTCAATTGTAGTACTAACGTTGTTTCTTTTACTTTAGTTATCTGTACTATTTTTGCTGTCAATATTTTTCTTTTCTTTGATATTTCATGATAGCTTCTTTATTCTTGTATTTTCTAAAAATCTGTTTTGTAAAACGTTTTCCTTGAGCCGAGAGTCTATCGGAAACAACCTCTTTAGGGGTAAGGTCTGCGTACACCCTCCCAAGACCCCACTTGTGGGATCACATTGGGTATGTTTTTGTTATTGTGTAGATTTGGACCAGTGCTTTCAGTAAGTTGTATGATTTTACTTTGGACCTTCCCCCTTCTTTTTTGTTTTTGCAGCTACAACAGAGAGTGCTTCTTTCTACTTCTTTGATGTTGTAAAGTTGTACATTTCATTTTGAAAATAGTTCTTCCTCGAACTCTTGTAAGTCTAATTTTTCCCCCTCTATTAATGTAGACATACTTACAATCTATCACTGTGAGGCTTGAAGAATGGAGGCTCAAGCGACGAGACACTGAAGAATGGATGAGGCATCGCCAACTCCCTCAGGATCTACAAGAACGTGTTAGACGTTTTGTACAGTACAAGTGGCTTGCCACTCGAGGAGTAGATGAAGAATCTATCCTCCATGCTTTACCTTCAGACCTTCGTCGTGACATCCAACGCCACCTATGTTTAGACCTTGTTCGCCGTGTAAGTTATTTTGTCTGTCTAATTCCCAACCTGTAATACGATTTAATCTCAAATGACAACGGAGACATGGTCAGTCAGGATTCATATAACCGAACCAACTTGCTAGGAAATGAAGCGTACTAGTTGTTAAATCTCAAATAAGTTCTCTTTTTTCCTTCTTTTTTTTGCAGGTTCCCTTCTTCTCACAAATGGATGATCAGCTGCTTGATGCCATATGTGAACGTCTGGTTTCGTCGTTAAGTACTCAAGGAACATACATAGTACGTGAGGGTGATCCAGTAACTGAAATGCTGTTTGTTATCAGAGGAACATTAGAGAGCTCGACCACAAATGGGGGCCGAACAGGCTTCTTCAACTCAATTACTTTGAGGCCAGGTGACTTTTGTGGTGAGGAACTTCTTGCCTGGGCGTTGTTGCCTAGATCCACTCTTAATTTGCCTTCATCAACGAGAACAGTCAGGGCCTTGTCGGAAGTAGAAGCTTTCGCATTACGAGCAGAGGATCTTAAGTTTGTAGCCAATCAATTCAGACGTCTTCATAGTAAGAAGCTACAGCACACCTTCCGTTATTACTCTCACCACTGGAGAACTTGGGCTGCCTGTTTCGTTCAAGCTGCTTGGCGCCGTTTCAAGAGGAGAAAGCTAGCCAAACACCTTAGTAGGAGTGAGTCCTTGTCTTATGCTCCCGAGGATGACCAATCAGCATATGAAAGTGAGGATGATCAACAAAAGAAGGCTACACCAGCAAACTCTTCGAATGTCATACAAAACCTTGGAGTTACAATATTGGCATCAAGATTTGCTGCACACACAAGGAGAGGAGTTCAGAAGATGAAGGATATGGATATGCCCAAGTTACAGAAGCCCGAGGAGCCTGACTTTTCAGCTGAGCCAGATGACGAGTAGTTCAACTTATGCCTGATTTGAAGGCCATCTCCCACAGGTGAAATTATACAGGACCGAGGAAGCAATATAAAGACATAAAGAACTTTATTCAAGTAAAAAAACAGAAAAAGATGGATACAGGTTGTTTAGCAGTTGATTATAACTATAATCATCAAATAGACTGTACTTGTAAGTAGCAAACTGGTGAAGGGAAATTAGGTTCCTATAAAATGTGAGAAGACTCAAATGAAAAATTGTAGGTCAGTGTTTGTTGAAGAAAAGCAAAAGGATATGTTTTATGTTTCATTCTTTTGTTGGCAAACTTAGACTTTAGCTTAGTGAACATGTACATTAATGTAAACTGAAATGTAAATTAGACAGGATGATAATCAATTGGTTTTTCAAGTTCTACACTATTTTCTTCTCTAGGAAGTTGTACATAGTAATTGATGTTATGTTGAAAAGAGGCAAACTCAAAAAAAGAGAAAATAAGGAACATCAAATTTTAACGTGAAAAACCCTTCAAACGAAAGTAAAAATATTGTGATCACAAAGATCCAAAAAGCTCCACTATTACAAAAAGAGTGTTACGAAAGTTGTCCAACAACAAATCAATTGAAGAAAGGAGAGAAATAATCCAAAACATCTGCTGTCCGTGGCCGAAATCTGGCGCTACAAGCTTCCAAATCCAAGAACCAGATGGTGAGAACTGTTAACTCAAAAATGAGCTCGATCCAACGGTGAATGAAGCGGATAATACAATTTAAAGAAGGCTGGTTTGCACAAAAATTACTGGAGCAAAGGAACAAAGTTTTCTACTTTTTGTTTTTTCTTTCTCCAAAGTAGTTGCTCTCTCAAACCTCTCTTTCAAGTTGCTCTATTTAGATATAATGAATGATTCTTTCTCTTAAAGTCAATCAATTTCAAATAGGAATGGAAACCTAAATAGAATAGGATTAGACCATCTAGACCTTTGGTATGACCCCAACAAACTCCTCCTCCAGTCAAGAGGCCAAATGAATCTTCTAGTACAGGAACTGTGAATATGATTCATGCTCACAAAACTCATACTTATCTGCCATCACCACTTTCATTAGCATCATCAGATAAATTTTCTACCATGGTCATTCTTTTACAATGATATTTTCTATTAATATGCTTGGCGTTAGAATGAAAAGTGAAGTTCTTGATGAAATAGGTAGCACTCTTGCCAAGATATTTAATAAATTCCTTCAATTATAGCAATATGTTACTTTTGTGGTGGAGGGCAATTTAGGGGCCGAGCTAGTAAGGGCCTAGGGGTTAATCTGAATAGCGAATGTTAAAATTATTTTTATGTATATTTACTAAAAGTTGGAACCCCTTAACTTTTCTGTATATTTACTTATTTATATTTTTGTATTCCTAGATCCGTCAGGAACCTATACACTTCCGTAATCCAGATTGCTAAGAAACAACTTTCCCTAAAGTGCTTAAATAATCAGGAGTGGATCTTGAATTATCAAGATTGTCTATCAAATAAGAATCCGTGTAAAGAATAAGTTAATTCTCAAATATAAGGGACCATTTTGCCATCAAATTTAATAAACAGAGTTGAGTAAATATTTTACCGGAGACTAAAAATATTAACTTTTAACAAACTTAAAATATAAAAATGGTTAAGTTCATACTTAAGGGACTATTTTGAACCAACCCTCAAACACAAGGGATCATTTTTGTTAACTTTTAGCCAACTTAGAGTATCAAAATTATTAAATGCATACTATTTTGAAGTCCAATCCTGAAACAAACTAATTGAGCAAAGGATCATCCAATTCTTCTTCTTGGCCATTAGCTTCAAAAAAATTAATCGTGAAAATGGAGAGAACCGGCGGTTCACTACGAACACGTTCACAAGCAGCACCTGACTGGACATTACACGAATCCCTAACCCTAGTAAACGAAATGAAAGCAACACAAATCGAATGCGGCAATTCCTTAGCCTCTTTCCAAAAATGGCAATCAACGGTTCACAATTGCAACTCGTTAGGCGTTCATCGGAGTTTAAATCAGTGCAAAAAGAGGTGGGAATCGATATTGGAACAGTACAATAAAGTGAAGCCCTGGGAATCGGCATATTGGAAATCGTTTCATGAGGATAGAAAAAAGGAATTGGATCTACCGGTGGAGTTTGATTTCGAGTTGTTTAGTGCTATTGGTAGGTATTTGAGTTTGTTAGAAGGTGAAGATGGTGGCGGTGCGGAAACGGATCCGGATACTGACCCGGAAGCCCAGCAGCCTCAAGGAAACAATGCTTTCTTCGAAATTGGTACTACTTCCATTTTATTAAGCATGCTTTTTGGCTTTTTGAAATTTGTAGTCTAAGATGAATCAATTTTTGAAGTAGCATGAATTTAATGTGTCTCACAACTTCTCTTCATGGGGATTTTCATCAGTAAAACTGAAATATGGCATTTTGACACTTCTTTTTCCCTATTTTAGGAAGTACCAAATGCATCATAGTACTTATATGGATTTCTGTGTCTCAAAATGACTTTTTTCTCCTCTTTAGAACAGAATAGTTGTTTGCTTTTATAAGAGAGGCACTTTTAGCTCCTCAGTCTTTCCTACTTCGCCAAGTTCAATAATGGTCGAATAATTTATGAAATGTGTCCTGTTGTTTCGAAGAGTCCTATGCAGAGGCAAATGTAGGATTTCTAGAAAATGGATGCACCACTAAAAAAGGAGAAAAAGGAAAGTTCTAACTTCTAAGTGGGAATTGAACCCTATTGTGTTGGGTGAATAACTCATCATTCAACTAAGTGCACCATTTAGTTCTTTATGAGTATGGGTGCCAACAGATAATATTAGATCAATTCTAGGAAATATGTACATAAAATACCTAATTTTGCGGAGAGACGATGGGTTCACGTGCACCATAAGTATGACCTAAATTGTGCCCATAATTGATGGCCCTGTTTGGAAAATTTAAGATTGGGATTTGATTTGATTCAATTTTATTTTATGATTTAGTTGAGATTTGAGTTCAAACTACTGTGAGTAATTTGTTTAGTAAATGTCTAATATTAATCAGGATTTCCCTAGCTCTTGTTTTGTAAATTTATTGACACATTAGATTAAGAACTTGAATTCCAATATGTTGGGTGTCTAGAATATTGTACTAGAACAAATCAATTTATAACAAATATCATATATGCATGTCTAAGTGAAGTAGTAAAATATCGAGTACGTCGGGAGAAATCTTCAAGAGCAAACAGAATTTGGATTGAGTTTGCTCTTAGCACCCTTTGGAGCGTACTCAGTCTAGATTAAGACACTCTTTAGATTAAAGGATATTGAAAAACAGAATATAATTTTTGCCAAACAAAGATTACAAAGCTGGATAAAGTTTCTCCCACTTAATATCCATTAAATATTTTGATCTATTTAACAATTTCTCTCTCTGAATAACCTTCTTGACAGCATTCTCTGGTGTAAAACGTGGTCAAAGACTAACTTAAGCCTAGAATATGATTATCTAAAACATGATCATTTATTAGTGGTATGATAACTGAAACGCAAAGGAACAGAAAGCTTAAAGTGGAGGGATAAAAACTTTCCATTTATGACGCCCGTGAACTTTCTGACAGATCGTGGAAGTTTGCAGAAAATTTGTCTATAAGGATTTCTTCAACCCTAGACGATCAATATAGAGGCAACATCCTCATCTAAGAATGAGTGGAGATGCCAGAGTCAAGTATACCAGGGTCTGTTATTAAGAATAGAGTTTGTTGGTGAACGCATTGAGGTTAAGAAAACAATTTGAGGAACTTTGCTAAAGTTAGGCTGAAAATAGTTAGACCAGCAACTGAAATATGAATGGGAACAAACACCTCTCATTGGTTAGACCGGAGAAGAAGAAACTGATCAGCAATGTAACAGAAGCTGACAGGGATTAGTGGAGCTGTACTCTTGAGCTAAGCTGCTCGTACTTGGGTGCAGGTGTCCGATACGGGTGCAGATCTAGAGGTTGGATCCTTCATGATCTAAATTTTAAGATCGGGGATCCGGATCCAGCTATGGATATGGGTTCGGGGATTCGACTAAAAATAATAAATAGAGTTATATATCTAAATTATGGGACATTATGGGGGAAAACTTACAAGGTATTTTGGGGAGAAAATATTGATCACGGTGAGAATCCCAAAAGGAGATATAAGGAAAAGGATTGTCATAGAAATTTTTGTATACTAGGTAGTCCATTTTCTTCAATTTCACCCTAGCTTTTGTTTTGATTACAGAAATCATTGTATCTGTCCCGAATTTCTCCGTTGATTTTGGTCAAAGTACCCAAAATCGGTTGACCATATCCGGTACGGATCCCACACCCACGTTGTGTCGACATGGGTGCGGCACCAAAAGTGAAGAGTCCGAGCAACTTAGCTCTTGCGTCTTGACATGTCTGATACTCTGTGATTTTTGATTTTTACTATCCAGAGGCAAGAGATTTATTTAATATTTTTTCTTTTATATATGTTGAATATGTTACGAAAAAGCTTTGTTTGATTCAACCTGCCACCATTGGTCTAGCATCTGGTTCTTTTTAAGAGTTCTTACATAGTTCTACCATGCGAGGTGAAATGTGTTGATGAATACTGGGGATTTGTATAGCAAAACTTAGGTAGTTTGGGATTGAGGCACAATTGATTGATTGATGTGTGTGCTATATGTATATACACGCACACAAGCGGAAATGAGGAAGCTATAGTCGTAGTGACGACAAGTCATTGACTAGAGGAATTGATAAATCTTAGAATACTGTTATTATGTATGATAGACACATAGTCGAGATGAAGAACCTTTTCTCTTGTAGTGAAGGTCTTAGAATTGAATCAGCTTTTTGACTCTTTAAGCCTTTGAAGTTATAATTAAATTTATTCCACCCTTATTAGGATGATTGTTTTCAAAGGCATTTTGTGGACACATCCACATCCTAGGATGTTTCTCCAATGAGGCATGCTTGAAATGCCACAGGGGTAGTGGCGTGCATATGTCTTGTGAAACGTGTGCTCCAAAGGTTTGGGCATATGCCTAGACTCACCTAGCTCCTTGTAGGAGAGGAGCGCGCCTTGCAGAACCCTTGCAATTACAAAATCCACATCTAAATTAGACCTTTTGGAAGAGAAGGAGAAAAAACCATAAAAAGGAATTTGCCAAGTAAACATTATCAATGACCTAGTTTAGAAAGCAAATAATAAACTACAACCTGTTCTTCACACCTATATTTCGTTTACGAGCAACTAGATAAGCTTGTTTTTTCCTTAAAAAAATACAACCTTATCTAGTCACTCTTAAAAGGAATATAGGTGTGAACAGTGACTGGTCGGAGTAGCAATCACAAACAGTGTGCGATGGGAGAGGCAACTGAAATGACTGGTGGTAACAGCGGTGGCAAGAGCCGATGGGCAGAGATTAAAGAACAGGTTCCATACCTGAGTAGCAAAGCTATAGTGCAATAGTAAGTGATTAGTTCCCTCTTTGCTCTTTTTGCACAGCAGGCATCTGCTACAATGTAAAGTAAAATGCTTGGGAACTACACCTCATACATGTAAAGTAAAATGCTTGGCCTTGTGCCTCCAGTTTTTTTTTTTTTGAGAAGGTAACATTTGTATGTATTAAACACAAAACAGTACATGGATTGTACTGAAACCATATTTACAGTGAGCAACAGATAGCAAAATCAGTCTACATTTCTAACAGGCACATAATGTGTCTAGAATAGATATAGTATCCTCTGGGTAGATCTGGTTGCACCAAAAACAGAAAGGCTTAATACAATTAAGTTTTTGCTATCTTTTTATAACATTGATTATGATAAAATGTATCTTATTTCTGGGTAAGCTTTGTAATTATGCCACTAACCTCTCCTCCATTAATAAACGATAGGTGCTGATTTCCTGGGAATGCAAATGTCGACATTCAGTTCACTAGCCATGATGATGGTTCTTTGTTCTCTTTTCCCTTTCATCATTTAAGCGAGCAGATGAACTTGTGGTTTTTATCTTCTGGTATCTGTTGCTTGATTTTTGTGAAAAATGACTTGGTGAATCTTGTCATTCTGCAGAAGTAAATGACTGCAGTTCTTCACCATTATTGTAGTATTCTAGAGTTAATTAACACAACTGGCCCCATAAAACAAACATTGTGGTGTAGTCATGGTTTGTTGTATAGTGTAAGATATATACCAAAGAGAAGAAAATTTTAAATAGACAAGTAATCTCTTGAAACGAAAATTGACTTTCCACTGTCAGCTAAATGTGTTAACATTCTGGTACCATTAGGTCCTAAAAGGCAGCGGCGAAGGACGAAGACAAAAAGTTACAAAATGGAGGAAAGGTTGAACCCATGGAGACGCATCTTAAATGAAAACAGGAAGTATGAGCAATCCAAGATGGGGATAAAGCATGAAGCTAGCATAGATGCAAATTTGGAAGCCCCAAGGCATGAAAATTCCAGCTTTGAAATAAAGCGTGAAACATCCAGTCTGGAGGAAAAGGCTGAACTTCCAAACCTTAGCATGATTAGTAAAGTAAAGGTTGAACAGATTAATGTAGATAATCCAGAAGAAATGATGGCTGCGACTCTTAGAGAAAATGCAGAAATGATCACTTCAATAATTGAAGGAAATCCAATGGATGATAGAGATTGCAGGCTTGCTGATTTGAAGAATTTTGAGGCTGGTCGTGTTCAATTGATCAGAAGTCGAGGCAACCAACTTGTCGATTGCCTCGGGAAAATTTCAGACACCCTTAGCCAGCTTTGTGATGCAATTCACAATAAATAACTAACTTTAACAGTGTAGTATTTTCAATTATGGCACGCTTTGTAACATGACGACTAATCATCACATGCTTTTACTTAGATCTTTGTCAATGTAATGATGAGGTAACCAGGATTGTCAAGGATCACAGGAAATTTTGAAATGGTTAATTCTTCTCTAAGATACAAGAAATGCAAGGGGTTCTTTTATTGCATTAGATGATATTGACACTTTTACGCACTTGAGGTTTCGCGAAATGTTGTCGACAGGGTGCTGGTTTCCCCCACCCCAAGTTCGCATTATCAATTTCTGTGTTCATCGATTGTCGAATATAGCTGTATCTCCCTCTCACCATTTCCTCTCAATTTCAGAGGTCTTCTGGTTGCAGTAAAAGGTAAAAGGAGTAGCAGCAATAAGAAACTGGAATATGGTTTGTGCATTTTAGTTCCTTTTGTCTTAGCTTACCTGACAGGTCTGATTAAAAGTTTTTCAAACTGATACAAAACTCTCAAATGTGAAGAAGTTGCACTGTTAAAAGATGAAGATTGCTGGGCTACACTATGAAGGGCAGAGAGGTGTGTACTCTTCAAATACTCTCCGTTTCATTTTATATGTTGTTTGATTGGGCAGGAATTTAAGATAGCAAAAAAATATTTTTTCACATAGCAATGTGCCATGACATTTCTGTAACCATTAAGAGCAGGTTATTAAGGGTAAAATAACAAGTAAATTTAAAGAATTTCCAAATAGAGAAATTTGTTACTGTATTCTTTTTGGAACAAACTAGAGGGAAGAAAGTGCTAATATTAAATGAGATAAAGTGACTAGTTTTCTCGGGATGTGCCAGACATGCTTTCTGCAGTATATAGTACTCTATTTGTATCAATTTATGTGTCTTACTTTTCTGTTTCTTTTAGTTCGTTTAAGAAAAATGTCTTTATATTAGTAAGTTCTTAAGTTCAACGTTCTCATTTTATCCTTAATGACGCTCCGTTATAGAAATGACATGGCACATTAAGACCAAAAGAGATTCAAAGGGTATTTTTTGGTAATTGGTATGTTATACATACATTTAGCTTAAGACCAGAAAATCAAAAGTTCTCTTTGAGCCTAGCTGTTGCTGCACCATTCATTAAACAAGAAAGAAATATCAGTTTATCACACGATTATATTTTTGTCTTCTTTTCCTGTCCTTAGCAAGTTGTGAAACTAACAAGAACTATTTCCCAATGTTGATCACCAAGTAGCTAATGTCTACTGGTCTGCACTATAGACTTCTATTACTCCACGTGCTTTTCCCCCCTTTCTTTTAACGGTGAATACTACAACTTTTCAACTTTTGTCAATATGGGTGTTTTGCCTTGCATACTAACGTAATGCATAGTGCAACCCGTAAACTAGTTAGGTTAATGGGTTGTGTTTGTTACCAAAAGACCGAAGATAAAACAACAAACATGTGTGCCCAATTTTCCTTGTTTTTGTGGTTCGGGTCCATTTTAACAAGGGAAAGCTGAAAGGTGTAAATGAAATGAATGGGCAAAACCTTCTGGAAACTCTTAACAGAGGGATGATGCCAAACTATATGAACAAGATCAAACTAGCAAACAATTATATTAAGTTAGCAGGCTATAACAGCTAATAATTATATAGTTGACTTTGTCAATTTCACCGCTCTTTTTATCCCCTTCCTCTTGGTTGGATCCTAGATTTGAACTTTATGGTTTGAGTTCGAGATTTTACTATAGTTCATTTAATTTACTAGGTTGATATCTATCATATTTATTTAGTAATTGTTTGACACATACAGAATCTAAGCCAAAACTAATGGATTTAGATGAACCTGTACTGTTAGCACTATATTTGCCCTTCCCCCTAACCCACCTTTTTTTTTATATATATAACTCATTCTTTATCTCTAAAGACCATCATCTCTCTCTCTAACCCTACGTGATTCAACAGCAAAACCTTAGTGATGCTTCCAGAATAAGTCATCGAACATTCGGGAAACTTGAACACCACCACCAGTAACTTAATTATCGTTTGTCTATTTGTATCATAAAGATATAGTTGTGAAAAAACTAACTGATAAGACGAAAAACCAGAAGAAAAAACCTGGTGAAAGCACCTAAAGAACGATGGTTTCATCAGCAAGAAACCATCAGTTGGTGATCATTCTGCTCTTCATGTTAACTCGTCTGATAACATGTGTTACGGTCAAGAGCCTGAATCAACTCTCCTCCTCAAGTTCAAGTCTTCGCTCGAAAATGGCACGTCATCCCTTGGCAACTGAGATTCATTGGTGCAGCTTTGCAACGGCAACATTTCAAATTGGAACGGATTGATTTGCTTCAGCGACATATTCATCGGTCTCCAGCTCGAATCCATGGGATTGTCGGGGAATCTCGACGTTGACACACTTTCCCAATTGACTTCTTTACATTCTACAAGTGTTATGAACAATAACTTTGAAGGGCCATTTCCGGTCGTGAGGAAACTTACATGACTGAGAAGTTTGTTCTTTTCATATAACCGGTTCTCCGGTGAGTTGCCAGACGATGCTTCCGCCGGAATGAAATCATTGAGGAGAATTTTACTGGCGAACAATGGGTTTACAGGCAAGATTCTGACGTCATTAGTGGGAATTCCAAAACTTGTTGAGTTGCAGCTACAAGATAACAAGTTTGATGGTAGTATACCTGCATTTGCTCAGCAGGATTTCCAATTAAACGTTGCAAATAATAGACTTGAAGGTCCCATACCACCTCAACTTAGCAGCCAAAGTTTAAGCGCATTTGAAGGTTAGTGTTTCTTAAAGATATTCTTAGTTTTATTTTATATATGTTTCTTTGAAAATTTAGATTAAAGAACCCACTATTTTTTACATGGAGTATATATGATATATGTAAAAGATAATTAAAAGCTGTTCAAGTACTAAATTTTGGATCATGTATAAAAGTGTAATGGTTTTATTAGTGATAAGACCCTAAATGTTAGAACCCATTAAAATTTAAATTCTAATTCTGAAGTCGCCTTGAAAAAGAGAAAGTATTTGCAGAATTAGAAGTCTCAGCATATGCTATTCTTTCTAATTTAGTTAAAATGTTACATGTGTAGAACTTATTGTGTTCGTTTTTAATTGTGTGGATGAAACAGGAAATTTGGACCTACGTGGAAAGCCAATGCCACCATGTCCACCTTCATAGATTGAGGAAGGAAAACCTTCAAAGAAGAAAGGAATGAGATATAGACAGTGGCGGAGCCAGGATTTTTACTGAGGGGTTCAATAATATGAATAAGTAAACATACGAAGAAGCTAAGGGGGTTCAACGTCTACTAAATATTTTAACCTTGTATATACATTGTAATTTTTCAGCGAAGGGATGACCCCCTCGGCCCTTACTAGCTCCGCCCCTGGATATATATATATGTTTAATGTTGAAATAGATCTACAAGAAAGGAGTTATTTGTTTTTCTGAATTATGAATATGTTGTTATTGATGAATAATTGGGGATCGGATGAATATGTTTTAGTCAAGTCATTGAATGGAGATGTATTTTCTTAAATAGATCAATCGTACAGTTATATATTATGAATCAACAGAGACAACGACGACATTTTATAACCGTGTTCGAAACTATCAATTGAATTAATAATTACATTGAAGAAGAAAATAATTTCCACATTGTTTTTAAAAAATTCATAAAGACAGATTGTGATGATTAGTCGCCTTCTTAGAGCCTGTTTGGATTGGCTTATTTTAGGTACTTTTAAGCCAAAATAGCTTTTAAGCGCTTTTTTAGTGTTTGGATAAAATGTAAAAGTACTTTTAAATACTTGTTTTTAAATCAAAATAAGACAAAATTCATAAGTTAGAGGTTTTTTAAGTCAAAACTCAAAAGTCACCAGCCCATTCAAATGGGCTCTAAAAGATCACTTAAATTTAGTAACAAAATATATTACTATATTTAAAATAACAAAAAATTATAACCGATGAAATTCGTCGCTCAAGATTTTAACCAGTTGTTCAAAATTCACAAAAAAATATATGTATAATTAGAATATATATTTAGTCGATGGTTGACGCACCATCGTCAATGCATACTGTGATCTATGACCCTTTTGTTTCCATTTGGTCGGTAATTTACCAACGAGAACCATTTGGTTGCTAATTTACCAACAAAAGAGAAATTTGTTGGCGAAGTTGACAAATAGAACATGAATTTATTGGTGACGACTTCTGTATCCATTGGTAAATTTACCAACGACTTCTAAATCTGTTAGTAATTATCGACGGCTAAACTGTGTTGATAAAAATTCATTAGCAATTTGTTTTTTAAATTACTTGGGTAAAAAAATCATTCAGATTTCGTCATTAAATTACGCGCCACAAATAAATCGGTTGGTAAAATTTGGTTGGTAATTCGTTAGTAATACATGCTAAGTTCTTGGTAATTTTTAAAATCTAATACGTTAGTAATTTCACTGAGGATTTGAGTGGTTAATAGAACTCGTGGATTTCGAAGGAAAAAAAAAAATTCGTTCGTCGGTAAGCATTTCTCCACCATTGAGCTCAAATTGCATGGAGGATAGTTGAGGAAGCTTCTCTTGAAGATATCTTGATATAAAGGAAGTGTATGCCTCCTTTAATTCTGTTAATTATGAGGAGTTTTCTATGGTGATAGGACCAATAATGAAATTGAAAACAATTGAAAACGGAAGAAAGAAATATATTTAATACACCGTACAGGGGCGGGTCAATTGAACACCCTTTGCTGAAATATTACTCTATATATAGGTCATATTATGTTGTTAAAGAATATATATATATATATAAGATTTGTTGATTACAACAGTTGCAGGAAATGAGAAATAAGTAACTGCTAACAATTACAACAAAATAAAATTACAACAAACTGAAACAATAAATTGAGATTACAAGCACTTTGATTTGCTGGGTCGAGTGATGACACTCTGTCTTTAAGACAAGATTGCCCCGTATATATCATTTTACGATTTGGACAATAGTCTCCCAAGATAAAAAGACAAGATTGCCCCGTATATATCTTTTTACTTTCTGGACAATAGTCTCCCAAGATAAAACAGTAACTCAATAAATGAATAAAGGAAACTCAAGTGTTACTTTGAAGAACTTAGTGTGATGAAATGATGCTGGAAAGTAGTAGGAAGATGTTTATAGTGCATGGAGGGGACTTCTCAAGTGCCCAACTAATTGCTGTTAATGGCCATGACTTAGCCTCGAACCAAAGCACAACTAGGTCCTCCCTCCTTCAAACACATGGGTTATCCTTTGGGGTCCCAAACCCTTAGCCAATTTTGAGACTTATAAACAAAACAAATCTTCCTTCCCCACCGATGAGGGAGAATTGGTCCATACCACATTTTCATGCTTCAAATACCTCACTTCGTGGACCAATATCTCTTTCATTTCTCAACGAAATTTGACGATCCTTGGCCCTACGGTCATCTACTCACTTAGTAGATTATGCACGTGTGAAGAATCAAAGTCTCCAACATGTGAAACCCTAGTGTTTAAGTCATTAAAGATGGATGGACGCAACTCCCACCAAACGCAAATTTCCAACAAAATTGAACACTCTTGACACAAGTCAGCACCATGATAAAGACTGTTCAAATTTAGCTAAAGGTTCCGAGGTTGGAACTCGAACGACCACTCCATAGCATAATTTTGTTTTATTTTGAAGATCTGAAACTGCAAGTCACAAGCTACAGTAGACAACTACACTCAGGTATCAATAATCATCATTAAACAAATACCTTTGCATACACTTTTTTTTCCCATGAACTTCACTTAAAGATATCCTGTGTTTTTTCTCCTTACTTAGCAGTTAGCTAAAAGGAATTAAAGGCCCACCATTATTTGAATATCTAATTATTATTCTCAAGGATAAGAAACTTGCTCAAATAAACTTGAATTATTAATTTATTTAAGATTCTTAAATATTTTGTTAAGCTCCTTAATATTACAATTTTAACCAATATAGAATTATATATATGAAGAAATTATAAATATTTTTGAAACATGCTGTTAAATAGATATTAATAGTATTTATAATTTTATCCAACGTAAAATACATTTTTGAAGGGTAAAAAATTGGTCAATATTTTGCATTGAAATTTTGTGCTTGATGTTGCTAAAAATATTAACAAAATAGAAGTTGAAAAATAACTTTAAACGCAAAGCTAAAATCGATAGATTAGTGTAATTCTTTTTTTTTTTTTTGGAAATGTTGTGTGGTATGTGTTCAATACAAATCTCTGTCATTCAGCCAATATTTTTCACTTTACAGTTCGTATCTTTTCATTAATAAAAGCAACACAACTGATTTTTTTTTTCCGATTGTCTGTATTTGATGGAAATAAATGTAGGAATTGTCAGGGAAGAATCGCTAGGTTGAAAAATATAACTGTGAACCCACTCATCAAGAAAAAATATTATTTACTTTTTTAAATTCCGAACACTTTAATATAATTTTTGACTCCGCCACTATATGTGAGTGCTTTTTCTTCCAAATCCTTGTATTTCATTAGTTTATATTTATTCTTTACCTAGTTCATACGATATATGTATAGGGAAATCCCTCATCTTTAAAGAATATACCACTTTATCCATATTGCATAGATGGAACAGATTTATTTTCACTACAAATTGTAAATGTTTATTTTTAGAACAAGTAATGGCTATCATGTTTTCTAATTCCTGTTCCAATAGTTATTCCTAATTATCTACCATTGGGTCAGCTGACTCACAACTCTCTTTCATGTTTCACACACATAATCATTTTGAAGACTATCAATAACAAAGATAAAATGTTCTTTTTTGTGGAGACTGGTGGGTTTCACCTCTACAACTAAAGTTAATCATTTTGTTTTCATCCAGACATTCACAGTTATATAATTACACTGAAATATAGTTATACCCTAAGTACTCGTTAGTGTAAGTGTATTTTGATTGGTCTGAAAATAATTGAAGTTTGTAGAAAAAGAAAAAAAATTCTTAGTTACAAAGGAAAGAAAACTTGTCTATTTCATTAAACACTCACATTATAAAATTTTATCCAATAACATCCCACGGATTAGATTGCGAACACATGACTAACATCTTATTGACTTAAATTAATTCTTACTAATATAAATAATACCAATATATTACTATGTGAAGTTAAAGACTTCATGTCTACTATAAACAACATGTACGAAAAAAAGAAAAACAAAACATAGACTTATTAAAAATTAACTTTAGGCGACTAATTTTATCTAGTCACCCTTACATGCATTATAATTATTTATTTATAAATGTAATAACTTTTATAAGTATTTTTTTACAGCTACTTTAGTTGTCGAAGAAAGAGCTAGTTCTCCTTATAAAAGAAGAGAACAAAACAAAACAAAAAACCCCTCCCCTAGTATTCCATAATTAGTACAATCTTTTGAAATATTAGAAAAATGAGATCCAAAAAAGCAAATCACAGAATCAACCACTTGCTCCACATTAACAAGGTGTATTTGGTCTCTGAACCACTGGTTAATAAGGCTAAGATTGAGGGATACAAGAAATTTCTTGGATTCCAATACTGTCAGGCTAACACTAACGGCAAGATTTGGTGTTTTTAGAATCACTTTGATCAAGCTAAATTCATAGCTAATGAAGAACAACATATTACCATCAAATTCAAGGACAGAAATAACACTAACAGTTGGTATGTATATGTTGTTTATGTGTAAAGTCCCATAAATTTCTAGGCTTAAAGTTTGATAAACACGGATGAAAACAGCTAATGTCTACTGGACTGCAACCTATTCTATTATATGCTTTTTCTTTATCTTTTTATTATAAGAATGAACTATACTATGTTGCAATGTTTGTCAATTGGTGTTGGGCCTTTGTAAACTAACATGGTAATGCATAGCGAAACCCATACACTAGTTAGGTTAATCCGTTATGTTACTTACCAGAAAATAGAATATTGAGATCACTAGAGATTAAAAAAACAAGCATGTTTAATTGCCCAATTTTCCTTGTTTTTGTGGCTCTTCCAATGGAGCAGAAACGTGTAAATGAATAATTGACCGAAACCTTTTGGACAACTGTTAATAGACAAATGAATACGCGGCGCGAATTTGAATATAGTCGAGTTTCAATATGAATACTAGACACCGGGTGAAAAATCAAAAAAGAAGAATTTGCAAAGGCAGAACTAAAACTACAATCAGTTTTAAGCTTAATTCCACGCCATAAAGAAATAAAATCAGAACACTAAAAATATAAAAAAGGTTTTACCTCTATACATTGATAGTGCAAAATTCTCTTACATACCACCTAAAAAAATCAATAAGTACTTTTCATAATAAGTAAAATTTCAAAAGTACGACAAGTGACGACCTTCTACTACAAATTAAATTTCAATCATTGTGTGAAAAATTATTTGTATTGTAAGTTGATATAGATTAAAATCGAACTCGAAAAGGGTAAAATTGAATAAATGCCTTTTTGCTTGTCTTACTTTGTTTTTGCAAGAGGGTGAAAGATAATTGTGTATAAATATGTATAAGTACATATTTTCGTGTATATTATTGTATAATTATCTTTTTAGAGTATATATCTATAAATTATACACTTTCATACACCTATATACATAATGTACTTGTTTTTTGTATATAAATGTATAATATTATATAAAATTATTTTTGGGCTATATTTTTACAATGTAAATTTTAGGTTATATTTTTTCAATGTAAGTCACTAAAGTGTATATTTATGAAATTTCCCCATCTTTACTTACAAGGAAATATTGTGGTCATTAACTAGAGTATGAAAGAATATTTCCGCCCTACCCTATCCCATTAGTCAACCCCCACCCTCCACCCCCAACCCAATCCAATCCAACCAAGACAAACTATAGGAACAAGATACCTGCAAACTGGCAAACAAGTTATACTAAAACAACCGGCTTAAACAGCTCATAATGATTTATTGGACCTTGTCAATCTCACCACCCAATTTGTTTTCTCCCCTCTGGCCTATGTATCTCATTCAACAACAAAACCATAGTCATGCTCTCACAATAATTCATCAAGAAAACATACATAAATCCTTGAACACCCGCCACAAATATTCTTTTCCCAAATCAAGAAAAGATTTTGATTGGCGTCCGTCTATTCATCATATCATAAAGATATAATTGCCGAAAAATACATTCTCGTATACGATGGCTTCTTCAGCAAGAAACCATCATTTGCTCCTGATGTTAACTTGCCTGATAACATTGTGTTACGGTCAAGAGCCTGAAGCAACTCTCCTCCTTAAATTTAAGTCGTCGCTAGAAAACACCACGTCATCACTTGGCAACTGGGATTCCTCGGTGCAGCTATGCAACGTCAACGTTTCAAATTGGAACGGACTGTTTGCTCCAACGGGAAATTCATCGGTCTCCAGCTCGAATCCATGGGATTATCGGGGAATCTTGACATCGATACGCTTTCTCAGTTGACTTCTTTACGTACGATAAGTATTATGAACAATAATTTTGAAGGGCCGTTTCCGGATGTGAAGGAAATTGGAGGATTCAGAGGTGTTTATTTGTCGAAGCAGAAACTGCATGAGGTAAGACTAAGGGCCTTGTGCGTTTTCTGGTGAGTTGCCGGATGATGCTTTTGCCGGGATGAAGTCAATAAGGAGAATTTTCATGGGGAATAATGGATTTACAGGGAAGATTCCGATGTTGTAAAAGAGTTAGGGAAGTGTAAAATAGTGCCATGAGGGGTGCTACATGAAATACTTTCTATTTAGTTAGTTGATAGAGTTTGTTAGTTGGTTAAAAGGTAGTTACAAGTTGTTAAATGTAATTAATAGTTCATTAGAATGTTCTAGACATGCAGATAAGTATGTGTATAAATATCTTTATGTACTTATCATTGTAATAATATGAGATCATTTTCTTCTTCCTCACAAACTCACCATTTCTTTCATTCTCAAGCTTCCAGAACCTCTGCATCTTCATCGAGCTGCCATTGATCTTCAAATGGCAGTTCCTACTATGTAGTTAATGTTTCTGTTCTTCAATGGAAAAGTGTTTTCACGTGGTATGAGCGGTGACAAATTGACAAGGATCGAGGAAATTTCTTTGCATGCAAGAAGGAATTCGGGGGATCTGTACATCCAACATAGAGAATGTGAGATCGAGAAGTGAAATTGGTGAGTAGTAGTCTAATTGAAACAAAATCTCATAGTTTACCGTTGTATTGTTTTCTTAGCTAGTAACAATTGTAGTCGAATTCAAAGATTTGTGGATAAGTAACAATGTAAACTAATGGAGAAGATTTGTCGAGTGGAATTACAGCAATGACTATAAACATAGATCACAATCATCCTCTATATCTGTTTCCATCTGATACACCAGGTTCATTATCTGTTGGTATTATATTGAATGACATGTGCAATTATACATTGTGGAGTAGGAGAATGAAATTAGCTCTATTAGTAGTGAAAAGAGAGACTTTCCATGGTGATTTAGCAAGATTGTGGGATATGTGTAATGCTATTGTAGTATCATGGCTGATGGGAAATGTGAGAAAAATTTGCTCAGTGGCATGCTGTTCAACTATGACTCACACATTATTTAGGAAGAGTTGAGAGAGACATTTGAAAAAATAAACAGCTCTAGAGCATTTCAGTTGCACAAGGAGATTTTTACAATGAGACAGGGAACACTATCAGTTTCAATGTATTATTCCAAACTCAAGGATCTTTGTGATGAATATGATTCAATTGTACCACCATCTTCATGTTGTTCTAAATCCAAAGAATTTATTGATCACTTCCAATATCAGAGGATGTTGAAGTTCTTAATGGGCCTTGATGAGAGTTATAGTCAGGCTAGAAGTCAGATGATTATGATGCAACATGTACCAAGCCTGAATAAGGTGTATGCAATGATCAACCAAGAAGAGAGCCAAAGGATAGTTTCAAGGACAAGTAGGATGATACAAGAAACAACATAGTCATCTGCCTTGTTCACAGCCAGGAAAGGAATTGGAAGAGGTGGAAATGGAGGTCCAAGACAGAAGAAACCATATAATCCCAATGCTTTTTGTGACTTTTGTCATGGAAAGGTCATTTTAAATTGGATTGTTTCAAGCTAATAAAGTGTGATTTCTATCACAAAAATGGACATGTACAAGATGATTGTTATAAGCTTAATGGATATCTTGAGAACTTTAAAAGTAAAGCCAAGAAGGCATATGTGGTGACATAAGGGAATTTATCCTTTGAAGACACTGGGCAAGAAGGTGAAGTGTATCAGTATGATATGAGGTATATGCAGAAACAATAGTCTGGACAGAGCTATGGGGCAAATTCACAGTCCTAGTTTATACCAAATCACAGTCACAACCAAATAATTCTATAGCATGCATCTCCACTTATGCAGTTCACACCTAGCCAACATCAACAACTTCTCAACTTACTTAACAACAAAACAGAAACCAATGTTGTTTCTAACATGGCAGGTAAAGGTATTTTTTATACTGAAATACTGATGAAATGGATTATAGACACAGGGGAAACTAACCACATGATTAGTGATCAGAAATACTTACAAAGTAAAACTTTGACAGAAAACACAGGAAAAGTGCAATTACCTACAAGTGATTCAGCTAAAGTATCACACATTGGTGATTATCAACTAGGAGGAGGCGATGTTCTTAGAAATGTTTTATGTGTGCCAGCATTCAAGTTTAATCTCATGTCAGTTTCAAAGGTAACCAGTGAATTGAATTGCAGTGTTACTTTCTTTCCAAAATATTATATTTTTCAGGATCTCTCATCTGGGAAGGTGAGGGGGATTGGTAATGAAGAAGGACTATACATATTATGTTTGGATGCACAAAATAAAAGAGGAGATATGACTAGATGTCTGGTAGCAGTTCAACATGTGGATTCAGTCACCTGGCAAAAGGGTTATGCCATGTACCTATGAGTGTTTTAAAGAAAATACCATATTTCAAGAATGACAATGCTTTTGTTTTGAATAAATGTGAAGTATGTCCTTTGGCTAGACAAACTAGAATTCCATTTCCTGCCAGTACAAGTAGGAAGACAAGAGCATTTCAATTGTTACATATTGATGTGTAGGGACCTTACAAAGTAGAAACATATAATGGAATGAGATATTTCTTGACAATTGTGGATGATTATTCCAGATGGACTTGGATTTTTTTTTATGAGATTGAAGTATGATATAGTTGCAATACTTAGAAATTTCTTTGTTGAAATTCATACTCAGTTTGAAGTGAAGATACATAGAGTAAGATCTGACAATGGCACTGGATTTTTAATCATAGTTGTAAGGAATTATTCCTGCAACATGGTGTAGTGCATGAGAGTTTTTCCCATATACACCACAACAGAATGATGTAGTGAAATGGAAGCATAGACATATACTGGAGACAGTCAGAGCTATAAAATTTCAGGCAGGATTACCAGACAGGTTTTGGGATTTCTATGTGGAAGGGACTGTGTACATTATGAACATAATTCCTTCTACTGTTATAGGTAATAAATAACCTTATGAAATGTTATATAATAAGACACCATCACTATCTCATCTAAGAGTGATAGGTTGTTTGTGTTTTACAACTATTCTGATCAGACAAGATAAATTTAGTTCTAGAGCTATAAGGGATGTTTTCCTTGGTTATGGTTCTGCACGGAAGGGATACAAACTCTATGATATGAAAATAGAACATTTTTCATGAGTAGGGATGTGGTGTTCATGGAGATAGTTTTCCTCTCAAAGGTGGAGCTGATGATAATCTTAGTCATATCAGATCATATGAGCATTTCTGTTTTGATGATTTAGTTCATCCTAAGAATGTCAGAACTTCACAAATGCATACCATAATACGAACATGTGATGAACATAGAAACCCACACATGGAAACTCAGGATGTGATTCAAGATGTGAGCATACCTACTGATGCTCAATATGAGGTTCATACAAATCTCAGACATGATCATTCAGCAATAAATTTATCAGAGTCCAATGCTAGGAGGTCTACAAGGACTAGTAAACCTCCCATATGGCACAAGGACTATGTTATCTTCTAGTTGTTTGTATTCCATATCGACTGGGGTAGATTACATTGGACTGTCACCCAAATATCAAAGCTTTGTGGATCAGCTTTCCCTCAATATTGAGCCATATAGTTACTCAGAAGATATAAAGGATAAAAGATGGGTTGAAGCAATGAAGGCTGAGATCAAGGCTTTGGAAGATAATGGTACATAAGAGCTGGTGTCACTCCCAGAAAGAAGGCTATAGGATGCAGGTGGGTGTACAAAATCAAATACAAAACAACAGGAGATGTGGAGAGATTTAAAGCCAGACTTGTTGCAAAGGGATACAATCAGAATGAATGTCTTGATTACCAGGAGACATTTTCACCAGTGGTCAAAATGTCTACTTTAAGATCAGTAATATCAATTGCAGCAGCCAAGTAGTGGACAATTCATCAAATGGATGTCTACAATACCTTTTTGCAGGGAGATCTTTATGAAGAAGTCTATATTATAGTTCCAGAGGGTTTTGATGTCAAAGCTGGGAAGAAACAAGTGTGTAGATTGCTAAAGTCCTTATATAGTTTGAAGCAAGCATTAAGACAATGGAACATTAAATTTACTGCTGCCCTGGTTTTATCTGGTTTTCAACAAAGCTACATGGATTATTCCTTGTTTATTAAATAGGAATGTGACAACATGGTGGTGATATTAGTATATGTGGATGATTTGCTAATTACTGGAAATGATCCAGTTCTTATTCAGTCCACCTAGGAGGCATTGAAGTCAACTTTAAGATAAAAGATCTAGGATAACTTAGATACTTTCTTGGAATAGAGTTTGCAATAAGTACTAAAGGTATACTTATGCATCAAAGGAAGTATGCCTTGGAACTTATATCAGACATGGGGTTATCAGGTGCTAAACATGTATCCTCATCTATGGATATGAATGTAAAGTTTTCTACATTCGTTGATCAACATGTTAGTTCTACATCATTATCAAAGTCAGATTTGCCTTTGTTAGATCCCAGTATTTATAGGAGGTTAATTGGGAGGTTGTTGTACTTGACAACTACTAGACCAGTCATTGATTTTCCAGTGCAGTGTTTGAGTCAATTCATGCATGCTCCCAAGACATCACATCTATAAGTTGGACTTAGACTTGTGAGATACATCAAACAAGAACCAGGACTAGGGATTTTATGTCCAGTGCTCATCAGTTCAAAATATTTTGTGATGCAAACTGGGCATCTTGTGTTAACAGTAGAAGATCAGTTACTGGATATTTGGTATTGTTTGGTTCTTCACCAATATCCTGGAAGTCAAATAAGCAGCAGATAATATCCAGAAGCTCAACAAAAGCTGAGTATAGGACCATGGTTGCTTCAGTAACAGAAGTGATATGGCTCACTAGTTTATATCAGGATCTTGGAGTCAAGGTTCAGATACCAGTTTCCCTATACACTAATAGCAAGTCTGCAATCCAGATTGCTGCAAATCCAGTTTATCATGAACGAACAAATCACATTGATATAGACTGTCATTTCATAAGGGAACATATATAGAAAGGCCTAATCTACACTGCATTTCTGCCTTCTGCTGATCAGCCAACAGACTTATTGACTAAAGCTCTTGGTCGACCACAACATGCTTATTTGGTGTCCAAGCTAGCATGAAGAACATCTTCATATCTCCTAACTTGAGGGGTGTGTGTGTGTGTAAAAGAGTTAGGAAAGTGTGCAATAGTGCCATGAGGGGTGCTACATGGAATACTTTCTATTTAGTTAGTTGGTAGAGTTTGTTAGTTGGTTAAAAAGTAGTTATAAGTTGTTAAATGTAATTAATAGTTGATTAGAAGGTTCTAGACATGTAGATAAGTAATACCAGCATTTGTTCAGCAGGATTTTCAATTAAACGTTGCAAATAATAGACTTGAAGGTCCTATACCATCTCAATTAAGCAGCCAAAGCGCAAGCTCGTTTGCAGGTTAGTGTTTAATTTCGTAAAGATATCTAAGGATATACTCCTATCATTTTCTTTTTAAAATCATTTGGTGACCTATTCATGATAGGACTAATTCAAATTAAGTTTAACTTATAGACGTTAATAGCGTAAAGAAATTTTACCCTATTATATCACTTTTATCTGTTGTATAAGGAGCATGCGTTATTTTCAAGATTACAACTCTTACTTTTAATAAGAGGTTATTTGTAGATATAATATAGGTGACCCATAGTACAAAATCTTATTTTTATTATCGATGGATATTAGTTCTCATTTAAGTCATGCCGCGTAGAGCTTACAAAAGGAAGAAGTGAAGTTTATCCACTAAAAAAAGAATCTACTTGCTTTTATTCAATAGTACTGTTTTATTTGAAAATATAGTTCAAATTTGATGATCAGTTACGGGAACAAGATCAATATAAGGTCAATTTAGATAGCTCTTGTTTGATCAGTATACAACGAGATATGCAGTTTTTGATCAGTATAATTTTAATTTTTTCATTTTATCCTTAATTAATAAAAAATTTAGAGCCACACAAAGATCATATCTTGTTCGAACACAAGTATCAAAAGCTTTTTTAATTATCTTTATTAAACTTCGTGCTAAAATGTCAAACAACATCACATAAATAAGACGAAGGGAGTAACATTTATGGCCTACTACTTAACATAAAGATAAAATGCTGAATAATATCACTTCAGTAATTGCAAGTGCATAAACTATTAAAGGGAGTATTCTTTTCTGTTATTGTTATTTGTTTATTTTCTATAATTAACATGAATAAATCCTTCCTAATAATCGGTTGGAGAATCAGGGAGACCTCGTCCTAACAATTAAAAATTATGTAATTAAACATTAAAATAGAAATAAAAGTTACAAAGAAATGAATTGAAGATACCATGTCAATTAGAGTAATCTACATAGATCCCGTGATATTATCACTACATGGCGCGCACGTCCTGATTAATTAGGTGAAGTCAAACATTGATACCCTTTGATTTCGTTAGCTATCTCCTATCCTCAAATATAATTATATTATGTTTGTAATCTATTCAATTATCCTTTTTAAAATTTTACTCAATGTATCGTAACAATATATACACAATATACATTTAAGATAGAAGAGTAATCATGTCTAATCTTTCTAATCAATCTCTAATAATCTTCTACATAATTAACATAATATTCCTAATTAACATTTTACTACTTACCATATATAAAATGATACTATATTAATACATAATAATAATATTATTTAATAATATTCTAACAGTAGACGTGACAATTTAACTAAATTTCTCCAGGCAAACTACATCTTTGCACTATTCTATAATCATTTTTCTATGTAGACGTGGCAGTTTGATATATTTCCCGGGCAAACTACATCTTTGCAAATATAATCTATAATATTTTAAATATTATCAGGTTAATAGACCTACAATGATATGTAATCCTTCATAGTAAACCTAATTTGATACCTAAAGAATGCAGTAAGTAATTTACTATAACCAGTTAACATACACTGATTGTGTAAAAAGTTATGGCATTGTCAATGTAATAAGTTATCTAATATGACTATGATATCGTGATTTATTTGTGGCATAATCGTGCTTGAGAGTTTCAAACATGTTCTTGTATTTGTAAACCTAAATCATGCTAGAGTTTGGACACTCGGATGGAGGCACAATGATTGCTACGGGTCTAAACTTTATATTTGTATTAAAAAATATTTAATATGTACAAAAAATTTATTCAGAGCTCATTAAGAATAATTATAATCTTAAAATCATAAATTAATAATCTTGGTTCCGCCTCTGGAGATGTACCAAAAAAAGAGTTAATTACTTTTCATTGCACGCTATTGATAAGTACTTTACAAATTCAAAATTATATTGTCATGATAAGCATATAGTACTTACAATGTTTCAAAATATATACACGTAGACCTTTATGTTCTCATATTCTTTTATGTGGACGAAACAGGAAATTTGGACCTATGTGGTAAGCCAATGCCAGCATGTCCACCTTCAAAGAAGAAGAAAGGAATCTCAATAATGGCCATAATCCTTGCAGCCATTGGAGGATTAATCATATTAGCCATTATCATTTTTGCTCTCTTCCTTCTCCATAGGCAAAGAAAAAACCATCTCAATATAAAAAATCATCAGTTAAAAATCTCAACAACAAAGCCACAGATCATAATAATTACCCAAAGAAACAACCTGATGAGAAGTACACAAGATCTTCTTAGAGCACCAGCTGAGGTTTTGTGAAGTGCAAGTCTTGGATCTTCTTATAAAGCTGATCTTCCTATTGGGAAGCCAGTTGTTGTGAGGAGATTTTGGCAAATGAGTAATATGGGGAAAGAAGATTTTCATGAACATGTGAGAAGGCTTGGCAACTTGTCACATCCTAATGTCCTTCCTCTTGTGGCTTTCTATTATATGAGGGAAGAAAAGCTTTTGGTCACTGACTTTGTTGAAAATGGCAGCTTGGCAAGTCATTTACATGGTAAGTTCTGATCTCTCTCGTAAAAATTTACTCGCGCCTCATATTTATGTCAAATCAAATGATTTAATCTTGGCCGAAAAAAGTTAAAGTGAGAATACAAACCCGACTACTCATTTTAGTTCTTATCTCCCAAGTCAAGCATGATATATTTCCCAATTAATACAAAGAAATTGGAGCATTTAAAGTATTAAATTGTAAAGTGGAGTATTAAAGAATTTTTAATATGCTATCAGATCACTTAAAAGATTATTATACATAATAGTACAGACCTAAAAACTAAAGCAATTATGACCTGCTATAACATGTTGAAATGCACTTATATATAGTGTAAAAATGTTTCTGGTACTATAGTGAATACAAGCTTCATTCTGATCGAACTTAACTTATATATACTGATCGATTGTGAAAATGTTACACTATGTACTTTAACTTGTTATAGCAAGTAATCGTCTTATTCTCGAGGTTACTAATTTCTATCTTTTATGAATGGTTACCTATAAATAATCTTTTAAAAGATCCAATAATATAGAAATTATTTTACACTGTAAGTGTAAGAAGGAAAACTCACTTAAGTTTCGTTTGAACCAATTTTGAATTTTCTTGAACAGGGAAAAGAAGTCCTAACCAACCAAGTATTGGCTGGCCAACTCGTTTGAAGATCATAAAAGGAGTAGCAAGGGGATTGGCATACCTCTACAAGGAGCTGCCAACATTAACACTCCCACATGGCCATCTCAAATCCTCAAATGTACTTCTAAACCACAACTATGAGCCACTTGTAGCAGACTATGCACTTGTGCCAGTGATCAACAAGGATCATGCCAAACAGTTCATGGTGGCCTACAAATCACCAGAGTACATGCAAAATGAACGTCTCACAAGGAAGACTGATGTCTGGAGCCTCGGCATCCTCATCCTCGAGCTACTAACCGGCAGGTAATACAGTTAAACCTCTCTGTAATGGCGTCGTTTATTCGAATATTATTTATTTGCTATAGCTAAATGATGTTTTACAAAAAAGATATAATATAACATATATAACATTGAAATCGGTTCTTGAATAATTATAGTGAAATGTTGTTATAAAATGATGTTTATTATATAGAGGTCCAACTGTACTTCATTTGATCCTCTTTATTTGTTATTTTAGTCACACAAAACAATAATTAAAAGAATGGTGCACCAAATATATATTTTGTATTCACGTAGGGCCCGAAATCTTAAGTTATTACGAAAAAGGTCAAATTTACCCCTCTACTTTAATATATTGTTCACATCTATCCTCGATCCGTTATTCTATTTGGCAAAAAATATCCTTTCCATTATGAAAAATTTCAAATTTACCCTCCAATTAACGAATTCTCCCAAATTGCCTTTTGATTACCCAATTTACCTTTCTATAAAAAGGTATTGTTCTTCATTTAGTCTTTTAAAGAGAATGAAAAAAAGTGTCGTATAAAATGTAACTGAGAGAGTAGTAAATTGTATCGCGTTTTTATGTCCTTAATTAGCAGGTTTCCAGCCAATTACGTCAAGCAAGACAAAGGTGCAAATGCAGACTTGGCAGTATGGGTGAATTTAGTGGTGAGAGAAGAGTGGATAGGTGAGGTTTTCTACAAGGACATGAACACAAGCAAATACAATTATGAAGGTGAAATGCTTAAGCTGTTGAAGATTGGAATGTGTTGTTGTGAAATGGATGTTGGAAGGAGATGGGATTTGAGGGAAGCTTTAGACAAAATTGAAGAATTGAAAGAAAGTGATGATTATCATGAAGAAGATTATTCTTCTAATTATGCAAGTGAAGGATAAATGTACTCTTCTAAAGCCATCAAGTGAAGGGTTAAATTATACATATAAGCAAATGATACTTAAAAATGTGAATTTTGGACGACGTTTTTAAGGGAACGTAACGTTCATCAAAAGTTTTTTTTTTTTAATAGTGAAATGGCTTTGAAAATTAAGTTATACATATATACTTATAATGCAAGGGGTTGTGAAAGGTAGAATTTTGTGTAAAATTAAACCAAATCTTTGTCTCTTTTTTTTTTATTCAAGGTAGATATGTGAAAGTTAGAAATTAAAGGAAGCTCTCATCTCATGTCTTCGTGGATACTTTCTTTTTTTCTATTGAATTTTATACATGTATAATTTGTATGAGTTTGCTCAATAAAAGATGTTTGTTCTTTCATTTTAAAGAAAATCCTCTAATTTACTTTTGGCATACAAGTCGTCAATTGACTCCGGCTAGACAAGGATAGCTTCGCCTCTGCTCTACCCCTAACAAAGAAGAATAAAATACATCATTAAATTTCATATAATGTACGTAATTACAGCTGACTCACGAAGGTTGCACCTCTCCTATGTAGTGGTTGTTTTGCCACGAATATTTCTTACTTTTTTTTGGAGTTGAATTCCGGAAATCATGTTTGATCATAAAATATCGGAATTTGAAAAGCACAAAAAGGTTGTTTTCAACTTTTCTACTCCATCACTCACAAAAATTCAAAAATAACTTCAATTTTTGTTCATGGTCAAATACAACTCCAATTTACAAATATCTTTTTTCACTTTAAGAACAAAAACTACACAAACTTCACAATTTTCATGACCAAACAGGCCGATAGTAATTGAAATGTATATGAGACGAAATTGTAACTACATTTTGATTTGCAAAACTGTTTTTCCCGCCAAATCTGAACTAAGCTAAATTGAGCTTGAAATTCGGTCTTCATCAACGTAACTGATCGCAACTCTCAGCATCCATCTAAGCTACAAATAAGTAAGCTCAGTATCAACGACAATATTGGCATCAGATCATGAGGTGGGCGTTATTTCATGTAATTTCCAGTAAGCTCAGTGTTGCACGACTTCCGTAAAATGGTCATAACATTTTGCACAATTAAGTCCAGATCATGAACCATTTAAAGGCTAAAATCCAGACATTAGTTTGTTACTTTAGAATAAGGGTGTCCAATGGGGCGGGGCGGGACGGGATCCGGCTAGACGGGGGAGGGTCAGGACTCGAGTTCCGACGGGCCTGGAGGGCCGGGATAGGCGGGACGGTGGGAGGTCCCGTCCCGTCCCACATCCAGTCGAAACGGGGTCGGGTCGGTTCGGGACTTGGGATTTTTTTTTGTCACTTAATTTTTAAAAATAATATATAGTTATATACAAACACTTTAATAATTGAACAAGATAGTGTAATAAAAACATCTCAAGGCTGTTTTTGTGCCTCTTATATTATTTAATAGAAATATGACATAGTAATATAATTTCAAAATTACAACTTTGTGGTGTTGTTCAAAAGTTGCAAATGACATAGTAAAATACTAAAATTGCAATTAAAAAAATGAAAGAAATAATCCCCTTGATTATTTTCATTAAATGAAAGGTATATATACAAGTTACAAAATAGGAGAATCATATTCCTATTCTACTCCTAAAACCTTATTCTACCATAATTCTAACCATACAATTATGGTAAGTGTATAATCCTAATTTAGGTAACCTTTACACTAAAATATACTACAAATATACTTTCCTAATATACATTTACTAACACTGCCCGTGATGGGCTACAGGCCACTGCCGTGATACGTGATGGGCCTCAGCCACTGCCGAGATGTGCTTCTGCATTCGGTACCCGTGATATACACTATGTATATCAAGTGTATATCACTAGTATATTACCTTGTTTAACACACCCCCGCAGTCATAGCGGGCAGTCTTCAAACGCTGAGACTGTCCATAAAATCTTCAAAAAGGACCGAGGGAAGACCCTTTGTAAAGATGTCTGCAACTTGATATTTTGATGGGACATGACAGACGCGTACCTGACCCCGAGCAACCTTTTCGCGGACAAAGTGAATGTCGATCTCCATATGCTTAGTGCGTTGGTGCTGAACCGGATTACCAGAAAGGTAAATGGCAATAATATTATCGCAATACACCAAGGTTGCCTTCTGAATAGGACAATGAAGCTCTAAAAGCAAATTACGTAACCAACATGATTCTGAGACCACATTGGCGACCCCTCGATATTCAGCCTCGGCACTTGAGCGGGATAGAGTTGCCTGACGCTTCACAGACCAGGAGACCAAGTTGTTGCCAAGGAACATACAATAGCCAGACGTCGACCATCTGGTGTTTGGACAACCACCCCAATCAGCATCTGTGTATGAGACAAGTGTGGATGGCGAGGAAGGATATAAATGCAAACCATAGTCCAGTGTACCCTGAATATATCTAATGATGCGTTTGATTGCATTCATGTGCTCAATTCGGGGATCATGCATGAATAAACACACCTGCTGGATGACATACGTAATATCCGGTCTTGTAAAAGTAAGATACTGAAGGGCCCCTGCAAGACTGTGATAGCGGGTTGGGTCCTCGTATGGTGCACCGGCCGCGGCACTAAGCTTGGGCTTTGTATCAACTGTAGTGGAAATGGACTTACAAGATGAAATCTCAGCCCTCTCGATGATCTCAGCTGCATACTTTCTTTGAGACACAAACAAATCATCTGAATGACGCTTGACGGCAATCCCCAAAAAGTAACTCAAGGGCCCTAAGTTTTTCATAGCAAACTCAGAGCTGAGCATGGTCATGATAGACTAGCGTAAGGCATCGGAAGAGGCAGTCAAAATGATATCATCCACATACAACAGAATGTAGGCCAAGGACGAACCACGACGGTAGATGAACAAGGAATTATCTGACCTGCTGTGAGTGAACCCAATAGTCGAAACATAGTCAACAAACCTTGTATACCAGGCCCGTGGAGACTGCTTAAGCCCATATAAGGATTTCTTCAGTAAACAGACATGATGAGGACGATTGGGATCCCTGAATCCCAACGGCTGATGCATATAGACTGTTTCCTTAAAATCACCATGGAGGAAAACATTCTTGACATCTAACTGATGAATAGACCATGCCTTTGAAAGAGCCAAGCTAAGCACGGTGCGAATGGTAGCCGGTTTGACCACCGGACTGAACGTCTCCCCATAATCTATACCAACCTGCTGAGTCTTACCATCACCCACAAGCCGCGCCTTATGTCGAGTAAATGAACCATCTGAATTCTCCTTATGAGCAAAAATTCACATAGACATGATAACATTAATACCAGATGGACGGGGCACCAACTCCCACGTCTTATTATCAATAAGAGCATTATATTCATGAGTCATAGCAATTTTCCAATTCGGGTCATTTAAGGCTTGTTGACACCCAATTTTGTCCCATCTTTTATGATTTTATTTGTAATTTTTAATATTTTGACACTTTTAAAATAATTTTAAAATATAGGCATATATGTGTATATCCTCTTATTATTATTATTATTCGCATTTTTTATATCATTTGCATTTTTATCATAATCATAAGTTTTATCCGAAAATTCTATGTTATTTTATTTTCGCAAAATTGCATCGCATTCCCATTTTTTTTATTAAGCATTAAACATTTCGCAAATATTATATTTTATTGTTATCACATCGTTATGTTATTTTAAATAATTCACATCTTTTACAAAAAAAAATATTTTTTAATATTAAACCCCTCTTTTATATTTTTAAATCCATAACCCATTTTTATTTCCTAACCCAAAACAATTTCTAACCCATTTCATTTTCCCAACCCAATACAAATCTCCCAAACCCAATTCCCTTTTCCTTTTTCCCAAAACCGAAGCCCAACTCCCCTTTCTTATTGGCCCAACACCACAAGCCCAAAACCCACCTGAAAACCCCAGCCCAAATTCTCAACCCGTCGGCCCACCCGAAACCCGACCCGGTCGACCTCCCTTTTATTCCCCAAACCAAAACCCAAAATCGAGAAAAAAATCCTAACACCCTAACACCCGCAACCCGTCAGCCGCACTCCCACGCCCCTATCCCCTACATCGCCAAGCACCCCTAACCCCCCTACGCCGCCAAGACCCTACACCTGACACCACCACTCGCCAACACCGCCGCCTGACACCACCAACTCATACCCCTAAAAAAAACCGTTCCAAAATCATTGTTTTGGGCCCTTTATTTCGAATTTGAACTCGGTTTTTGGGAGAATGGGGGCTATAAAAACCCCTTGTGTTCTTCGAAAATGGGAGGGAGAGAAAAAGAAAAGAAAACCGAAAATTTCGGAGGTCCGATTGGCACATGAAAGATTTTTGGTTGTGTTCTTGATTTCAAGCATTTTTTCCTCCCTTGTTGTTCAAGAATTGAGTTCGAAAAGGTTTGTTCTCCACTTTTGATTCTCGGATTTTGACACCTGAGTCGGGTCGGGTCACTGATCCGGGTCGGGTCGACCCGGTTCGGACAATATTTTCAGAATTCTTGCATCTCATATTTCTATATGTTGGTTATCTGAAATTGGTGAAATTATTCGATTTCGGGTTGCATCACTGATTCGGGTCGGTCGACCGATTCGGTATTATTTCGCAATTCTTGCATGTCATATTTACGTATGTTGGTTATCTGAATTTGCGGAATATTTGATTTCGGATTTTGGATCACCGATTCGTCGGTCATCGACCGGTCGGTCGAATCTTGCCGTATTATTTCGTAATTCTTGCATTTCATATTTACGTATGTTGGTTATCCGAATTTGCGTAATATTTGATTTCGGATTTTGATCATCGATTCGGTCGGAACATCGACCGGTCGGGCCGACCTTGCTCGGTATTATTTCCGAATTCTTGCATTTCATGTTTACGTATGTTGGTTATCTGAATTTGGTGAATATTTGATTTCGGATTTTTGACACTGATTCGGGTCGTCATCGACCGGCCTGGGTCGACCGATTTGTATATTTTTAGAATTCTTGCATTTCATTTCTTGTTCTTGGTTATCTGAAATTGGTCTTTGAAATCGATTTCGAGTTTGAATCATCGATCCGGATCGGTCGACCCGATTTGAATATTTCCGCACTTCGTAACTCGCCGATACTTTAACCGCCAACCGCCGTTGCTTTTATCGCTTTATTGTTTTATTAATATTGCATTAAGGCCGATTTAAATTGAATTCGAGGCCGCGCTTTTCTTTTCGCTTCATTTCACTATTTTTTCGATTCTTGTTTTAAACATCCGCAACGGATATCAACTGCTTTCTTGTTTTTCTTGTTTTGAATAAATATCGCGTCTTTTCGCATCGCTTTCTATTTCGATTCAACTCGGTTCCAAATTATCGTTCTCATCGTTCTCATCGTTTTAAACTAAACACCGCGTCATTTTCGGAAATTGTTTTTCTGCCTCTGTTTTTCGCCATCGCCATCGCCATCGCCTCAAGCATCGCTATCTTTGCTTTGATTTAATTTTACTGATTTGAACACGATACTACACTGGCCGATGAAAAATATCCGTCGATTTTGAGGCCTCCACAGTCGTAAAGACGGAAATATAACTTCTGAGCAAGGATAAGGCTTAAACCTTTGTTTCATCCGAGATCAACATGTTTAGTAGGCGAGGTGACTAAAATAACCAACAAGTTATATATTCGCAGCCACGATGTGATTATAGTGATCTTTTCTATTTCACCCGAGAGACCAACACGTTTAGTAGGCGAGGCAATCAAAATAAACCACATTAGTCATATGTTTGCAGCCACGACGTGATTGGAATGTTCTTTTCAAAATTTAAGTCTGAGCCCTCCGTGATCAAAACATTCACTGTTTTGAATACGGATATGAAGTTATTTGTATTTAACTGTTTCTAACCATTTGTTCTTGACAGCTTGCAGGGATTAAAGTAAATAAAGGCAGATTATTCCTCGGTGTTTATTTATTTTATTTCTTTCTTTAATTCAGCTTTTATCCCGTTTTGTATTGTAATATTATTTATCGCACTTATGTAACTATTGAAATGCTTAGAATAGGCAAAACTTAGGATTAATTCATAGGGTAGTTTAAGATTTGAAACCCGTCGCTAGCTTATTTATTTGTAGGCTCGATTAAATTCAAACTTAGAAACCCTCCGCTAGTTATTTATTTTAGGCTCGTCACGCGTATTCAAGATTTTCAAAATAAACTTTTGTCATCTTTTATTTGCTTTGTTAATCATTCCGAATAAGTTTATCTTTTGTCAATTTACAATTCAATGATTCCCAAAATTTTACTTCTTTGGCATTATAAATAATTTATTGTCACAAATGCATATTTTTCAAAACTTTACATGTATCTTTCTTTTTATGTCATTCGAATGCATACATGTACAAAATGCATCTCTTTCATTAATTATTTGCAAACATCTTTAACTTCATACTTCAAACATGCATTTTTTCTAGTAATAATTAACCTGAGTTTGACCGGATAACCGCAAGTTAGCGAATATTAAAGGATGCCTAACCCCTTCCCTTTAGGATAATAAAGAACCCTTACCTAGAATCTCACTAGTTTCACAGACCTTAAAATTGGAGTTACATTGCAGCATTTAGTTTAAATATTTAGGTGTCCTAATTCACCATAAAAATAATTAGGTGGCGACTCCTCAACCCTTTTACCCAGGAATCACCGAATACGTCTGTGCTCCGCTTTGAGACCCGAGCAGGTCGCAAATAGGGCGCGACAAGGCGGACACAGGATTACGGGGCAAGGGGGATTTAGAGACATTAGAATGTAAATTAAAATGTCTTTTAGGTGTAAAAATACCCCGCTGACTATGAGTGACCGGTCTATGACTCGATGACGAATTGAGTGAATTTTGGGAATTTGCTGGGCTCGAGACGGACTGGCCAGCAGGCAGTGGGCCTGCTGGCCCAAATCGGTACATCGACATGGGGAACTGGACCAGTTCCAGAATTGGGCTGGACAGGCCCAATCGCTGGAACTGATCCAGTGATGGCAGTTTGTGACGGAACAGTGGGGCCAGAGGGAAGTGGGCCCGCTGGAGGATTTTGGGTGCGGGATATGTCCGAAAATGGTGAGTAATATATAGGGATATACCATCATCCAAAAAATTATACGAACTAGGCTCGGGAGTATGAACTTTAGTAAATGGAAATTGGGTTTCATAAAAAATTACATGGCGATTAATTATGATTTTCTTGGAGGATAAATCAAAACATTTGTAACCACAATGATTAGACGGATAACTCAAAAACACACACGGAGTAGACCGGGCCTGAAGTTTGTTAATTGTGGTGGATGGAAATAACGAATAATATAAGCACCAAAACACCCGAGGATGAGAATAAGACGGATTTTTATTATATAAAATTTGCAGGGGGGAGAATATGTCAGACCTTTGGAAGGAATTATGTTAAGGAGATATGTCGCCATTTGAAGAGCATGATGCCAAAATATGGGGGTACGGAAGCATGAATTAAGAGAGTTCGGACAATGTTATTTATGGAACGAATTTTGCGTTCAGCTTTCCCATTTTGTGAAGACGTATGAGGACACGAAAAATGAAAATTGATCTCATTATTTGCACAGAACTCCCGAAACTCCCTATTGTCATACTATTTTCCATTATCACACTCAATGTTTTTTATTTCTCTTTCGAATTGTGTTCTAATGAATGCTCTAAACTTTATGAAGAAGGAAAATACTTGAGATTTATTTGCAATTGAAAACGTCCACAAAAATTTAGAATAATCATCCAAAAAAAGAACATAATACCGATGACCCAACGAACTTAGAATAGGAGACGTCCATAGGTCGCTATGAATAATATCAAATGACATTGAAGTATGAGAATTTGAGTCTATAAATGGCAACTTAACACTTTTTCCTAATGAACAAGATTGACATATTGGAGTACGACTCGTACCCTTACAAGAAATAAAACTATTTTTATCTAAAACAGACAAAATAGAGGATCCCGGATGACCAAGGCGAGCATGCCACAAGGAAGGAGAGATGGCGGCAAAGGTTGATGGCAAGGCCTGACTCGATGGACTGAAACCGGGCATGATAGGATAAAGATCTCCCCTACTATCACACTTCATGAGAGGACTCCCCGTCTTGAAATCCTTCACAGAGAAATCAAAAGGATCAAATTCAATAGAAACAGAATTGTCAGTGGTGAATTTTCGGACATACACTAAGTTTTTAATCAATTTTAGGGCATGTAAAGTATTTTTCAAGATAAGGGGAGGATTGGGGGGAGATAGAGTTTTATGACCATAACCCTGAATTGAAATAGAGTTACCATTACCGACAATTATACCACGAGGGTTGCTCAAATTGGCATAAGACGAGAGAGTACCTTGATCGGAGGTCATGTGTGTCGTTGCGCCGGTGTCCATGTACCAATTTGGATCCGGTTGCGTCAATCCAAGTGTGTGCATCGCGGCCTCAATGTCGGTGTGAGTGGGGCCTGCTGCATGGTGAGCTTGCGGAGGCCGGGGCCCAAGAATTCCAGAACTGGGCTGTCCTGGGCCGTAACTGCTGGAATTACTGGGCCAGTAGGTAGTGGGCCGCGACTGCTGACTATTGGGCCTAAAAGACTGGCCAACCCACTGGCTGCTGGAAAATAGGGGCTGCTGGCCCATGGCCCATTGTCCCAGCCCCATTGCCATGGGCCCCACTGTTGGGACCAGTAGGGTAGAGGGCCATTGTTCACTGGACGGGGCCCACTGTCGGCCTGCTGACCACCGGAACCGCCGCGTTTGCCCCCGTGGTTTTTGTTATTATTCTTACGATTGTTTTTGCCGCCACCATGAGTATGATTTTGGCCCGAATTATCAACAAAACCCGAAGAATTTGTGGAGGACGTCATTAGGACGACGGGGTTTGCTCCGGTAGCCGCTTTTTTAGCCAAACCGGCTTCTTCCAAAGTAAGCATGGAGCGGGCTTGATAAAAAGCGGGAAGTGGGTTGCTTTGACGAAGGAGAGTCCCAATGCCATTATAGGCCTCAGAAAGACCGGCAACCAGTTGTAGAACCAGACGATTATTTGTTACAGGTGCGCTAACGTTACGGAGTTGGTCCGCCAACTCCTTGAGTTTCTTGCAATATGCAGACACGTTTGAAAATTCTTCCATGCGAACTAGAAAGAATTCTTGCTCGAGTGTGACAACACGTGAATATTGGTTATCTTGGAATATGTCACACAATCTATTCCAGGTAGCCATAGCTGTGGTATCCGGCTCAATAATCGTCTGTACGAGGTCAACCGAAATAGTGGAATAAATCCACTGGAGAACGGTAGCATCAAGAATAATTCATAACTGAGGATCCTTCGCGGGAATAGGTGTAGCGGAAAGAATTATGTTATGGATAATTTGATGGGAGATAGCGTGAATTTAAAACAATTCTGCCCACGTCGCATATTGGACGTTTTCCATCTCAAGCACAATAGGTATACTGTTCTTGACATTAGAAACCATGAGGGCATGATGAAAATTGTTCTTAGACATATTGAAAGAACAAAGAAAGAGGGAAAATTTGGGAATAGTAAGAGAGATTTTTTAGAGCGGAAGACGAATTTTGGACAAGAAACCCGATGGGGGGTTTCGGTTGAGAAGGGCACAAAATTTGGGAGAGAAAAATTTTGTTAGACCTAGTCTCTTGATACCATGAAAGAAATAATCCCCTTGATTATTTTCATTAATTGAAAGGTATATATACAAGTTACAAAATAGGAGAATCCTATTCCTATTCTACTTCTAAAACCTTATTCTACCATAATTCTAACTATACAATTATGGTAAGTGTATAATCATAATTTAGGTAACATTTACACTAAAATATAGTTTCCTAATATAGATTTACTAACACTGCCTGTGATGGGCTACAGGCCACTGCCGTGATACGTGATGGGCCTCAGCCACTGCCGAGATGGGCTTCTGCATTCGGTACCCGTGATATACACTTGGTACACCAAGTGTATATCACGGGTATATTACCTTGTTTAACAAAAAATTACATATTCAACCATGCTCTTTCGAATTTCTTCACAATGTCTTGAGGATCTTCTGTTGGAATTGAAATTTGTTTGTCAAATTCTTGAACGTCGCTTCCTGCTCCCTCGGACAAGATTTCGTTGTAGTTGTAGTCTTCTTCTTCATTGGTCTCCGGTTGGCCGCACCTCCTACACTCCGCACGAATCCAGTCTCTTAATAGAACTGCAATCTCCAATGCGTCTCCCGCCAATGAATGTATGTGCTCTCCAATTTGAAATATTCTCGCAGAAAATGCGCTTTCAGACACCGTTGAAGTCGCTTGAATGTTTAACACATCTCGGGTCATCTTTGTTAGCGTCGAAAATGTCTTCTCATTCTCCCTCCAGTATTTCAGTAAGTCTTCTTGTCTTCATCATTGGCAATTAATTTGTACGGTACAACACCCAACAAAACATAAATATCAAATTCGCTAACTTGTGAAGAAGTTGAACCACTACACATTTTATTTCTATGGTCTTGAATACTAGCAGCAGAAACTGCATGTTTTTTATAAGGTTGCAGCAACGAAGATGGTACAGAAGCCGGTTGATTATTTGCACTTTGTTGTTGGTAATACGTATATATTGTATTTGATGTGTATGCTAGACGTAACTACTTCTTTAGTTGGTGTGTCAGTTGGTTCTTCAGTTAGGTCTGTTGGAAATACTTCTACACAATCAAAATCGTTTCTACAAATGTTTTACAACCGTCTACTTTAATAGTTGGATTTAATACAGCATCAACAATATAAATAGTGGAGATAGGTAAAAAGTATTTTTTTAATTTTTTAAACATGTTTTCAATAGCTGCCTTATAAGTTGATTTTTGCATATATTCATTAAGTAACAAAAATATTAGAGCTATATAAAATAACATATTTGAAATAGTATGATAATAAATACCGAAAAATTCTTTAGTAGCTTGATAAAATTTCTCTAAAAATCCATTAAGTTCTAAAAGTTTATCTCAATCACTATCTACAAGCATATCCCTTGGATTTTTATTATGGACGTTAAATAATAAAGTAATAAGTTGTCTATAATCGTAAGCAACAAGTAGTTGCTCATACAGAGAATTCCACCTAATCGAAACTTCTTCTGAATTTTTCTATATGATAATCCACAATCATGACATATTTTTTTATACTCTTTGCATCTTTGTATTTTTTTATCTTTAAAACTAAAGTTTATAGCAAATTGTATTTTATCAAGAATGCTTCAAAAGGTTTTAGGCCATCTTTTATAACTAAGTTATAAATATGACACACACATCTTATATGAAAATGATCAGGAAAAGATGGAGTTAATCTAAGTTTTAAAAGTCTTATAGCATAATCATTAGAAGAAGCATTATCTAATGTAATAGTCATAATTTTGTCATTTATTCCATAGTATTCACAAATTTCATTAATATTATCTGCAATAAAACTACAAGTGTGTCTATCATCTATATATCTATATGCTACAATATGTTTTTGCATATACCAATTTTAATCTATCCAATGACATGTTACCGTTAAATAATCATTACCGTTAGTACTACGGTCTATGTCAGAAGTGATAGCCACTTTGCTATTAAAATGATACAGTGCATAACGTAAATACTGTTGATATTCACTTGCAAATTTAAAAAACATCCCTTCTAACAGTTGATCTAGGAAAACCATTAAAAACAAGATTGTATGTTTCTCGAATGTAATGAACAAAACCAGGAGATGAAGGAAATGAAAAGGACAAACCCTCCACCACTATTAATTTTGCCATATTTTCCCAATATTTATTTTTATCATATTTAAGACCAAAAATTCCCCCCGTCGTCGGGTTAATTTAACCTTGTACTAGGTCGGGGACACTATGGGAACCTTGCCCCGACTCAAATGGCATTGGCACCCCCAAATATTTAGCCTGGTATTGATTCCACCTAGTTGTGTGCTCGCCTTGTATATGTCTCAATAATCCTCCTGTCCCACCTTGACCTTTTCCGATTTTATAAACATTTTTACAAATTTTACATCTAGCTAGTTGATTCTTTTCGTCCCAATCAAAAAAATGTCATGCAGGTGATTTTAATTTTCGTTTTGCGGGGTCTAAATTCATACTAGGGGGAATAGCAGGCATTCCAGTTGCAGTTTCAGGGTGAGACTCAGTCTGAGCATGAGGTTGATGTGCACTAGTGGGTGTGTCATCTATATTATTGTCTAAATTAAATTCTGATTCATCTACTTCATGATCTACCGGTATATCATTAAAAAAGCATTTTCATCAATATTACTGAAATCAATCAAATCATCGGGACTAGGAATAAGATTACTAGAAGAAGTACCCTTACCCTTATTACCCCTACTAGAAGAAGCACCCTTACCCTTACCCTTACCCGTAATCAAACGTTTAAATCCTTCCATTTTAATTAGACAAGTAAATAATTAAATAAATGAAATTAAGTAAAAATAATAATTTAAAGAAGGAACGAAGGTACCAAACGCCGACGTAACGTCAACGTGTAATCGAGGTTGAAAATTGAAACTTTGCTCGATGGATGATCCTCAAGCTAGTTGCCAACTTCACTCTCAATTTTTTAACTTTGATATAATATTTAATAGTAGGAAGATTTGTAGAATTGTAGAGATAAATTGAGAGATTAGAGAGATGGTAAGAAGATTTGTGAGAAAAATAAAGAGGAAAATGAGTTATTTATAGTTGAAAAATAAGGTTAAAGTGTAAATATATTAACTTAGGGGTTAAAAATAAATATTAAGGGAGTAGGGGGGTTTATGGGTGGGGGGCCAAAAATGGTCTTATAGCCGTTGCACAACGGCCAAAATCGAAATTTGATCATTGATGCAACGGTTATTTTTGCAAAGGGGGAGGGGGACGGGTCGGGGTCAGGATGGGGCCGGTCGAGTTGGGATCGGGACGAGCGGGAAGATCCCAGGCCTCATCCCGAGTTCGAGCCCCGACCCTGACATTTTTTTCTTACTTTGGGGGATCGGGACAGGTCGGGTAGCGGGTCGGGCCGGGTCGGGATCGGGCCGACCCGGCCCACTGGACAACCTTACTTTAGAATATCAAGAAGACATTACTTTTTTTTTATTTCCACGCCCTTATTACTCCAAGAACGCATATAGCCATTAATTACTCATTTTAAGGAAGAGATAAAAATAATTTAGTCAAATCCCACTTATGATTACTGTTACTAAATGCAGATAAAAATTACCCGAGGGAATAGATGATTTAGACTAGAGAGGGACAAAAATAGCACAGTTGGATTTATTAACAACCAAATGTGTACAATTTAACAATACCGGAATCAAAATCGAAATAAAGTAATAACTTAAGTACCAAAATTGCTATTTTCTCTATTATATAAGGATGGAAATGTACAATCCCTTGTTATACTATAAAAACAATCAGTTTAATTTCTTCTTTCCTTCCTCTCTTTTGGTTCTTTCCCCTGAGAAACTTGACCTGTCCATCGGGTCGGGGACCGGCCCGGCCTGACCCAACCCGAAAAAACCAGAGTCAGGGTCAGCAAAATTCTGACCCGTGAGCCACGTGACCCGAAAAAGTGGGGACCTGATCAGGGTCAGGGTCAGAATTTTTTACCCGTCTAACCCGGTTCGACCCGACCCCGACATGTTCATTTTATTATTATTTTATTAATATTTATTAATGTCTGTTCGGTTCTTTAGTGTTGGGGATGAACCGAATCGAAAAACCGAACCTACCTATGTAAGTAATCTTATTTTTGATTTTAGGCTACTGCTATCTTTTGAATCATAGCCATTGAAGCCAATCTATGAAGATTTTATGGAAGTCGAATGCGGCATGAACTTAATTAACGGAAGCATTGACATAAAATATAGGGAGAAAAAGTAGTTGTAAATTGGTGCAACTTTAAATGGTCATAACTCTGCGCTCGGATGTCCGTTTTACCCGATTTTTTTTTAATTTTGCGTATTTTTTCGAGAAGCGGCCGGTCAAACGCCATAAGGCGGTTTGGCGCTGCCAAATTTTACGAAAACGTTCATTTTCCCAATCAATTTGTGTTTTCCCCCAAATCGGTTTCTAATTTTCCTTTTCTTTAGTAAAGATCTCACGATATACAATACATTTCAACGTCGAAATTTTGTGATAATGTAGGTGTGAATGTCAATTTCAGTGTTGGAAATTCAATTTTTTTTAAAAAATAAATAAATCCCCCGAGCGGGTCAGGGCCGACCCGTGACCCGTAGGGTCCCCGAAGGGTCAGGGCCACGGTCGGATAGTTAAAAAAAAAACAGGGTCAGGGTTGGGCCTGGGTCGGGAAGGCAGAAAAAAAAAGCCACCGACCCGGCCCGACCCGAGTTTTGGACAGGTGTACTTAGAACTATTCTCTGTTTAGTCATATACCTCTGCGCTGATACTGTGCTTCATGATGTGCTTCTCGAGCTCTCAAAGCCGTATTACATCCATTTTGGGTAGCATAAGTTTTCCTGCATAAATTATGGTGAAAAGAACTGTGTGAGGAACAAATTATTTCCAATATAGCAGAATATATGAATCTAGTATATCCAAAAAAGTCATACCGCTACAAACAAGTCAAATGTTCGCCGAAGAACTAATGTTGTTAATCTATTCCTGTCTACTTTCTTGGGAAACAGAAGCTTGGCTACGATTTGTTGCGTAACCTGAACTATGAAAGCCTGATTGGCATGGATTTTCTTCACCAAGTGTTCTCAATCTCTCTAATTCTGGCATAATAACCTTGCTGAGATCCGGTCTATCTTTCCTTCTTAGCTCGGAACATTTCAGCGATAACTTAGCGAGGCTCAAAGCGTCATCAAGGGGCCAATCAGGAACGGATTCATCAAGCATTTCATTGAAGGTCCCTTTTTCGATTGCCCTCTCAACATGGTTAGTCAAACCCATAGGTGGCTTGGCTGTTACTATCTGCAAGAATATGATACCTAAAGAGTACACATCAGATTTTATACCAAGCATGCCCGTTCGCTGATATTCGGGGTCTATATAGCAGAAAGTTCCAGCAGTTGATGTCATTCGATACTGAGTTACAGTATCTGCCACTGATGGAGGGACAAGCCGAGCCAAACCAACATCACTAATCTTACTCACTAAGTTGCGATCTAATAGAATATTTGCAGGTTTCAGATCACGGTGCACTATTGGTTCTGGTTTGCTCTGGTGTAAGAAAAGCAATCCAGCACCTATTTCAGCAGCAATTCTAAATCTATGCTGCCAAGAGAGTGGTGGAGTATTTCCTCTCTGGAATAGACGGTCTTCTAAGCTTCCATTGGACATAAACTCATATATCAAGCACCCATACTCGGGACACGCTCCTAGAAGAAGCACCATATTAGGATGTCGTATGCAGCTCAAAACTTCAACCTGCAATGAAAGAAGAGAGTGAGTAAGATTAGGGGCTACAGCGCTACATATGAAGTCCATTTATGAATGAGAAGACAGAACTTTTGTGTCATTATTACCCACTTATATTTTATATTACATGAAGATAAGTCGATTTTTAGCTCTACCTTTACGATGCATCTTTTTCTTGTTTGCAAAGTGTGCAATTATTAACAAGTAATGGATGCTAATTATATTATTGTCTTGATCTGGTGTCATCAACATACCAATAAATCCATTCATCTTGTTTTAGTTGAACTATTTCACACTATTATTCTTCTGAAGTACATCTCCAAGAATAAATAAGTATTTTTGGCTTTATACCTCTTGCTGAAACTGTTGTCTTCCATGAGCTGCATCAGGGCGAAGGACTTTAACTGCAACATGTGTGTGGTCCATGTAACACTTGTACACTGGTCCATAACCTCCTTCTCCAATTTTATTAGATTGATCAAAGTAGTTGGTGGCAGTTTCAATCTCCTCTATCGAATACCTTCTATACCTGAAATCTGAATTTGAAAGTTTATTGAGTACCTTATTCCTCTCTTCTGCTTCTTTCAGAGCTTTCATTTCTGCATTAATTCTCTTCTTAGATTCTAGTTCTGCAAGCCTCTGAGCTGCCTCCGCATGCTCGAGGGCTGCCCTAGTTTTTGCCTTTTCCTTCTCTGCAATTGCTAATGCAGCTTCCTCTGCAAATCTTGCCTCTTCTATTCTTCTTTGTTCTTCTGTTTTCCAGCGCTGGAGTTCCATCGCCTACAATTGAGAACATGCTTGGTCATTGATGCAATCACAAGGGGTGCACAACAGGTTGGAAATTTCGTACCTTTTGTTGTGCTGTGAGTGCTTCCTTGCAAGCTGTACTATACATTTCCATTGTTTGCTTGAGCTCCAGCTTTAGCCTTCTCATTTCTGCTGCTATGTCATCCTTTAAATGAAAGGAAAGACCTCAATAAAGAACACTTAGAAGCTTAAGTGAAACATGTGAAGAGCTGCAGTGCTTCCAAAATGATGATTTTCCAAAAATTTCAAGAGCATGATAATGAAGGCCTAATTTTGCGGCCATGTTATAACCTCGTATATTTGGAGTAATAATTACGCTTAAATGGATAATGGAAGATAATGTGTAGCAATTTTGATCTTAGTATCTATAGTTTCCAAAAGCTCAAAATTAGTAATCTTTGATTGCCTACCGGTGTCGAGGAGAATGATGATCTTTCACCCTCCATTGATAGAAATGACATCTCTGATGGCATGATGTCCAAGGATCTGCGTCCCATGGGCATGGATTCAAAATTTTGCCCCTCAAAATCAGAGAAACCTGATAGCCGAGGTGGGGTTGCTCCGCTATCATAGTTGTCAGCAAATGAAGGAAACATGTTGTCAATACTTGGCCTACCAGAACTGACAAATGATATGTCAGTATCTGGCTGAGAGATCTCATACGGTTTGCCATTTGGGCCTTTCCGATGAGTGAAAGGAGACCTGTTTACAACAATGATACACAACTTAGGCCTCAGAATGAGAAAATATGCAACATTTTATGGCCAGTAAGTATAATATTCAGAGTTTCAAGTTATCCTATCTAATCAGTAAGAGCTCATTTAAGCGCCTATTGCTCATTGTCCTTACTAAGCAGTTGTTTATTGTAATTAAAACATGATACAGTTTGTGTAGGAAGTGAAGATAATTTGACTTACTTCATATTGAGTGTATCACTATGAAGGTTGGACATGGGTATATCAGATACAGGCTTTGGGATCCCAGAAACAGAACCTATTTGAAACATATCAGAATTAACTATGCACAATGAAATGAACTGAATTGAAAAATTTGCTTCTAGTGAAAGCATACCTCTGGGAGGAGGGTTCGGATCCTCAACTGTATTAGATTTGACGTTGCCCTGTTGGAACTGGTGTCTTAGTGGGTGGATAAATGGTGCCAGGCGAGCAGCAGATCGTGTAGATGAAATCTTTCCAGTTCTGGAGATGATATACACAGTGCAGAAATCGGGAACCCCTTTTAACACGTTTCCAGGAATATCTTTGACTTTAAATCTTCTGTGTAGAAAGGCTACTGAGATTAGACCTTCTGAAGAGGTTTTTTCTTTTTCAAATATAAACGTATAACTAAAACACGATCCATATCAGAATAGTGTAATTCATATTGCTCCTCAACAGACATGACGAAACACAAATATATAAATGCAGATGCAAATCTTCGCTTTTCGTCTTCACAAACTTCTGATATATCTTTGGAATTAAATTTGCTGTATTCTTATGCACTACTTCTGTATGTCCCAATGGTTAAGTACCAAATATAGCTTTAAATTAACTGAAACTGTGATTATCCAAATAATACAAGTTACTCTTCTAGGTAATTGCCTCCATTCAAGAGATACATCATATCTACTGCTTCCTCCGTCCCAATGCTTTTGGCCCCTTTCCAACAATTACAAATCTCGATGCATAGACAGAGTCATACCTGAGAAGGCCACCTTTTGCTGCTGCACCAAGAATTAGTACCTCTATTGCTGTTCGATTAACATATTCAATGATTGCTTTGACCACATCGACATCCTCTAGCACAACATCATGACATTGAATCTGTTATTTATTGATGCGAAGAATCTATATTAGAAAGGTTAAGGAAATCACTATGAAAATAAACAATTTTAAATGCCAAAGACTGATTCTCGAATTGTGTTTGCGGGTTCATGAGGAATTCATTTGAAGTTTCAAGATTGATTACTAACATCTTTACGTGTACAAAATACTCGGAAAGGAAGAAAGAGTTCCTTCAACTGCGGCTCCAATTCCATTCCTGATCCAGCACTGCTAGCATCCTGGTTTGATCCTGATATGCAGAAGTACATCAGTTACTCCTTGCTACTATCTCATATAATAAACTCTTTCCTTTCTCCACTTTTGATTGGAATTCTAAGTTCTCAAGATGAAAAAAAGAAGCTCCAAAGTCCAATCTGATCGTTTTTTCATTCTGTTGACGACAGAGTGAAATAGTCTGGACTTCATACATGAAATATAACATTGCTTTTTAGGATAACACTAGCAAGCAGAATTCATCTGGATGAAAACTAGTGGCACATTGCTTAAGAATCTTAAATTTGAAGAAAGGAGTTTCAGATAGCATACATATAATAAAACTTCTTTCTTCAAATTTAAGATTCTTAAGCAATGTGCAATCAAAAGTCCTTCGCAAGAATAAAAAAACATACATGTCTAAGAATGTTTTTTTCTTATTCAAAACACCAGATTATCATGCTTAATGGGAGAGGGGGGGGGGGGTAGAAATGACATAAGCATAGATTAGATTAACTGAAAATGCAAATGCTTGGACGAGAGATTTGTAACTTTACGAGGTAAAATCCAAAATTTAATCCTTTCTGCACAGAACTTGCAGCGAGATGCCAATCTGGCTGGAACACAGGCAAAGAACCATCTCATTTGAAGATATAATAATTCGACAGTTATCATATTAGGAAAATCAAACAAATACTAAGGCTAAACTACATGTTGACTCTTCCTTATTAAGGGTCCAACTGCATCAGCGTCCTTTAGTAGTGTTTAAGCTCTAACCAACATACAACAAAGAACGGTGTTCAACCGAAACACGCCTTGTAACAATGTATCATACTTCTGATTTGATTTTTCTTCAGGTCATATACTCATATATCTCTATCTCACTTGGTAGACAGAAAAGAAACTACTTGATCTTATAGATGTTTCATCAACCACTCAAGTATAACGGAAGGGTTGGAGGTAGAAGCCCAGCTACGGGTTCGACTGAACCCAATAGCTTTTGCTCTAACAATGTATGTATTTGTATTGAGAAATTCATTAAAATATACACTTATTAAATTTAGAACCCAATTATTTGCACTTGAAATCGTCATTTTAAAATCCTGGCTCGCTCTCTATATAAGGGAGTGCAACATTGAGAAGATTCTAGCTGATACAAGTATGGAGTAAAACCAACCAAGCGAACCAACCCAAATTATTCCAATAAGATTTTAAAAGAAAGCATGTGCGGCAAGTGTTTGAAAAATGTTTTTTTTTTTGCTTGGCTACAACAAGTTTGTCTTGCCATAGATAAAGGAATTTGGTAATTAAGAACAATTCTTCTCTTGCTAAAAATTGTAAGTGGCAATATCTAACCACCATTAATAACATTGTCAATCCACTACAAAAATTGATATTCAAGACATGGTGATCCTAGGGGTTCATATATTCATATTAATTTCCACAAATTTGGTCAATTTATTCAAGACAATATGTGAGCCCAAGAATACACATTCCAATTCATCCACAAAATCATATAAACACCTACTATCAGAAAGATGATAGAGAGACTTACTGTTCCCAGAAAAAGGTGAGGCAGATGCTTTAACTTTGACATGGATCAAAATAATAGTCTGCCCCCTAGCAACAAGATTATCAATAACCCATTTTAGAGCAATTTGGCTTCCTCTATCTTTGTCTATTGCCACAGCTATCAATTTATTCAAAGAAGGTCCATGACTCATTGCTGTTGGTGGAGGCCACATTTCTATTTCTCAAATTTTATCTTCTCTTTTCCATCAACAAATTTCTAATACTCTCTCTTGTCAAATCCAAAAAACAAAATGTTACTATTTAGATTCTACAGAATTTTGAGCAAACAATAATTAAAATATTCAATTTAGCCCAGTTTGATGTGTTTGTTAAAAGTTTAAACAAAAGAATGAAGATGATTTTGAGTGTAGTTAGAATATTAAGGGAGCTCCACGTTTGGCGGGTATTTATGATTCACAAATTTGTGACCACATTGTCTCAAAAGTACCATGTTTGTTTATTTAATTCTTTCTTATTCAAAACTCATTCATTTAACTAATTTAGATTCATGAGTCATGACCAAAGGTCGATCCAGACTTATAACATTGGATTTATTTAAATTTAGTATTTTTGGTACGAAGTCTAAATTTATATATAAAAAATTATTAAACTTTTATTTATGTAAATCTGAATTCATAATTTTTGAAATATAGTAAATTTAATAATAAAAATATTAAGGATTGAACTCATAAAATTTAAATCATGAATTTACTTCATACCACGTAGAACTCATTTAATAGGAAAACGTCATTTTTGAGGATCGAACTCGAGACATTTAATTAAGCCCGCGTCCATTTAGGGGTGTTTGCGTGCTAGTTTGGTACGGTTTTTAAACATTTCGTTTTGGTATTTTGTTCCTTAAAATGATACTATATCAATATCATACCTAGTTAAATGTGATATGGTTCAATTTTTCTCCTCCTTTTCAATTTATTCAATTCAATAATTTTAGTTTATTTCGCTTAGTTTGATTAAGTGTAACTTTCTTTTTTCTTTAAGAGGTAAAAAAATTAAATACACTATATTTAAAACAAATATACTTTTCTGGAACTTTAAATTTTTTTAAGATAATTAAATAAAAAATTGGTGTGATCATGTATAAACTTATATTTCAATTCTGGAGAAATATAGAAATATGACCATCTATTGTAGCTAGGTGGAGCTCGAGAGGTCCGTATTAGCTTCCAAGTTCCAAGGCAAAAAAAAACTTTTTTTTGGGCAGATTGCTCTTTAAAGTATTTTTTTCTTTAAATTTAAAATCTTTAATTTTATCCATCACTCAAAAATATTCTGAGATTTCGAGTTCGAATCCCTACTCAATCAAAAATAAATAAAAATTATAAGATTGAGTTTGAATTCGTAACATAGAGTTTGAATTTAACACTCTGACTTGCGAACTCAATTACAACCCAAAACTCATAAATTTCAAGCCTGAGGGCAAAAATTAAAAAATTTCAATTTGAGAAGCCAAAATTAAAGACCACCCAAAACAAAATAAATTTTTGCCAGACGAATCAAGAAACCTCTCCCAAGTGACACCCAAAAATCATTTGAATCCCACCTATTTGATCCAACTTCATGAAATTTTCTTTCTTCGGGTGCCAAAGTTGATCATTATCTGATCTCTCCCTTTCTCACCCGTATTTCGCCTTTGCTCTCAAAAGGTACGGTTTCCAATTCCCACTACTTAGTTGTTCTCTCTAAGTTTCAACTTTACATGAAAATTTGATGTTTTTTAAGTAGTATTTATCCGAATTGTTTAATCTTTGCCTAATCGCTGTTGAAAAGTGTTTTCGTTGATATGATTTGGTAATTGTTTGAAAAGGACTAATACGATTGGAAAGTGTTAAGCTTTTGGATATAACGGTAGCACTTAGTTAAGCTTAAATTGGGTTCGGAGCAATTTGGTCATAACTTGGGTATACATGTCATGATTATTGTTTTTGCATTTTCTACCTTGTTCAAATAGATTGTAGAGTTAGCCTTTTATGTTCTTCTTTTTATGTATATCTTTCAATTTATTTGATAAAGGTCTTCAATGATTGGTTGAGTATAACTAGAGTAAATGGATTGATTCTCTGTATTTTAGTTGGGTGCAAAGTGTCTACCAGATTGAGACACCATTTGTATAACATTTTCGAGTGATAAAGGTGGAACTTTACTGTATTAAGAGGGCACTAAGCTCTTGAAAGTACAACAACAACACCATACCCAGTGTAATCACACAAGTGGGGTTTGGGAAGGGTAGGATGTACGCTGCCCTTACTCCTACCTTTGTGGGGTAGAGAAGCTCTTTCTGAAAGACCTCCGACTCAAAAGAAAAGTAACCGATGCAGGATTATAAGAAAAGCTATTGAAAGTACATTATAGGAAATTACTGCAAAAAGTTGTACTTGGGCAACTTTCAAGTCTTGTGCTTTCGCTTGAAACACAATATCCCAAAGTTCTTTGTTAGTTACAAGGCAGCTCTACCTGCAGGCTTTAAAGCATTGGCTTTAGGCTCTTAAAAAATTTGAGGCCTCACTAGTTATCCTCAATGAAAGTTCAGCCTTACATTTGGCAACTTATAACATGCATAATTAGAAAATTTTGAAGCCTGATGTTTTACTTAAATAGTTTTCTTTTCTTTCTCTTGACTGAAATCAGAGTGACCAAGGATCGAGTAAAACATAAATTGATTTTAAAAATGTAATTAACTACTTTGCATTTTAAGAAACTATAAGAATAAACTTGAAATAAACTATCTAAATAAAAAATTAAATTAAAGTTGAAGCCTCTTTTCAATTTTGAATTTAGGTCACCTGTTACTCCCTCCATCCCAATTTATATGACACTCTTTTCTTTTTAGTCAGTCCCAAAAAGAATGACAGCTTTCTATATTTAGTAACAATTTAACTTTAAAATATTGATTTTACCCTTAATGAAATGATTTACAGCCACACAAATATCTATTGCTCGTTTTAGACCACAGGTTTCCAAAGTCTTCGTTTCTTTCTTAAACTCTGTGCCAAGTCAAACACCCTCATGTAAATTGGGACGGAGGGAGTAGTTATAATGAGTATGTTTTGAGCCGTGGCCTTACTCCTGCTAAACTGAATGAGGCAGGAAAATAATTTATCAAGAGACATATTTCTCCAGAGGCCAGTTACATTTTTATGACCAACATTATTTTGGACATACTGGCTGGGAAATTGCCAAGCCACGAGAAGATGAGTTCTGAAATCTTCACAGAGGCCCTACGCCCTACTGAACTCAACTTACCATCCTACCAGTGAGAAGAAGCTGGAATGACAAAAGTCACACTTACCTTTTCTTAAAAATGATAGTAGCTGGAATGAAAAAGGAGATGGAATGTTTTCTTGGCATGTTAGCCAAAGAAGCACGTACAACTGTCAATCTCGCCCCTTATAATGTGGAGTGGCTGGATTTACTTTCGCATTCCTACATAAAGATTTTATATCTCAATTCATGGTAGTGTTGCTGCTCTGCAGTGAAATAAAGAGATTATGTCGTGGATATCTACCATCACCCATCGATACCACTTTTTACTGGGAAGAACTCTTACTCAAAGTTGTATACCTTACTAAAGATGAGCTATGTAGCGCAGATGCTCTCCTTTTCAGAGTTTGAGCTCTGCTTTGCGTTTCCTTTTTGTTTTTGGTTAATTAATATGAGAATGCTTCACCAAGGAAGTGATTCTGTTTAATCAAAAGTCTAAACAAAATAATTTGTTTGGTAGAGAACTGATTTTGTCCTAGATATAACTTAAAGAAGAAGTCACTGATATTTGATAACGGTGATTAGTTTTATCAGAGAATGTAGAAGAATTTGGATGAGATGGGAGTGGGGAACGAGGAAGTGGGAAAGAATGCAAAGCATGGAAGACTCATGAAGGAATCATTTCTTCTGTTGTCTGATACTTTTAGTTTGATGTGTTTTCAGTAAGCTATTGCTTCATCTGGAGGATGATTGATATTATTGCTTTCTTCATCAAACTCATAGATGCTTAAATAAGCCCATGTTTAACCTTTGACTTCCCTTATTAAAAAGAATGTTTAACATTTGATGCTTGGACTCTAGCTTCTTTTTCTATTTTTTTTTTATTTTTTATTTTTCACTATTTATGGTGATGGTCTTCGACTATGTTGTATGAGGGCGGAGTGTTGGCTAGTCAAGACTTCGCACATCCAAAAGATAAAAGTTGATGAGATGAGAATGCTGAGATGGATGCGTGGGCATACAAGGAGTGATATAATTAGAAATGATGATATCCGGGACAGAGTGGGATTGACCTCGATGGAGGATAAGATGCGGGAAGCAAGTTGAGATGGTTCGGACGTGTGCAGAAGAGAGACACAAATGCCCCAGTGCGGAGGTGTGAGAGGTTGACTATGGACGGGTTCAGGAGGGGTATAGGTAGGTTGAAGAAGTATTAGGGAGAGGTGATTAGACGGGATATGTCGTAGGTGCAGCTTACTGAGGACATGACCTTAGATAGAGGGTTGTGGAGGATACAGATTATGGTAGAAGGGTAGTAGGTAGTTGAGCGTAGTTATACATACGCTTACATACTGATAGTTGTAGTGTTATTATTGTAGCCCTGCTTAGCCTATCATACTAGTAGGCGCAGTATTGTTTTATAGCCCCCTGTCCTTTGATTTCTGCTGCTGTATGTTCTTTCGTGTACTTTGTTTATCTTATTTACCTGCGTTAGTTACTGCTTCTTTTTTCATAATGTTTTATCATGGCTTATTCGCTTTTTGTTACTCTCATTTTCATACTGCTTTAAATTTCTTGTCCGGGTCTGACCGTTTCTCTTGCTTTGCTTGTGCTTATGCTTTGTCTTGAGCTGAGGGTATTTTGAAAACAACCTCTCTACTTACCAAGGTAGAGGTAAGGTCTGCGTACACTCTACCCTCCCCAGATCCCGCGTTGTGGGACTTCACTGGGTATGTTGTTGTTGTTGTTGTTATGGTGATGGTCTTATTGGAGACTACTTATATTATGTATACAAGTAGCTTTTAATTTTTGAATCTTATTAATCCACTCCGGTGTTTGATCTTTTCTTAGGTTACTCATTTCCACTTCCTGGTTGGTGTCATCTCATAATCTCAGCAATGGTATGTTTGTACTTTTATCTTGTTATTCTTGGTGCAATATTTTTCCATATATGCGTTCTCTCAATCCACTTTCCCTTTGAATTAAAGTATCATAGTTTTTCTTGTTCCTAAAGTCTTAAAAAGTATTTTCTGTAAGTTAGGATCTCCATTTTAACTCTTCACCACTATCAAGTTGATACACTGTTTGGTTATGGAGATGGGACTAATATAGGATATAAGGAGAAAGAAAGGAAGTGTTATTTATGTTGTGGAACTAGTGGTAAGTATCACCTTCGTGCTTAATGGAGTATGTCCTGAGTATGATTGACACTGTTTTCCATGCATTTTGATCATCTTAAATGTAAGCTTTGTACATGTGCCGAGTAGTGTGATTTCTCCCTTTACACACCAGATTCTGTATTTTAACCTTTATATTATCTTTCCTGTCTCTTAAAGAGAATGTGTAGATGTATATAATTATGCAATTGCTTGGATACTCTTGTATATTTGTAGTGCTTGTCTTCAGATCTCAATCCTCAGAAAGGTTTGTCTATTTGTGTATATTTTCTGCAGCATCACTACGTGGCAAAGTTCTAGATAAGTAGAAAAATCACCTATATACTTGCAAGTGGAATGTCGTCCACTCAATGCCATAAGATGCAGCAGTTGTGCATTTTTTTGATAAAACAATTAAGCTGTCGATCAATTTACAGTTAAGTGAACTCACTTTTAGTCCTGCTCTAGCCAATGTGATTGAGGGCAAAGAAAAACGAATTATCTAGTCCAAGATCTAGTATTTACTTTTAAGCTCTATAAATTTCGCAAAGTATTTGTCCCCAATGTGTTTTTTGTTCATTTATTTTCCCTTCTGCCATTTTAAGTTAGGCTCTCTCTCTCTTTACTTAGCTTTGTTGCACTGGCAACCCTTTTTGATGGCCAAGTAAAAATAATTTTATTGACTAACCATGTGCCTTGCCCTCTATCCCCCTAAAAAAAGTACTGTGAAGATTCATCCTAAAAATTGGCTAGTCTTACTCTACCTGTCATCCTTACCGCAACCCTCCTTTATCGGAGTTTGCAACCGACAATGTGAGCAAGCTCACACAGACAGAGTTATCCCCCTAAACAAAGTAAAATCATAAATTTGGAACTCTTTTACCAACATGTTTCTTGTCATAGAAAAAGTGGATACTTCAGGCCATAACTCACATTATTTCACTGTTCATTTTATGGTGTTTCTATCCTTTCAAGTGCATTCTCCTGAGCTATGCGCTCACCTGAAATGATGTCTCATTTCGGCAATTATACAATGTTCTTGAGGCAGGCTGCAAGAATTCTTGCTAATTTAATTGTAATGGGCTCTTCTATATTGGCAAGGGCTGTTGTTCAAGCATATCGTCAGGCATTGGCCAGTAAGTATCTTCTGAATTCATGTTTCCTCTCTTTTAAAAATAATTTTGTACTCAATTAATATGTGTCGTTCTGTTCTGCATCATAAGCATTCAGGGGCTGTTGCACTATCCTGTTCATGAGATGTGAGATTAACGTAATTCCCAAGGAATGCCATAAATGGTACTGTGGAATCTATTGTGTCAGCAATAACTACTAGCTGTATCCCTAATTCTATGCAAAAGTAAAACTTGCCTTACTAAAAAAATTCTACGGGAAAATATTTGTTGTGAGTTTAGAAGGAAATTTTTTTATGATCTTGGTGAGTGAGTTAGCTTGCATGGCCATTTGGTTAATCCACCGTGCATCACTACAACCTACAAGTAAAGCAGCTAGGTAATCCTACTCACCTGCGGTGGAGCTGATAGGCTCACACTGGGTGATTGTAGTTGGGATTCAGACCTGAGATTTCTAGATTATTTAATTTGTGCCGTAACCACTTTGTCATCCCCCTTGGAGACAAGGAATGTACTGAATTAATAGTAAGTAGAGATACATGGGGTGATTTCCCTAGGGAATCTTAATCCGCAGGAATAACTAGAGAAATCTGCTCTGTGAAAAATTGTTAATCAATTTAAATAATGTCTCAACATCCTCAAGGAATGAAATGTGGAAAGATCTGATATTCTGGCTTGAGCTGTTGGGTGTTTGGTTTGTTATATCTTGCTTCCATGCACATCTTGCACACTATGTACTTACTGCATCCTGATGGCAGATGCCTCGAAAAATGGTGTTGCTCAAGAAGCAGTGCAGAATATTAAAAGAGCTAGTAAAACCATGACGGAAGCGGAGGCAAGGCAGATTCTTGATGTCGCTGAGAATTCATCATGGGAAGAAATTGTGCAGGTTCGTGTAAATGTTTTTCGTTATCTTGTAATTGTCTGCAATATGACCTTTAATACGTTGCTTCTCATTTTTCTTGCAGAAGTATGACAACTTGTTTGAGCGAAATGCTAAAAATGGGAGTTTTTACCTTCAGTCAAAGGTGCATAGAGCTAAAGAGTGTTTGGAAGCAGTTTACCAACCTAAAGAACCAGAAACAAAATAAGAAAATTTGTGTTGATGTTTAGTGTATATTTTTGCTGCTAATGATTTACCTAGTTGGTTCCTAGGATCTTTGTCGAAAATTTTATATTTGGTGACAGCAGTTGAGGTTCCTGTTCAAGATCTTCATGAACTTCAATGTGGTGAGTTTGTTAGACACATCACAAATTGTAATCATAATTCCTAAGTAGCTAACGGTGAAGAGAGGGTGAAAAAACTCAGAGAGCATTTCGCCCGTTATTTTAACTTACACATTATACTTGAACGTATATCATATTTTTTCATTTACACCCGATCCGATCCTTAATATTTTTGGTGATATTCTCCCTAATCCTTCTATTTCATTGCAAAATTTCATTCATGGCTATCACCATGAGGGGCAAAATAGGAATACACAATTCTTTAAACTAATTAGTGCTCTATAAAAAATATCTAATTGAGATTAAAAACCCAAAAACAGAAGCAAATCATTAGTATGTGTTTCACCAAATATTAGTGCAAAGGGAAAAAACATGGTCTCACTACTTTTCGTTCTTTTTATTCTTCTGAATATGAAAATGACTACTACTATTATTAAAATAATATTTATAGCTAGTAATTCCCACATTAGAATGTCTAATTTTTATTCTTCCATTTGCTTGATAACTGTATTAATTAACTAAAATTTAAATCAGTGTGTCAATCATATCTTTTAAAGATGCACATGATTTGCACGTGTTTAATTAATTTGAAGAAAAAAAATGCACATAATTTGCACGTCTCTGCCTCAATGTGATGTGAAAACTCAAAGCAAACCACACCTAAATATAAGAACGAGACTAAAATAAGTCAATTATTGCGCTTCATGAATTCATTTAGTTCATGTATTAGAAATTTAATCTAGGATACGGATATTGTTTTTTCATGAATAGAATTTTTTTTTTAGGAGAAACTGAAAAGTATCCTTTTTAATTATCAACCATGGCTTATGTTCCGAAAAAAAAATGATAAATTTCTTGTTCAAGAAAATGGAGTTGTTGTTGCTGATGATGAAATGAAAAGTTTGGTTAAAAAAATTCTGATAATTCCTTGTCTTCTTCTATTGGTTTACTACACTAGAAATATTATTAGTTTCACTTCGTGTTATTCCCATCAAATCTTTCATTTTTTATCTGAAATAATTGAATGTAGTATTTCATCTTTAGTAAAGGCTTGCAAAGGACTAGCTACACAACTTTGGCTCCAAGTTAGATAAAAGATTTTTAGGAGATTTAATGATTTCTCTATATAATGAAAATATGTTTCACTCAAATGAAGAAATTAAAATTTTCTCGTATATTATGTTTCATGGTATTTATGATGTTTTATTATTTTTTATTGTTTATAGGCGAGGAATGTCGAATTTTTATACTAAAACAAAGTCATTATTCGTAAATTTGGTTGAAGTGAAATGTGTGGAAGAGATGGAGGAGGAAAGTCTATTGAACAAGAGGACACTTTTGAACATGGCTCAAAATACGTTGTAGAAATGGGGAAGCCACTCAAGTTCAATACCTCATTTGACACAGCATGATGGTGAAAATGCACAAAATATTGGGGTTGAACAACTAAAGTTCAAATCATCCACCAGCAGCGCTAATTTTAGCTGTCGACAATCTTCCACCAAGTCTTTGTGTGCATCTCGACGTCTGTTTTGGCCTCTCGTGATTCTCTTAGGGTTGAAAATATAAATTTATTATGTATTTCACCAAATAATAGCGCAAAGGAAAAAAGGTGCACTACTTTTTGAAAGACAGAATAATTTCCCTTAGGGATTCCTTTCATTATTCACAATATATATAGTTGTACAAAGGTTGATTCCTAATATGGTACGAATCCTAACTTACCTTACAAAGGTTGATTCCAAATACAATTAGAATCCTAATTTATCTTAAATATACATCTATCATAATTACAAAATATACGGCGAATATTTGGAGAATATTCGCTAATACTCCCCCTCAAACGGAGCGGGAGGAGGCCGAACGCTAAGGCTGGATCGGAAGTCGGTGAAAAGCTATCGCGGTAGTCCCTTTGTGAAGATGTCTGCATACTGATACGGGGAAGGCACGTGTAATATTTTGACCTGACCACGGGCAACCTTCTCTCGCACAAAGTGGATATTCATCTCAATATGCTTAGTCCGCTGATGTTGGACCGGATTATGAGACATATAGATGGCAGATATGTTGTCACAATAGACTATAGACGCCTTGCGGAGTGGACACTGGAGTTCCAAAAGAA